>RJWM01000082.1:0-318711 GCA_004363535.1 Dasyprocta punctata | reverse complement strand
TTTTTTTTTTTTTTTTTTTTTTTTTTTTTTTTTTTTTTTTTTTTTTTTTTTTTTTTTTTTTTTTTTTTTTTTTTTTTTTTTTTTTTTTTTTTTTTTTTTTTTTTTTTTTTTTTTTTTTTTTTTTTTTTTTTTTTTTTTTTTTTTTTTTTTTTTTTTTTTTTTTTTTTTTTTTTTGCCAGTACCACACTGTTTTTATCACAGTAGCTTTATAGTACAATTTCAGGTCAGAAATTGTGATGCCCCCTATCTTGTCATTGTTGCCCAGGATCACCTTTGCTATTCTAGTTCTCTTCTTGTTCCAGATGAATTTTAGGATTGTTTTCTCTAATTCTGTAAGATATGTATTGCTATTTTTTATTTACAAAATTTTTTTGAGCCAGGTTCTTGCTAATTTTTCCAACAGGAATCTGACTTGCAATTCTTTTTCCTCAGTCTCTGTAAGTACTGGGTCCATTGCAATACTTGGAGGTAGCAAAACCAAAAAGCAAACAAAAACCCAGGAGATAAAGCAATTTAAGACATTATGCATATAAATAGAAAACATTTCCTTGCCACACAGACAACTCTTGCAGCCTTTGAAGATTTTGAGGCCACTGACCACTGAATCATGAAGAAGGCTATATATGGACTCTAAGGAGAGGATAAGAATTCAGAACAACTATTTAAAAGACTGAAAAAGAAAAACTACAGCTTGAGCCAAGAATCTTTTGGGAAATTAGTCTGCAAGACATCACGTAGCTAGATTCAGCTGTTTCTGTGATTCAGAGAGAAAATATAATGTTTTTCAAGTAAACATATCTCAACAAACAAAATTTAGAATGTACTGAATTTGAAACCAGCCACATCATTTCCATGACATTACACTGATAATAAGCTGAAAGCAAGTTCCCTGATCCTAAAACCCTATTCTGCCATGTATTGCTGAATAAACTCACTTTTGTTTAAGACCAAACGTGTTGAAGGTTGTGTTTGGAGAGGGGCTGTGGCATCAGGAGGATTACACAGTTAGACATTTTGTGTTGCTCCCAGAAAAAGTTGTCCATACACTGAAGAAATCCAGTAACTACTAATTTAACCAAGAATCATGTCTAATATTTTCTGGAGTAGAAATGGTGTTAACTGGTGGTAACTTTTGAAAGCACAACATCTTTTCTGTGAAATTCCTGCTGAGATGTACAACCCAGGGCAGACCATCAAGGTCAGACAGATTCAGGTTCAGGAGTTGTCTTCCAGAATGTACAGTCTGGACCCACTTAAGTCTGATAAGCCCATGAGAGCCAGGCACTGTTCTAGACTAAAGGAGACTGGAAGTTATGACAATAGAACTTAATGTGCATTCCTGGCACAGATTCTGGGCACGAAAGAAAAAGAAGACACTATTAGGAAAGTTGATAAATCATGAGTGGATTTTGTTGATTGGATGGCTGTGTTGGTGTCAATATTGAGAGGATGATACCATGTTAGGGAGCTAGGACTTTTATTTCAGAAAGCCAAACAGTGGGATATTTAGAGGTAATGGGGTCTCACATCAGGCAAGGATATCCCTCTCCTGTTACTTCAAGAGACCCAGCAGTAAAGAATAGTGGCTTACCAGAGGGATCTGTCCTAGCAGGGAACCTGAGCTCCATGATTCCCTCCTGAGTCCTCTTTCCGTCTCTACCCACCAGCCCTTTTCATTTCTCATAGGATGTCTCTTGCAGATTATTATGACACGATTCTTAAACCCACTGGGGGCAAAAATTCCTCCCAAGCATACCAGAATTATAGCAGAGAACACATTGAAAGGAAATGTCTTTAAGAACCAGAGCGTTCAAACTTGAAGTGCAGAATTTCTGGCACTGAGGTCCATGATTCTGCTGACCAGGCTGGTCCTGTGTCACAGGTGTGGCAAGGACCTGGATGCGGAAAAGAGCGCACTCTACCCTGAGAACTCAAGAGTTCCTGATCTCCTGAAATGAAGTGAAGCATCCACAACCCCCTCCCTGGAAGGATACTACTCCCATCTGGGGGCAAGGCAGCTCCACAAAGAGCATGGAAACCATTTCAGTCAAACTCCACAACAGGGTATTAGGAAGATGCAATAAAATACATACAAGTTATTAAATATTATCATCAAGATGAGTAATAAATCAGACATTTTATGGTTTCTGATTATAAATTCCATTTATTCCGTAAGCATTTAAAGGAAGAAAAATGGTGACCCAAAAAGATTTAAGCATGCTTGAGATGGGTATATTTCATTATTGCTTTGTGGCTGCTGTATCCCAGAAAAGAAAGCAAAGGCATTCTCAGGACCAGTGGGGATGAATGGCTGGGTCATGGGAGGCCCTGCAGGTGCACATTTTGTTAAGAAAGATCCTTTCTGAAATCAAGAGTTCTGACCAGATTCCTTCGGGAGGTGCACTTGAAAATAGCATGTTCCTTCAAATCTCCATGTCAAGCCTTGCAAGAAGCAGGGTGAGAAAACTCCGCGTAGCACAGCCCCTTCACAGAAGGAAGGCACAACATGAGCTCCTCCAAAGAGCAGGCACTGGAGATCAAGTAGTAAGGACTAGTTTCAGCAAAGAAGCAGAAAAGTGGGCTTTATGTCCACACAGCACTTTACGGTTTGCATATGTTGTTTCAACAATCTTGCACTACCTCCTCTGGAATGGCCACTGTCATTTTATTCTAAGAATAGAAGTTGGTTTACTCACGTAACTTGGTCTTTTTTAGTTCCTATTGACGTTGCCCTTGTGAGTAATCTCTAAAGGTAGTTCTAGTGTGCCAAGAGAAAGTGGAAATGTAGTCCGCTGGCCTTCTTAGTGGTGCCATTTACTTGACTTGCTTCCGGCTTTGAAATGCTTTATATGATATTCTTCTGGCAGATTTATCCAATTATGTTTTGCTTGGGCTAAGATTAAAATTAATTGGTCTTTTCATGATCAGACATCAGGAGAGTAATAGGGCCAGGCATCTGAGAACTGCTCAGGATTGAAGATTGCCTGTGGATAACTTACAAGCCAGAGAGTCTGAAGGCGGTGAGAGGTGAGAGGGGCATGCTGAACGTGTCCAGTGGCTTGCTTATTTCTAGGATCTTTCTCACAGCTTTATGTGACAATATGAGCTGCAGCTTTTGCTTCCCAAGTGTGCACACACAGCCACACACACAGGTACCTACCCAGATGGAGAAGCACAAATGGACAGTCTCCTGCAGCACTCACACTGTTTTTTAGACTCTGAGGAGTGCTGACTTTTGAAGGAAGACTGGATAAATCACTTTAGATGGAGAGAGAAGGAAAAAGGATGATAAAGGAAAAGAAAACCTACTGTCACCCCCCTTCAAATGCCACAAGAAAATGTCAAGGAAATCGCTTTACTGGAAATAACAGAGAAGTTCAAAACAAAATTGCCAAGTGTCACCCTGTGGGTTGACTCTCGCCTGCACTTAGATTCTCTTCGATACGCAGTTAGCTGCCTTGCTGCTCTGCCACCAATTGTCCCCTAGGATGCCACTTCCCTGGCCCTCCAAAGGAAGAGGGACAGAAAAACAACTCTGGGAAAGCCTTTCACTAAAGGAAACAATAGAGAATAAACAAAGGACTCAGAAAGGAGTAGGGAGGAGATTTTTCTGGCCTGGCTGGCCACTTGGTGCTTTAGGAGAATATGTTTGAGAAACCACAAAATGGAGGGTGTTATCGGTGTCTTCAATGCCATCCTTATCATAAGTCCTTATTAAATGATTAGTTGTGCTAGGCTGTGTACAGGTCACTGTAAATAGGGACCTGTGCAAGGATACCTTTGCTTTCATGGCACTTAAAATTCATGACATTTCATAATCCTATGAAAGGTTTCTCTGATTTCCTTAGAGTCATTTGTTTTGTTTTTTAAATTTTCTATTCTCCCTTTATTATCACAGCAACCATAACTGTGCTTGGCAGAAAGATATGGAACAAGAGATTTTCTGCATTATTATAAATTCATTCATTCATTTGTTAATTCAGTCACTGAACATTCAACAAGGTGTTTCAGTGTCTGCTATATCATGTATCAGGTCTTCAGCTGGACCTTAATGACAGAGAAACAGACATATCACAGATCTCATTAGGGAACTCAGGAACTCTTATAAAGAAAGAAATTCAGGTTTTTTTTTTAAATTTTTCTGTTTTCTGCAAAATGGAAAAGAAAACTTTCCCTCATAAAATACTTCTAGGGAATTCAAAACGTAAGTGGAAAAAGGCAAATGGCAAGACAATTTTTAAAGGTGGAAATATCATTCCCAGTTCCATTTTACACGCTATGGAACAAGGATCAGGGATTCTGCCAATTTTTCTACAGCACCAAGACTGGCAGGGGATCTGGGATGTGGCACTGATTCTGCCGGAGCTCCTAGCAGCATTTGTCCAGCTGCTGCCATAAAGGGTCTTTGATAAGAACAGGACTCAGGAAAGAGATCTCTATGATCCACTCAGAATGTGTCCTCTCATGGGCAGCTGTCTTAAAGGTCTCTCCATTTATTGCTCATAGCTCAGTTTCTCATTTCTTCAAACCTATTCCTGACACTAAAAATTTAACAATGATAATTGATTTTATGAGTTTTTTCCTAAACTAGGATGAGATCTTTGGTAATCATGTGGCCCTGGTTAATTACCTGCTTGGATTAGGTGAAGCTAAGCAAAAAAATAAGTAAGTAAAGTAAGATTATAGAGTATAATGTAGGTAGACTTGAAAGGAATGAAGAAAGATCTACCCAGGAGACAAATGTTAATTAATTCAATTCTTAGACCTTGACTGAGAATGTACAAATAAATAATAATGCAGTAAAGATTTCATTGCAATCCCCTAAATCAAGGCATGTAAGATTTGAATATCACTATGGCAAAACTGAATCAATAGAAATATATGAGACTCTAGGTTTAAAATTGTTTCCTAAGATGCACTGGAATATTTTCAATCTCCCCCCCACCCCCATTTTACTAGGGATCAAGTCCAATGCCTTCACACTGAACTACATTTTCAGTAGATTGGGGGGGGGGGTTGAGACAGAGTCTAACTAAGTGGCTTAGTTGTCCAGATTAGACTCAAGCATGTGATCCTCCTGCCTCAGCTTCCAAAAAATTCTGCAGTTACAGACCTGCTTCCCTATGCTTGGCTGGAAATACTTCTTCAGTGGAGAATGTTTTATTGCTATTTTCTTGCCACAAGAATATGCTATTATTTTTAAAAATAACAACGATTGAGAACATTAAGTATCATGATGGTAAGAATTCATTTAAAAGAGATCACTTAAAACCAGGGTAAATGCCATGAGCACATGTAGCATGTCCTTATGGTATGTCTTGTGGACTGTCAGTCAAAGTGAAAGATACCATTTGTGTGCAGAAGGAAATAAGATGGATCGTGTTTTCCCCAACCCACATTTTTTCAGATCTTGAACTCTGAGAGCTGAAGTAAGATCAAAATGACCTTTATTTGTTTTCTTTTCACACTGAAGTAGTCACTAAGGCTTGGCATTAAATAATTTACTACTGATTTTGAGTGACAACATTATCTGTAAATCTGGTTTAATATCCTACAGTATGGTAAAATAAATCTTCAAAAACTCTTAATGATAACATCTTTCAATATAACCACTGCCAATTGATGGATGAATACAAATCACCAAATTGATTATGGTCTTAAAATATTACAATCACTTTTCACACTCATTTTACACATAATCCTCTTCCTTCCATCTACATGTGTACACACACACTCAGACATGCCAACACATTTGAACTTCTGCAATATTTATCAAATTTTGACACAGAGAGTCAAAAATAAGCAACCATTTGTTATTATGGGTAGGATGAATGTTTGCAAAGGTGAACATGGATCTTGGCTGAATGAGCCAATATGTGAGGCAGTCACTATTCCTTTTGGGAAATCAAGACAAATGAAACAACAAGACCAAAGAACACTGAGAAATTGATGAATCTGGGCACCCATAGATATGTCAATATTTATTTCTCCCTGTGCATAATCATTCTGAAACTTCTTACCTAAAAGCCAGATGCTGCTGAGACACAGTCAAATTTAAGGAAGGACTTCCCCAAGGTTAATGAAGGGCTGGCCCACGTTCCTGAATGCTGTTTCACCTCACCTGTTTGCCTATAGTTTGTGCCAGATCTGGCTGAATCTACTCAATTCTACATCTGGGGTTTGGTGGAATTGTACCAACAGAGAATGATAGTAATAAGATGTCTTTGGTGCACTAGACTACAACCAGTAGTATGGATAAATGAATGGAGCCTGTGAATGAATGGGCCAAGGGAATTCTGTGTGGGTATGGAGCAGGGCTTCATGAGCAGCTTTGGAATCTCTTCAAGGCACTGACTGTTTCTCCAAATTTTTGGACTGAAATTCACTGAAGCTCTTCATTCTTATTTGGGAGAAACTGCAGAACCTGCAGGGAAACACCAAGGAGAAGATGAGGCATGTGATGAGAAAGGAGAGACCAAGGGGACCACTAGACACAAATGTAGAGAAAGGGGAGAGAGGCTTCTTCCCTCGAGCCCGGGACAAGGCTGGCTCACAGCAACAATGACTCTCCAGAGGGGAGGGGACAGAGGACAGCAGGGAGGGGACAATGCTGTCACCAAGCTTTTTCTTGGATTCATAGGGAGTAGACAAACCCACACGAGCCAAGTTTTCATATCGATAATCTAAACAATATTTCATAGCTAATAGGTACAGTTTTTATTCCTTCAAAGTATAAAACATATTATAATAATATTCCATCCTGCTGTGTCTGCCGTCCCAGGATACCTTCACTTTCACAGAAGTCACTCCTTGCCTCAGTAGCCTTATTTATTTACTCATGATTTATATTTCTCTTACTTAGAAAAATGGCCAGAGACAGCTTGTGATGTTAAAATATATATAAAGCCGAATTGCTAAAAATGAAAATAGGGATGCAAACCAGTTAAAACGAATGAGGTAAGAAATGTATCAGGCACCACCTGGGCTGGGTAGCTGAGGATCACTGAACTCTAAATTTAGCTCTAAGCTGCCAGGACTCCGACAGACAATGTATGTGGCTGTTCATGTTCTCACGGAGGAAAACACGTGCAGACGAGGTCTCAGGATCACACACTCTTTTCTGGTGGCGTTTAGCATGTGCAGCAACAGATAGGAAGCTGACAATAGCTTCAGCTACCTTTTTTTACACAACATAAAAATGCTTTTAGATGGGCTTCCTCGCTTCACTCCTCAGTAAGGCAGCTTGCAATTCTGTATTTAGACAAGGTCAGGTCCTTAAATAGGTCCATCTTGGCACACTCTACCACACCTCGCATAGTGCTTCTGAAACAGGGATATTTTTAAAAGATATGTCTGTGTCTCCATCTCAGATATTCTCCATCACTGATGGAGACAGTGACTGAATTTTTTTTTAAGTAAGCATTGAGCAGTACACAAGGCCCCTAACTTTAGGTTTATTCCTGATGGAAAATGTCACACTGTGCAGGTGATCGTTTTATCTCTGGTTCTAAAATGTGCAAGTTGGCCCCTTTCTCTGGACACTGTCTTGCCTTGAAGGCTTGATGGAGCAGAATGCCTGGACTCGGAGACAGTGGTGCGTCCTGTACCTGAGTGAGGAAGGAACAGAGAAGTCCGCAGGGTGCTGCTTAGGAAAGCGGCCTCCAGCTGATGCACAGCCTGCTGTGGATGCCAGGTCCACTCCAGACAGGCAGCCAGATCAAGGGCTTCCACCAAGCAGAGAGGACTTCTGTGCTCTCTGGAGCTCCTCACACTCACCAGGTCCCTGACTTCACACTGTAGACCCACAACCTCAGTCACTCCACTACTGTGGTGTAGCACTATTGTTGCCCCAGTTCTCAAGTAACAAAACAGAGGTTTCAAAAAGTTAAAATAATTTTATCCAACTTGTACAACAAACAGACAAAGAAACCAGGATTTGGTGTATCTCTAAAACAAAAGGCCCATGCACTTTCCTCTGTGCATTCAGCAGGGGGCTGGGTTTCCTCTGAAGGGGGAAAATGAAGATACTTTAAATCAAAAACCAAAAGCATGTAAGGACTTTATTTGGGCAGTACACAAGATTCTCCAGGCTCATATCTTATGGGGGGAAATTGTCAACTCTTTTAAACTTTCTTTGCTTCAATTTTTCATCTTATAAAATTGGTGTCTTGCCTGCAGAGTTGAGGCGTGAGTTAAATGAGATGGCTTCTGCATAGCGCATAGTCTCCGACCAGTACATACTGCCAACCTATGGCTGTGGCAGCAATACAGTTGTGAGTGTATAAGGGAGGAAAGAGAGACCAGCAGTAATCACAAAATAGCAAGGTTCAGTGCTGGATGGGCCAAACCAGAGCCTTAAGATTTCATGCATCACCGTAGGAATTGCTGGAGTATCTCAGGTGAAAAAGGACAAGGGACAAGATAGAAGGGATGAAAAGACAGCACAACCACAACTCCATTTCATCTTCCAAATTCTCATTTGAGTTTCCAAAATTCTATCATCTGACTAAGAATAAAACAAAACGAGAGCATAAAGTTTTAGAAATAGCATTTGGAAGGCAATGAGCTGGCATGAACTGAGCCATCTGAAGGAATTTTAGATTTTCTTTGAGACAAAAGACATGCAAGGAAGGATGGGGCGGGCCCCGGAGGAGCCCGTGGATGCTCACAGAGGCCAGAGACATTAGTGCAGCCCAGTCACCCCGCAGGAGACAGGGAGCCCTTCAGACCATGAAAGGAAGAAAGTAATTTCAGATCGGCAGGAGGCGTGACCGAGCTGGGACTGAGTTTCCTCTGAAACAATGGCTGCCCAGAGAGACACAGACAAGGATGGGTGGCTGGAAGACACTGTCAGGGCCGAAACCCATCTTTACTCTTTTGTCAACTTCCTATGGGGAAGACCCCAGAAAGCAAAATTTTTGCTACTAGGGGAGAGTGTCAAAATTCTAAAACTTGAACTCTACTAATCCCCACTAACCCCTCCATGAAAGGTTAAGGCAACAGAAGCTGCTGTGAGAGACTGAATGCTCATGGTCATAGAGCTGGACAAAGAGCCCTATGAAATGCTTCACGTTGAATCTTAGCTAAGAAAAAGTATATGCCAGGAGTGGTGGCTCACATATATAATCTCAGCATTTTGGGTGACTGAGGAGGATGACAAGCTTGAATTTCACATGAGCAAATTGGGAAGACCTTCTCTAAAAAAAAAAAAAAAGAAAGAAAGAAAGAAAAGAAAAAGTCTTAGAAAGGGTCAGGGATGTAACTCAATGTGAAGGCCCTAGTGTCTCCAATATATTTATTTGTCTGTATGTCTCTATGTCTGTGTGTGTGCATGCAGGAAGTTTTGTTGGTGACGTGGTGATACTAAGAGTTAGAACTTAGTGCAAGGTACTTAGGTCACTGGAGTTGCTGCCCTCGGAAGGGATTAAAGTAGTTCTTGTGGGACGTGGGTTAGTTCTCAAGAGAGCAAGATGTGGCAAAAAGAGCAAGGCTGAATCTCCCTGGCCTGTGTCTCACTGTGCAATTGCTCGGGACCTCCCAAGGTGGTGGGACACAGTCACAGAGACCCTAGTTACAAGGCCAACTGACAGCCTTGCAGCTTCCAAAACTGTGAGCTAAATAGTCCTCTTTCTTTTACAAAGCGCGCAACAAAGCAGGAAGATAACGGAAAGGAATAGAGAGGAGAAGAAAGCGTACTAAGTTCAAATTCTAGTTTTGCTGAAACTAAACAGAAAACTTCACTGAGTTCCCAGGGAATCCAGTTGTCAAAATCCAGAGAAGTGAGTCAGGTTCAAGGTAGGGGAATCAAACGTGTATCAGGTAACTATGATGTCATGGGGAAGGGAAAATTTCAGCAGAAAGGCACCGATGAAACACTTCAAGAGACTGGAGCAGGATAGCTATCTCTAACTCTTGGGGAAAGTAGTATGTGATGGAAGAAATTGTTTGGAAATGAAATAAAAGGTCAAATCACAAAAATTAACAGAGGCAGAGAAATATGCAGAGGTAGGGATGCTGCTTGGACTAACGCGGAGCTCAGTCTGGCTTTGGAAGGGACAGGGCAAAAGTAGTAGGGCACGGTGGGGCTGCATGGAGTGCTGCTTCCTGAATGAGCCACTCTGGCTGGGGACTGGAGGCCTGGCCAGTGGAAGGGGCTGGACAGACCCCAGTAGCATCGGAGCTGTGCTGGGAAGATTAACCCTGTGGCATGTATAAGACGGATGGGGGTGGGAAAAGGCTGCAGGGAGAGAGAGCAGTTTGGAGCCAATTAAATGAGCTCAGCTATGAGGTGAGGAAGGGATGAAAGACGGAAGTTTTGATAAAATTTGGCCAGAAAAGGGAAAAAGAAGAAGAGTTAGAAAGAATGAAGGAGAGGAAAGCACTGGAGAATTCAGCTCCTGTTTCTCATCTGTTCAAAGAAGGGATGCCTTGTATTCTAAGGTTTATCCAAACTATAAAGCTCTAATTGTAGATGGAGCGTGGGAGAGTCATCCCACAATGGTAGACGGCACTAAAACAAGGTATTGCTTAGTTTCAGCCTGCGATTCCATCAAGTCCAGCCAACGCTGGCATCTTTGAAAGAAGCAGAGCTTACAGTCTGTTTAGGATTGCGTTACTGCCCACGAACGGGGTGTGTGCTTCCTTCACTCCCCCGTGCTACCTGGTCAGTGCTTCCGAGGGCTCCAGGAAACCCCAGGCAGCCGGCACAGCCAGCTCTGCCTCCTTCAAACTTGTACCTCTAGCTCCATCTGCTGGCGGTGGGACCCTTTGGCCTGCGGTTGAATGTAAACCAAGTCCCAGTTTTGTGTCCTCAGCACCCTGTGTGCATCTTGTGCTTCAACTCACACATGAACAGAGACAGATACAGATAGAGACACAGTTAAACACGTGTTCAGATAACCACACACACAGCCAGACATGCACAAGAGGCATGCACAGGCATATACACAGAAACACACACACACACACACACACACACACACACAGAGTCATTTCCTTCTGGGAGGTCCTTGCCTGAGCAAGCACTCGGCCTCTGGACTCCAGCTTGGTGGCTCTGCTTCCCGCTGCTGTGTGCAGTGGCACTGAGACCTGCTCTCGGGTACCTGGGGTGCAGGTTGAGCTACATCCCTCCTTATCCTTGTGCAAAGCATGAACAGCAGCCTGATAGGACTGCTGTCTTGGGGAGGACACAGTTGGACATCTGAAAAGCTAATTTGCTGGTTAATTTAGTTCTGAGCTGCTAATTGATCTTGCAATACCTTCCTGCCCTCTCCTCCGCAGTCCAAGCGGCAGGGAAGGAAAGAGGCCGGCTCTTCACACCACCCGCCTCCTCTGTTCTCCATGCAGCGGCAGCGCGCGGCTCTCTGCTTCATTCCCCAGGAGATGGGAAGGCAACCTGGTTCCTCCAACATCTCCTATTAACCTACTTTCCCCAAAGACCCTAGTGTGTCTAAAGAATGCTAAGTTCAAGTGAATTTTATTTTTAAACCAGACAAATCACGGCACTGTAATGACAATAACCAGTATTTCCCTAACCTTTTAAGAAAGATGCCATTCCTAACCAGATCTCTTAATAGCTGCCTCCTGGCGGCAGCTGGAATGATGAATCCACCAACCTGTTTAGAATGTAAGGGAGCTTACTTCAAAAGTAATCTGAAGGTTTTTCTGACTGCAAATGCAAATTCCTTTGTCAGCGATCTCTGGCACCTTGCGGTGCACAGGTATTTTTAGTCCACACAGATTTGCAAGGGGAAGTGACACATGCACACACCAAATTACTCTGAGGTGGGTTCTTAATTTGAACTATTCATTCCTTTCAGACTCAGAGCTCTGAAGGTGTGGCCAGTCCATCCCAGAGACAGCCTCAGGTCTCAGTGCCCATAGCTCACACAAGCAGCTTATGCCAGATGCCTGGACCCCAGAGCCCAGATGAAGAAGGCTCTCCCAACAACTGATTTTCCAGTTTTGAAGTTGGAGGTAGCAACCTGAGAGTGCTATCACTCAGCCGCAACAAGCACCACTGAGCTTTGTTTTGTGTTATTCCTATGTAAGTCTGGGACAGACTGAAGAAGAAAAAAGAAAAGAGTGAAAAAGCAGAAGTCAATGGGTGTGTGTGCTTGTGCGTGGGTATAATATATGTGTGGGGGGGTGTAATGTATGTGTGTGTTTTGTTGTGTGTTATATGTGTGAATCTGTGTGTGGTAAGTATATGAATCTAATGTGTGGGTGTGTTGTATATGTGCTCTATGTGTGCTACGTGTGAGTATTGCATGTATTGTTGCAGTGTGAGGGTGGTGTAGTTCTGGTGTGTGTGTGTGTGAAGCTTGTGTGTGCATGAAAGTTCTGTGAGTGTGTTATTATATGTAAATGCTTTGCAATATGAAGGGTGCAGTGTATATGTTTTATGCATGTACAGTATGTATGGTTATATTGTGTAGGTGTGCAGTATATGTAAGTCTGGGAGCAAAGGCAAGGGCAGGAAGGCAAGGGCAGGAGTGAGCTAACCAGGCCAGGCCAAACTTGTGTACATGACTCCACCATGACTCTGCTGGCATTGTTTTCCTTGATAGGTTTGGATTTTAACTTTCAAACTAGCTATCAAGTGCAGATCAGGAGAGAATTGCTAGGTTGGATAAGCAAAGTATAATGATGACCTTTTGAAAAGCTCTGGCACTAAATACAACCCATTCATGGTGTTCTGACATTCAACTTCATACATCAACTTGTTTGGACCTGGCAATCTATGAATTCTGAATTTTGTTTAGTGTGACACAGTAAGATACAATGTGGAGTCTCACAGACGTGGGCTTGAACACTCTTTTTAATTTTTTAGTGTGAGACCTTGGATAAGTTACTTGATCTGTGTTATGTCTCAGCATTCCTACTGGTAAACACGGTTACCAGTTCCTACCTCCAAGGTACTTATATATTGTCTCATGGTGGAGAATATAATGCAATGCTGTCAATGAAGTGTGCGACCTTGTATCTCACTGGCCACCCAGCACCCACTGGGCTATCCAAAGAAGAATCTAGAATCACTGACACAGAATGACACCCAGGGTGCACTGGGTACTGTGTAGGAGCACAGTGAAGAGGGAGATGATGCATGTGTTTTCCTTTTCCCAGGCTCAGGTACCATACCACCACGATCAGTCGATAAAATGTTGTTCAAGCCCAGAAACTTAGAGCAAAAGGCAGGACTATGACTAAAGCATGGGAATTAGTAAAATGGGATGTTAACACAACAGTAGGAGAGAGATCCTATGATGAGAGTGGTCCAATGAAGAACCAGAAGGGAACAAACTCCCTCTCTCCAGCTGTGTACAAACAGTACCAGGTAATTCTGGTCAAAAGTGATCCATGGGGAAACTTTCATGAACTGGAAGATTCAACTGGATCAAAATCAGAACTGAGCATTCTCCCAATGCTAGCAACCTTTGTTTTTGTGAATGGACAGAGGGTATTGCTACTCCTGTTTCCCTTTGACATCTAGCACTCTAGAAGTCCCTGGTCCCTGCTGGAGGCAAAGAAATAGTAGGAAACCTCCAGTGTTTCAGAGTCCTGCCCTGGGACTGTTAAGTAATCCAATAGAGCAAGAGACAGAGTGAGTCTGAGAGTCAAGTTTAAAATGATAATTAGATTTTGTGATAGTCTTAATTGAAACCAGTTAGTCCAACAAGAAGATCTCTTGGGTCAGCCCTGTTCATTACCCTGTTCAGCAGCAGGAGAGGGATACCCTCAAGTGACAAATTCCAGTGACTGGCCAGAAGCCCTGTATTAGGCAGTGGTGCATTTGACGTGCTTTCTCCCTTGACACTTTCTGCCCTCATCGATTTATGTTCTCCTTCATTAGCCTGCTTTTCTACCTGGCTCCCCTTCATCCCTAACCCTTTTCTCTTCGGGATGGATATATAACAACCTGAACTGGCTAAACTTGCCATTTTTTGTCTTAACAATGGCTTTCTAATTGATGAGCCTAACACAGTGACTGCCATTTTCTTCTCTCCTTCCTGCCCTTCTTTTTTCCTTTTCTGAACTCTCCAACTTTCTAGGGTGGATATCTTGGCACTCCTTAAGAATTTCATTTCTAGTTCTGCCAACTCCATTTTTACAAGTTACCTCAAATGTATCAAGTTCTCTCTTAGGACCTGTACTGGGTTATCTGAAATTTTATTGTCTTAGCTCATCACATAGTATGCCATGTAACTACCTCTGGGTTTGGAATATGAATGAATCAAAATGACTCCTAGCTATGTTCACAAGCAAGGGTTGCCCTCCCAGGCAAACGGCAGCCTGAACCACCTATGTGATGACCTCTAGGGATTCTGGGGCCTGTGGAGCATTTATAGGAAAGAGAAGGAAGATGAAATGAGGGAGAGAAAGAGGAAGGAATCCTAGCCTGTATTCATATTGCCAAATGGACTGTGGAAGCCAAACAGTAAGGTTCTCAGTTTTTAGAAAGTAATGATTTGCAGGTCATGCTTACAAGGAAGAGAGGAAAGCCCCTCTCATGACATCATTAGCCCTTGACTTTCCCACCCATTTATATTCCTGCTGTTCCAAGAATAGACTGGTAGAATCAGGGATGCAAAGGTGTGGCCCAGTGACTTTATGGACATGATTTTACAAATGGAAGAAGCCATTATCATAAAAAAGACAAAACTCTACTGGGGCCTAGAGACCCTGGGTGAAGTATGCCTGCTTATTATACTACAAATACTTAAGGAAGCCTCCCATTTTCTTCATTTTAGAAGTGAAAGACTGCCATGTACTGACCTTGATGGACCTTCAGTTCTGAAACTTTAAAATCCTTTATGAATATTCGTGAGGCACACAGGAAGAATGTCACAGACCTCCTCTTTTCTCCCTGAAAATTTGAGAGACTGTCTCCATATATTTTAGTTAATTCAGCTAGATTTACATTTAAACTCAAAGACAGACATCCGATAATTCACATTTCAAGGTCTGCAGCCATCTTACCCTAAAATGAATATCATTTTGCATTGTCCAGTAAGCAAAAGAGTCTCAGCCTTTGCTATCTGGGGAATATGAGAGTCTTCCAAAACTCGAATGTGAGCAAAAACCTGAATGGAGGAAAGGTTTTAAACCTAGAAACTTAGATGTGGAAAGTCCTTCTAAAAAACAACCTGACCCATGAAAAGAAAACTCAATTCACACGTAAAATTACATGAAGTGTTCATCTAGAGTGCAGGGCTGTATTTACTCTCAAGATTAGTCCTACCTAAGACACAGCCATGAATATGCAGTCCGAGCAAACAGGTGAATGAATCAATGAAACTTGTACCTGAGATCCAAACTCTTTGAACAGACAGCTGCCACAGGGCTGCTGTGCTCTGACAAAGACCTGCTCAGGGACAGGGAAATCACTATCTTGTTGGGTATCTTTTTCTTTGGAGACACAACAAAGATCAGTTAAAAAAGATTTCTTAGTTTGGTCCCTAGCCTTGTATTCTCTGTGCTCTTGGGTCCAGCCATGCCCTCCAAGTGACCTAGAAATGCATATTCCCTGCTCCATACAGCTGTTATCTGTCCAACATCCACAATGCTACCACAATTCAAGAATCTTCACATCTATTGAGAATTGCGTTCCATTCGCCAACGTTGCTTAAAGATTTACCCTCAGAACTCCAGTTTATTTACACTGAGTTTATACTGAAACAGTGGTCCTTGTGCTCATGCCAAGAACAGCTAACAGGGAGTAAGCAAGCTTGATGCCTCCCTGGGGTTTAGGATGGGACTGCAGAGAGGACGATGAAGAGCTGACCACTAGACTGGGTATTCAGGAAGTGCAAACACCTCCTATATGGAGCGGAGGCAGAACCAGCTAAAATTCACTCTCCTCAAGTTGCCACCTGTGCCAGACTCCTGCGGCAGCCAGCACTACTGCAGGCAGCTGTAGGGCCTGCAACACCTTTTCTTTTCTTTTCTTTTCTTTTTTTTTTTTTTTTTTTTGCATTCTAAGATATATTCATTAGTAAAATATCAGAAACCTCAGGGGCAGCATGTGCTTCTAATTCATTTTCCAATTGTATAATGAGCCAGGAGTGAAATTTTTAGGGTGAATTTAATTGACCTTTACAGCAACATCAGGCAGATTGGCTTAAATGCTATTAAAGCAAAATGTAACCCGGTGAGACTTTCTAGAAGGTTATCGGAAAATCTATCAAGTTGTTTTTTCTTAATTTTCATCAAGAAAGGAAAAGATAGATAGAGGACACAGAAGGATGAACAGACAGAGAGACAGAAGGAAAGAGACTACAGCGGGTGCGAGACGGGAAGGGAAGGGAGAGGAAGTAGGGGGTGGTGCCTCCCCTTATTGCTGGGGATTACATTTTAATTTAGAAAGACTGCTTGGAAATGTGCAATTAAGCTACAGGTCACACTGGCCTGAAGTCATTTTAACACTTGGGGATAGGACAGTACAGCCCTCTCTTTATTAATGTTTTCATGTTGGTATTTAGGCCCCTTCCAGCTCTAGATAGCAATACTCTCACGGAATAGAGAATGATGTCTTTTTTTGGCAGCTGGCATGAATCTTATTTCTGTCTCCATTGTCCTTTTCACAAAAAGGCATGCTCAATTCTCAGTAACAAGATACCCAGGAAAAATCAGATGGCCAGGAGTGGGGTTGAAATAATTCTAAAATACCAAGATCATTTATCCCAAGGAAAGGAGCAACAGTCACTGAACAGGGTCCAAAAGCCTACAGTGAGCTGTGCCCATTCTAGGTAGCGTGACATCACAGGATGATGGCACAGTATCTACTGTGGTACACAGCGGTGTACATCAGAATCATTGGCACTATTGTAGCCTTTGGCACCCAGCTTTTCACACAAGTATGTAGCCAGTAAGATATTGGGAGCCAAAGGTCTGTCCACGCAGGTGTGAAAATGAGGGAGAAGATGCAAACTTCATCATCATTTCACCCAAGAAACAGCAACTAGAACTCAGGAGGAGTCAACATATGGGTCCTGGACCTTTGCCCTGAGATAGGCCACTTGTAAGGTTGGCCCCTGGCTATTGTCTGAAAATTTGGATTTCCAGAGAGTTCCCACTGTTCAGTGGGCATGTTTCCCTGCACATTGACTTCACAAACAATGGAGTTTATCCTGAATACCTGCGTTTCTGTGGAAATTTGCAAATTGGCCATATGCTACATACATGACCAGCTCCCAGTAAAGCCCATGGACTGTCCTAAGGCAGATGCATCAGCATGCACTGCTGTGCTTTTGCTGCTGGGGAAGAGTGAGCACTGTGTAGCTTAGAATAGGCAACTCACAGGAGGAAAGTGGCACGGAATTCCTCCAGACTTGGTCTGTGTCTTGCCCCTTATGACACAGCCATGCACCCTCATCCAAACACTGTAGCACATCTTGAAAATAACTCCAACTGTGTGCTGAGTCCTATGGGTACTCAGAAAATCTCCAGATGTGAGGTGATCTGGAAAACCCTGACTCAAATCTCACAAGCAAACCTCTCTGCTGCTTCTTGTCTAACTCTCAATCCTGAATCTCACAGGTGTTTCTGAGATTCCTTTTTGAGACTGGCAGAGACCAAGGATATGGGTTGGGGCCCAATATAAAAGCGCCATCTCCCAACAATAACTAAGCCCTTCCTGTGCTCAGAAAACTCTAATAAATATTGGGGTTACTCATTTATAGCAAACACATGTTTTCTCCTGCCCAGGAGCCTACAGAGGAAGAGGAAGTGAGACAGAAAAATCTATCCTTAGTAATGAGTACAATCTTTAATAATTTCAGAAAGAAAGAAAAAATAAAAGGAATAGGACATTTATAAAATGGAAATAGAAAATACTTTAGGGTATATTTTTACACCAAGATTAACATTTTCTTCAGAACTGTTTGTCGAGCACTTACAGTTAGTAAAGGGAAGTCTTGCAAAGCTCTTACATACATTGATTTCAACTTCCATTCACAAAGGGCTTTGCTAGATAAGGCAGTAGATAATGTCATTATTAATATTATTATCTCTATTTTTAGATAAGACAACTAAGGGACACTAAGGTTATACAATATACTCAAGTCACAGAACTGGTAAGTGATATAACTGGAATCCCATTCGGGTAGTTCTTCAAGAAGACAAATGATAGCTCATATGGAAAAACACCCTCATCATGACCAGTACAATTGGTTTAAGATGAAGAAAAATAACACAGCCACAAGGGATTGTTTGAAAGGGCCAGTAGGCAGTCTTATTTCTGAGTGTCCCCTAACACAGCTGGATTCCCAGTAGAATTCATGAGGAAGCATCCATACCAGGGATTTCGTCTGTTAACTCCAGACTTTCAGTTCTCTGTGCACTTTCAAAGAAATAAGACCTCTCTTGACATGTTAATTTTTCAAAAATCTTATCTTTTCCATTAGTCAGGATCATAGATTTTCAGATCACTCTCAAAACACAATAAAATATGTACTAAATCTTGAACTCTACGTACATAACTTTGTATTTTCTGAAATTTATACCTGGTACCAGGCAGCACCCAACATGTCTGTTTGGTGGATTGATGGGTGGTGGATGGATGGTTGGATGGATGGATGGATGGATGGAGGATGAATGGATACATACTGAAGGGAAAAGCAGACTTTGAGTAATTGAAACTATTTCCTAGGAGCTGAACCCTGATAAACCCCTGACTGACTGATGTTGTGATCTCTGTATTCCCAGTTTTCAGGGTTGAGACTGAATTAGTTTAGAAGAATAAAGGTGCTCTCTACCATTCATCCCATCACCTCACAAATTTACAATACCCCTAGAGTAACCTTGCATGGAAGCAGGTGTGGGAAGGTGACAGACAGAGCAATGCAGTTGCCTAGATTCTTGCCAACTTCACTCAATCTGGGGATTTGCAAAAGAAGATTAAGGCTCAGAAATTACTTGCTAGTTCTTCACTCTCTCAACTCCTCTTCCAGAAGGAAAATTTCAAACAAAAGAGTTTCCAGCTGTGGGGTGCAGCTTCCTCCAGAGTCTGCTTAAACAAAGTCGGTAAGCTAAGATGTCCCTCTAGGTGAGAACAAAGCACATACAACTGCTGTGTCTCCTCCACAGGACTTCCCTTGCTTGGTGTCTGCTGTCTCCTGGTTTAACTCACCAGCACAGTAAATTGCCTTGGTCTCACGAACTGTGACCATTTTTGTATCTGTTCATTTGTTCAACAAGTGGTGAGCCGCTCACAGCAAGTTTTATAGATGTTAGAGATACAATGAGGATGAAAATAGCATTACTATCTGCTTGTCACCCAGTGGACAGACAGATTAATAATTCAGTGATTACAAAACAATGTGTCTGAAGATGTGTGTGTGTGTGTATTTGTGTGTGTGTAGGTATGTGTGGAGAGAGACAGACAGAGAGACAGAAAGAGGAAGAAAGAGAGAGAGAGACAGAGACAGAGAGAGAGAGAGAGAATATGAGAATATGAATCTGCTTATCCTGGGTAGTTCAGAGAAATGTCAGCATAGCGTCTGGCAGAAGCATAGTCATTGAAGAGAAATGAAAAATTGCACCACCCAGAAAAGTGAGTGTGGGAAAGTAGGATTAACATCGCAGGCAAAAACAAAGGCATGCACAAAATCACACAAGGGTCAGTGTGGAAAAGCATACGGGGAATGAGGAGTGAGGAGTGGAGAGAGGGAAAAAGATAAGAACTGTCAGGGAGCAGATAATGAAGGGCCTTTCATGCTGCATGAAGCAGATGGGGCTCTTTCCTGCAGAGGACAGGATGTGCAGGAAAAACTTGATCAGATTTCTGTTTCGGAAAGGTCATCTAGCAGGAAGGGGGAGGATGATTGGAGTTGGGTGATCTAGGAGATAAGGAGACCAGTTAGGTGACAATAACACAGAGTAGACAAGAAATAACAGGCCAGGATTAAGGCGTTAGCATTGGAAATAGAAAAGATGTACAAATTTGAGATGTCATTTAGTGATGATGAGGGAGAAAGAATCCTGACAGGTGTTCAGATTTCTCTGTTTTACTGACTACTTGCCCTATGGGACTTATAAAGAACAGGACAAGTTTCTATCTCCAGGAAAGGACGTGTGAGTATGTGGAGGTAATTAACAGCAAAGGGTGATGCATTTTCACTACCAAATGAAAGGTGCAGATTGTACGGGCTAGGAGAGAGGAGAGATGGTTACATCCAGCTTGACTCATTGAAGGATGTGGGACCTGCAGTTGCAAAGATGGGCAGGACTGAGATAGGACAACCAGAACCAGACAGCTGTGGCAGGCAGCTAGGATGCAACAATGGAAAACAGGCTTTATTCTGAGCAGGGAGGACAGTTACTCAGGTGTTTGATTTTAGAAGAGGGTGTATAGATAGAATAAGGAAAGATAAAGATGGAAATAGAGGGTAAGAGATTTAAATGACAAGTTCAGGAGATGGAATTTTATCATACGGGAAGTGTTTCCCAAAATCTGTTCTGTGGAAAGCTTGTATCCCAGGAGATATTGACAACTGCCTTGTGAAATGATAGGATTGTGATGAAGTCACAATTTGAAAAAGCTTGGATTAAGCTTAGTTAAACAGGTTCATGACTAATGGACTTCTTAGATACTTTAATAATATGTATAGAGACGAAGGATAAAGAGGATCAAAGACTTCAGAGAAATTAAAACAGAAAAAGAGAAAAATACAGAATTGGAAATCCATATTTGAGTTCTAGTCCTGGTTTTATTGTTGCTTATATATCTGAACATAAGCCACTAAAAATCTTTTTCAGTGAGTCTTAAAATCCTTGGCCATGAGATGCTCTATTCAATGGTTGGATCACTTAACATCTGACAATTTCTTGTTGGGTCAGAGCCTCTAAAGTTAGTCATATGTATTTTAAATGCCTCAAATGTATTACTAAAATAGTACAATGACTTACAAAGGGCAAAAATAAATATTTCTTTGATTTTTCCTGGTTTCACGTAAACCCAACCAAGGAACAATAGATATTTGGTACACTCGATTTTAAGACTGTTGCTCAAGAGAAATCTGGTCTTGTTCTTCTTTTAATTTCTGGGATCTTGTATGTCCCTGGGGACACAGTAATTCAATATACATCTGTTTAGTTTGTGAATGAGTGCCGGCCAGTATTGTGATGTCAGGTACATATGCCCATACAGGACAGAATGAGCTTTACAAACTGGGGAGACATTCTTGAAAATGGTACCTGGGGATTAAGAAATGAATATCATTGATTGAAAAATTTGAAGACTCTGGGAAAAGATGATCTCTAATATGTCTTCCAAATTATAAAATTTCATATTATATTTTCTTGAGGCTAAATATCATTGTACATGATATTTCCCAAAACCTTGCTATACTTTCAGGGATGGAGACATTTCAGAAACACAGAGTTGTGAGGAAAACTATAAGCCTTGTAAGCTGTCAAGGGGTGAACAGATGCTGAAGGAACTGCTGCCACGGGCATGGGATACCCTCTTCATCCACCAGTGCAAGCACCTTAACAGCACTGGGCTCTGGAGCACAATAAATATGCATCAACTGTTCAACCAGTTCAGGAGTTCCTTATTTCATTCAATCCACAGACACTTAGTAGACACCGCTATCTGCGTCCATGGGGATCTGGCAGCAAATGAGGGAGAAATGTTTAAATGTAATCCAATTAATATTTCTGGGACCAGGCACTAGGCTACCTACTGAGGATGCTGCATTGGAAAAAGTACAGTCTGTCTGCAAGGTCAGATTCATTGGGGAGGTGAAGGTTTTAGATCTGTGTGGAGTTCAAAGATCTCACATTGCTACAAACAAGACAGGGAGGGTCAGAAGACTGACCCCATTGCCCATGGTATAATGCCATTTTGATCATTCTTGAGAGAGAGAGAGAGAGAGAGAGAGAGAGAGAGAGAGGTATTTAAATGTTGTTAAGATGAAAGTTAAAAGGCACTAATTTGAGAAGTAATGGAAGGCAAGAAAATGAAGGCTAGCAAGCAAAGCAGCTATTAAAGATTCATCAGTGAGAAGAAAAAGAAAATGAAAGGTCTGGCAGTTTGAGACTACATGGAATCAAAAAAAAAAGCTTGGCTTTTAATGCACATCATCTGTTTGGCTGAGTTTTGTTTTGTGTGTGAGGATGAAGGGGACCTAGTAGAGAGTGGAGGTTTAAATATGAAAACTGCTGACTAGAGTTATGTAAGATTTTCAGTCTTCTGTTGCTTTTGAAGTTGGTTTGGAGAGGCCATGGTGACTTTTCTTGAAAGTACTAGTAACATGTTTTGGCCGTATCTCAAATAACCTTGCTTCCCTTGGTGAAATTTTCCATTCCTTTTCTCTTAACCCTTCTAGACTGTAAGCCTGAACCATGTCTAGGAGCTCATGTACTTGCTGCTTGCTGGGGCAAGAACAACTTCATTTTAATTGGTCTAAATTCACCATTCCTGAACTGCAAACCACGCCTCCTCAGTGCAATGACCCAGAACTGTCCAGCTGCCTGGGCAGCACTCTGGTTTGGTCCTAGACCCTCAAAGTACCCTGCCCAGATGCTCTGCCCAGTGTGGGTCCTGGCAGCACTCTCCTCAGTCCCGCCCCACCCCCCTATCCCAGCCATGTGCATCACACTGCTCTACACTGTCCGCCTGTTCCATCTTACTCGCCTCCTGTGTATTCTCTGCATAACAGCCAGAACAGAAATTATGAACAGAACTTCATAATTTTTAAGAACAGAAATTATATCACCACACTCTTCCAAACTGGGGAAAACATAGGTAAGGCCCAATTTTCTATGACACACAGTGTATGCCCATTGTCCACATTTAGTTATTAAAGGTGCCTCTCTCACTTTCAAAAACAAAGCATCCTTATCTGGACAGTAAGTTAAATGTTCACTCTACTTTATAAATTCCAGTCTTCCTACCACTCCTTAAATAAACCCCAGATGGCTTTCCATGGCTGATCTTTCCCTTTCTGTCTCCCAGCCTCAGCTCTACCTTCTCCCTCACCAACTGAAATCCAGTCCCTCTTGCCGCTCCATTTTCCCAGCAGCCCGACATTTCCTGCACAAAGAATAGTGTTCTTACAGCCTTTCATCTTCCTGTCTTCCCTCACATCCCAACTCAAATGCCACATCCTCAGAAAGACCTTCCACTGCAACATTAGCAATCTTTTCCAAGCAAGCATAAAAATCTTTTTTTTTTTTTGCAGTGATCAATAAACTGCCAAAATGTTATTTTGTGAAAACTTGGTATTATTGATGGCTGTGTCTTCTTCTCTCACAAATGGTAGTTCCTTAAAGGCAGGGCCTTGTGTATCATTTTGTTATTATCATATGGTTTGACCCACAATTGCCAAAAGGCAGGTAAGAAAATCTCTGGATAACTCTGGGTGATTCTCTTCTTCATCCACTAACCATAAACATTCCAAAAGTAATTATTTTCTTTACCTGTAAACACTCCAAAAGTATTTATTTTATTTTGAGGTGATTTCAATTATGAGATTTAAAGCATTTTTATCCACTCTTTCTCACAATGTGTCTGTGTTCACTTTCCTAATCTACTACAGATCAGGAATGCAACAGCCTGGTGTTGCATTAACTTGTATTAATAACTTGTATTGCTAGCTTTTTACATAATTTTTGACAAAAATAAATATACCATTTATTTGAAATAACAGTGGATGACTCACTGAGAAAAAAATAGCAGTTGAGGATGATGAAGTTTGATGAAGGATTAGATTCAGAATGTCTCTGTGGGAAAGCCAAAGAGTTATTATATCTATTAATGGATAAGATAAATAAAGCCCCAAACAGCTAAATTACTGATTTATGATCAATCAGTGTCCAGGCTGAGAGGTTGGCTTGATTCTCTGACTCCTAGTCCAGTGCTTAGAACTGGCTTCCTATACAGGCAAGGGAAGCAGTTATCCAAATACTTGCTCTGAGTATAGCAAGGGAAATATTGTGGAGCCTTTATACAAAAACACTGCAGAAGTCTGAAAAATATGATCTGGAAATGGAAACAACCAATCAGGCAGCTTACACAGGGTCAACACTACTTTGATCTCTGTGCATATTTTTAAGAGGAAACACACTTAAGCTACCAGCCCAGGCTGGTGCAGCTCAGTTTTTGGCTGTTGTCTAATTGCATATATATATATATATATATATATATATATATATTTTTTTTTTTTTTTTTTTTTTTTTTTTCCGGCACTAGAGATCGAACTCACAACCTTGCACTTGCCAGACAGGCACTTAAGTCACTGAGGCAAACTCCCAACCCTAGTTTTTTGAGACAGAGTGGCACTATGTAGCTCAGGCCAGCCTTGCACTTGAGTTATATCCCAGGCCCGCCTCAAACTCACCATGTTCCTCCTACCTCAGCCTCCCAAGCGCTGGGATTAAAGGTGCTAATTGTATATATATTATTATCTCAGTGAATTACATATTATCTTTAGCACCTGCTTGTATAGCTTATCAAGTCAGCTGGTCAGCCACCTATTAGGATGCTAAGAACCTCTTCAGGTAGAACAATCCTGATGGTTTACAAGTTCAAACTAATTTAGAACCCTGGTCCTCAAACTTCAGTGTGTTTCAGTATCACCTGCAGAGCTTGGTGGAACACAGATTTCTTTATGTTCTGAGGATTTTTAATTCCTGTGCCAGGGGAGAACCCTAGAATGTGTAGTTCTGACAAGTTCCTGGTGATGTTGGTGTTTCTTGGATGGATGAGTTAAGACTGGGCGAATGCTGAGCACAACTGTTTGAGAATCTGAGGTGGTGATGGTTAGGAGAACAACCTTTCTAGTTTGCCTGAGACTGAAGGATTTCCTTTGAAGTGAGACTTTAAGTGCTAGCATCAGGAAAAGTGTAAAAACAATATTCACATTGAAGGTAGGGTCACACATTATTCCCTCATATTGCCAGCATCAAGCATAATTCTGGGTGACTGTTAAGTGCTCTAAAAATATTTATAAGTTGGCTACCTGTCTGAATGCACAAATGGATGATTGAAGGAATGAAAGGATGGTAGAAGTGAAGGAGGGGGAAGAAGAGGGAGAAGGGGAAAGGTGAGAGGGAGAGACAGAGAGAGACAGAGAGGTACAGGCCTGTCACATTTCTTTCCTGGGTGTACTCTCAGGTCACCTTGTCTTCTCCAGCAGTCAAATCAGTCACTAGGTCCTAGGGAGTGGGGAGGCAGAAGGCATGAACCTGACCCAGCAGGCGCTATCTCACAAAACGCTTCCCAGGGCACCCTCGGGATGACTGCTGAGCTGCCAGGGCAAGGAAAGTGCATGCAATCTGCTAGGCCAGTTCTTTCCTCAAACCACACTCACTCCTGTGTTCCCTAGGGAAGCTTGCGAACCCTAGAGAAAGGAGCAGCTCAAAGTAAAGTGAAGACAGAAAATAGTTAACAGGGATGGTATTGAAATGCAAGGTTTTCTGATTTAGGAAAATTAAGGGAGTGGGAGCCTCTGTTGTCTTAAATGCTGGAAATGTTCAGAAGGTAAATACTGTCAGTGAACAGGCAGGAGATTAAGGTGACAGGAAGAGCCGTTTTTAAACCTGTTAGATATTAATTTCCCATAGATCATCTGTCTGTCCTCTCCTTGTTTGAAGTTCCCAAGGCTGGAGGCTTCAAAGCACACACTGACTGCCATTTGCACACAGCTCATGGCTCCGTGGGGAGCCGCCTCAG
Organism: Dasyprocta punctata; assembly: GCA_004363535.1. Lineage (NCBI taxonomy): Eukaryota > Metazoa > Chordata > Mammalia > Rodentia > Dasyproctidae > Dasyprocta > Dasyprocta punctata. The sequence goes on along the minus strand of RJWM01000082.1, from coordinate 293,033 downwards.
CAGGTTGTAACACTGTCTCTGCAGGAACCTTCCTCACTCTCCCTCTCTGTCAGTCCCTGCCTTTTTCTCTATCCCTGAACATCAAGGACAATTCTATCAGCAAGTCCAGCAGCTGGTAATGCAACTGGCTCATCCCAACATTGTGTGCATCTCAGACCCTGGCTCATGCCAGGCAAATTGATTTACAAGATGAAATGAAAAGTGATCGAAATCCTTCCTCAGAACTCAAACCCAAACAGCATTTTCCTCATCCTTTCTTCCTTCTCCTTTTCTATTTTGCCTCACTTTTCCTCCATTTTATTTCACCAAAGTTTTAAGAAATCTATGGGTCATTTTATGTCCACTGCATGACAGTGCCTAATGTTAATTCATGGTCGTGCAGTGCTGGGAGCATTACTGAATTTAAGCAGCTCATTGCCTTGTGTGATAGAATGACAATGTGTCCACATGTTCTCAGAGGTACTGGGAGAGGAGACGAGTGGAGGCGAGGGGACAGTATGGGAAGGGAGGGAAGGGGAAAGGAGAGGAGGGGAGGCCAGAAGTGTATGCACATGACAGAGACAGACAGAGCGGGGGGGAGGGAGAATCTGTGCAAGGACAGGAAGCCTCTCAGGGGGGAAGAGCAACCCAGTATTGTTCACCAGGCACTCACTGCATATTCCTACCAGAGCACTGAATGTTCTGGGCCAGTTGAAATTGGAAATGTCATTTTTTATATTTACTAGAGGATAAAAACCATGTTGAATGGAAATGTTAGCTAAACAAAAGTAATGCAAATATATTTTACACTTCAAGACTGACCCCCCACTCCTTTTGCCAGTAATTGTTAAATCTAGAATTCTAAAGATGCTATTGTTCTGTGATACCAAGCATATCACTGGGATCTCCACTACTATTTTTTAAACTTTTATTTAATATTTTATCTGGATCAATTTAGAACCAATAATTATATACAACATGAATTTAAAATATTGCTCTTTAGGCCTGACAAAGAAACCAATTAGCCATGTTATGATTTGGTTTCCCATGGGCTACAACAAGTATCAACTCAACTTAGACATGGATACTTGGAGAGCACATGTTCATCCACTAACAGAATCAGGACCACATTGACATGCATGGGTGACAGTTTGCACAGATGCAGCCGGTACATGAGGGACAGAAGACATCTCTGTGCACATGGCTCAGCTTAGTAGATACTTCTGTCGAATGAAGTATGAAAACTAGCCCATTGCTTATTCTTCTAATCAGATCCTATGGGTCTGCCCCCGAGCACATACCTGAATTAAAAATGGTAGCTTGTTTATAGTAATTCCCTGCCAGGTTGTGTATTGACTGAACAATTCCAGCCAAATCCAATGGCCTGGCCTGACCTACTGACCTTGCTTCCCCCCTCCACTGCAACATCGATTGCTGCTGTTCACCTCATTAGACCATTCTCCTCAGCAGTCACTACCTACCCAGAGGAATTGCAGCTAATTCCTTTTTGGTTGCTGTTGTTTGTGTCTTGGTTTTGTTTAAGAGAATTGAGGGCAATGACCTTGTACTTGGAAGGAGAAGCCAAACTTTTGTATAAAAAAACCCATATCCAGGCTCCTAACACTACCCCTACTACCTGTTTCCCTAACACAAATGCATACTTTGCAGGGATGCAGGGCCTTCTCAAGGAGACAAATGTCACTTCCTGGGAGTGTAAAGAGGTGCTGAGCTTGCAGCCAAGTGTGGCAGGAAAGGCAAGGAGGCAGAGCACATTTTGTTTTTCTTGTGGTCACCATGGGCTGCCATGCTGTAAAAGCTGCTAGGATGCCAATTTAACTAATGAGTAGACTAAGTGAGTATTCATTGTGTGTTATTACTTGTGCAGCAAGTCTTTACTTCGAACATTTTGATTGCTACCCAAATGCACAAAACTGCAACTATGAATGCAAAGGTGCATTTTAACTGTCAATAGAATTATTTCAAGTGTTTATATTTATGCTAATGTTAGCAAGCTATTAAGTCTAATCTTGAGCATTAGCCTACTGTTAATGGTCACTGTAACCTGCACTTAGCATCTTGAATGAAAATCACGTACCTCTAGATCTGAGGTCTTAGCTGGCATCTGAAAACCAAATTTTAGTTAACTTATAAATGCTGTTGAAACTCCATGCTATGGCTTTTGTCAACGTGGATATTTTATGGAAGGATCATTGTCCTTAAAGGACTCTTAAATATTATTTGACCCCAAACATTAGAAATAAATGATGTAAATTGCAATTCTTGCTGAAGACAGGCTCTATCTCAACATGACCCTCTATATTTTTAATTTGTGTAGTACTGTACTTGATTTGAATCATGCCATTGGTAGCCACATCAAGCAAGGTTAAAATCCTACATATAATGTGTTCATTGAGCCTCATATCACTGTTGTTAGGTGAAATAATTAGGCACCGATTCTACTGATAGGAAGCCTTACATTTTCTAAGATAAAAAAATAGCTCATGCAAAAGAAGTCAGCTACCTGTAAGTATTTATTTAAGGGACCCTTTCCTGAAAGCATTGCTCAGTGGTATGACAAGGAGAGGCTCAAATAGAAACCTTTAATTCATACACAAACAAAAAAGATACTCTTGAAAACTACAGTATGCTGCAATGTGAATCAAGAGGAGAAATTCAGGGAAGATTGGAACTTTAGTTTTAGCTCTGATATTTCCCAGGTGTGAGATTTGGGGCCAGTCTAGTGTTCCAGAGCTAGAGTAAGAACCAAGACTGGATGGTAGTTGTGAAAGCTATCGGTGAAAAGAATAAAGGCTATCTAAACAATAGTCATTAACAGTGTTTTGGCAATGAGCATGCCCATTGATGTAATTGCCAAAGGTCAGAGGCAAGTGGCTGTCTCCAAGGAGCATGGAAATAGCTGCTGAGAGACAGTGTGCAAGCTGCCTGGAAACCTGTGTTCTCTGAGCAGCCGTGCTGACCACACAGCTTCCCAGGCAGCCATGGGTTACATTGCTGCTGATAGAACTGCTTTCTCAGGAAAGCAACTTTCATGCAGAAGAAGAATTTCCAAATGACCAAAGTTTCACATTACCAGATGGGAAGAAAAGGGAACCAATTATTTACTAAGAATAATCAAGGAAACTCCATCTCGTGAGTTACTGCTAGTTTGTCATTCCATGTATTCGTCTATAGCCAGTAAAGTATTAAATACTGCAGCCCAAGAGGAAAAATGAATTAGAGGAAATATGTATTAGAGGAAAAGGGAGTTTGGTTGAGAATATGTAAGTGTATTATTTTTTCAGGATATCATTTATTTTCACACCAACTTTATGTTTTAAATTTAGAATTCCTTAGCGAAATTCAACTCAACACATGGATAAGATACTCAGCAAACTCACTTTTGTAAAATATTAAGACAAATTTGTAAAATATTAAGACAAATATGTTTCACCCATTTTCTAAATATTATACTAGTAGCCGGGGGTGGTGGCACATACCTTTAATCCCAGTACTCGGGAGGCTGAGGTAGGAGGAGTGTTGTGAGTTTGTGGCCCGCTTGGGCTACTATGCGAGCACAAGCCTGGCCTCAGCTACATAGCGCGACCCTGCCTCAAAAAAACTAGGGCCGGGAGTTTGGCTCAGTGGCGAAAGCGCCTGTCTGGCAGGTGTGAAGCTGTGAGTTCAATCCCTGATGCCACAAATAAATAAATAATAAATATTAGACTAGTAACAATAATGGATACTTTACATGTGCAGGAGCCTGGCTCCAAGACAGTCTCAGGGGACCCCTTCTACCATGGATTTATGCCATTATGTGAATCCCTTCCCCTTCAATGTGGGCTGCATCTTGGAACTTCCTTCTAACTAACCAAGTACAGCAAAAGTTTTGAGAGTAAATGAGAAGAGATCACACTTTCCAACTTGTTCACCTTCTCACTCTTGCTCTCTGTGTTGCTAAGTATGATGAGAGGAACCTCCACACTGATCTGCCATGTTACAGGTCCATGTGGCAAGGAAAGACCTGAAGGGAACTTTCGGTGGGAAGCCCAGAAGCAACCAAATCCTTCCACCAGCCACTTGAGTGAGCTTTAAGTTGGACCTACACTCATGGAGATTTAAGTTAACTAGAGAACTAGAAGGCACCTAATTTCAGCCTTATAACCCAGATAACCCACCCAAGCTGCATCCAGACTCCTGGCCAAGAGCAATTATGAGAAAATAAATGTCTGCTGTGTTGTTACACAAATAAAGTGAATTATTATACAATAATAACTAATGCAGTCTTACTAGGCATGACTCCGGGTGCTCAGTGCAATTGTACAGGCTTATAAGATTCCTAACACTTTTTCTTAACAGACAGTCTGCCCTAAAATTAAGGCAAAGCTTCCAGAACACACGGATCTACCATTGAGTACTTCTTTGCTCAGAATCCAGCTCTGGATCTCCATCATCCACAGGGTAAAGTTCAGACTCAACAGCATAATGCAAAGCCAGGCCCAAGCTGACTCCTACCATTCTCTCCAGCCCGTCCTATCCACGTTACTGTTGTCACACCTTATGTTTTAATGACATCAAACTGCATGCAACAAGAGATTTTAAAAATTCTATGCCTTTGTCCAATCCACAGCCTATGGGACACATGTAGCACTAGGCAGTTACTAATGTGCCCCCCTACCGTGATCATAAACTTTGCCATGTGATTTTTAGTGATATCATTCATGACTTGGTTGTGCAGTGCTCAAATACAGACTCTGAAGCACTGCAGACTGCTGTGCAGAGGAAGGTGTGGTGCAGCGCTGCCTCGGCCTCCCTCCTGTACCCATTACATATAGTCAAATCCGAGCTCACATGTGCGTGTCAGAAGGGTGACTTTTGTGACTTGGCAAACAAAACAAGTGATTACCAAGAACAGTATTTCAACCTACCTGCTCACGTGTATGCCTGTGAAGATAGGCATTTAATTGCTATTAAACAGACATGCCCATTTTTTATATATTTCTTGAACTTGAGGTTGTTGTACTATTTTGTAGAATAATTTGATGAGTTAAAATATTTTTGTATTCATATACCTTAATCTTATAAGATAAGTGATCCACAAGAATTCTTTGTCACTCAACTGTAGTGCAGGCAGGTCAGAAGCTTGTACACTCATTCTTTAAACTTCCAGTCCAGCTGACTTTTATTCATCTGTCTCTTGACCTCCTTCTCTCCATAAGTAAAGCCTGTGCATACACTAGGGTCTTGTTCAGACATGAGCATCTCTGAAAAGCCCTCCACAATCATAGTGTGAGTCCTCTGGGTGCTATACAACCATGGGTTTCTGGGTATTTGTACATCTACTGCATTTGGAGCAGTTGAATGTCCATGTACCTGTCCCAGTGTTTCAACTCTGTGCTCTTTAGGGATGGATCCGTGCCTTATTCATTGATCACAGTGTTTAGCAGAGCAAATGTTAGGAGGATATTAAATACAATTCCAAGTACTGAACTAATCCTAAACCTAGTTGCATGTAGTGGTCAGGTTGGGATCATTTCTACCAAGCAAACAAAACCAATTGCAATGTGAGAGGCACCTGAGCAATTTCCAGGTGAAGCAGTCCATTTTGCCGCCTGAGACACTATTAACACCACAGGTTTTCTGTCGCACCATGGGAGAACTGGTCAGGTAGGGATTTCTGCTCTGGAGTACTTATTCTTCTGGTTGACCAATTTAACTGCGATCATCACATTTCTGTGGCTTATGTATTTATCACCACTATGAATAGAGATCAACCATAAACATACAGACTTTCCAACCTAAGTAATTGCCTTATAGATATTAACTGGTTACTGAGAACACATTCGTATGCTTACTCTAAGACAAGTAAGTTGTGTATTTCCAGAGCTAAAAATATTCTGAACAACAATGTCTAGACCACTCTTTTCAGTTTACAGAAATGACAGTTTAAGTGTACTTGTCCTGATATATGGTCTCTTCTGCGGAAGCCAATGCAAGGGGGGTTGGACACTGCACTTAATGACCTAGATGGGCGGCTGCCAGCAATGCATATGGTACCCAAGCCTCCCTAAAAGGTCAGGATAGTGGGCCAAGAATTGGAAACTCTCCCATGGGTACAAAAAGGTAATACACATGAAAAGCATTGTTCACAATAATTTTAAATCTCATCAAGTGACCAGAAATAATGTTAGAGCAGAGACCCATATGCATTTGCCTCTGGCATTTGAAGGATGATGCAGAGGCTGGGAGTGAAGTGACAGGACTGCCTTTCATGCACGTGTTGCCCTGCCATCGTGGAACAGGGGTACCACTCCTCACACACCCACACTTTCGGTTTTCATCTCAGGTACTGAGCTCTAGGGTATGAATAAGGGATCAATGGTGGAACCAAGAAATAGTCCATCAACTCTGGCCTAATGTATGACCTGATGTTAATGGCAAGAAAGAATAGGGAAGTGTGGTTGGGCTTCAAGAACACAGAAAGCAAGGAAAGTTTATCTATTTGTGGGCAACTGCTTCTGTCCTGAGATGAGCTCAGCCCGCTTCCTCATGCTGCAGGGGTGGCCCCATCTGGGTCCTGTGAGCACCTTCTTTCCCTGCACAGCAGAGTCCCACAGATCTCTATCCTCTATACCTTCTCTTGTCTTGTTATTAGTATTATTAATGAGTATGGGTATTATTACTATAAATCGGTAGAATTAAAATAATTCAAATATACGCCAATGGCTAAATCACTGAGTTTGCCACTGAGTAATCACTACATTTCAGAGCACAAATACTTTCTTGTTTAATCCTCACAATAACTCAATGACGTGAATGCTATTATTTCTGTTTTCCTGGAAAGAAAACATGGCACTCACAACTTGATGAGAGACATAGATTTGAAAATAAATCTGCAATCACAGAACCAGAAACATTAACCATCTTCGTGATCAAGTTTGTTCCTATTTCACTCTTTCTGCCCCAAAGTCTCTGTGCTGAGACCTAGGCTCTTTCCAAGGTGTGTTTTGCTAAACTGCTGAGTTCCTGATTGGGCCAACCCTGATCACATGACTTCCTATACCTTACCCTGTTTTCTACTTAGATTTGTCTCTCTCCCAGACAACAATGTTGCTGTCACTCAGTCCCAAGTCAGTAAGACAGCCTAGTTCCCATGCTTGAAAGGTACTGCAGTGCTTTGGCCGCCAGGAACCTGCCAATCCAGCTCCTGTTTGTCACTGGGAGACATGTACTTAACAGATTAAAGAGTATGCATTCTTTTCAAGTATGCATGGAATATGTACAACGAGTAAGCCACAAATCAAGTAATAACTTCATGCATTTACCTTTGTATGTATTTGTACATACATGTGAATATAAAACACAGATGGTCCCTGACTTGTGATGGTTCAACCTACTGTTTTGTTTGTTTGTTTGTTTACTTTATACACAAAATTGATAGAGATTTGGGAAAAAAACACATGTCAAATTCTGAATTTTGATCTTTTCCAAGGTGTATGATATGCCACCTGATCTTCTCTTGTAATGCTGGTCAGAGGCAGGGAACCACACCTCAGTCAGTTTTGCAATCAGGAGGGAAGAGAGTTGATCTCCACAGGGTGCTGTGCTGCTAACGTCAGATACTTGGTAAACTGGGTACATTAAGTGCATTTTCAATTTAAAAGGGGTTTATTAGAATGTAAGTTTATCCTAAGTTGAAGTAGATCTAAATTTCAAATTCAAATTGCACTCACACTCAAATTTCAATTAGATGAAATAAAAATTCTGTAATATTTTGAAATAAATAGGAGAGGAACATTAAATGCCAAAATATGTAGGATATAGCTAAAATAATACAGTATCAAAGAGTTTTTTTTTAAAAAAACATGGATTAAAATTCAGTAATTAATCATCTACTGTCATTACAGGTAAACATAGGATGAGTTCAAAGAACATATAAAATAAAGAAGTAATTACCAAAGAGAAGAAACTACTAAAATAGAAAAGAAATAAAACCTAGGAATATTAATAAAGTTGAAAATCAATTCTCTGAAAACCAACAAAACTCTAAAATCTCTCTTAATATGGTTAAATATAAAAGGAAAGGTATAAAGGAACAATACTGGGACTACAACAAATTGGTATATAATAAATTCAGCTGCATGCCAGTAAGTTGGCATATAACAAAACTAAACAAAATATTTCAATTAATACGAATGACACTTACTGGTGAATTTGAAAACAAATGAAATGTAAAGAACTGATTAAAAGCACGAAATACCGAATTTTTACAGGTGACATTCAAAATAAAACATTATCAGAAGTTTAAAAGCTTAATAGACACTGTTAAGTGCAAAAGAATTTATGGGTAAGTTCTAAAATTAATGTAAGTTATAGATAAGTAATGAGTTAAATGAAATGCTTTAGTGAAGATAAAAATAAGAAATACTCCCCAGATCACTTATGCACTAGAACAGTCTTGATTCTTAAACTAGAAGAGGAAAATAATAGGTCATTCTCGCCTATAGAGAAGGAAAAAATCTAAGTGAATATTAGCAAATTATATTCAAAGGTTTTTATTTTTTTTTAAGAAATCCAGGAATGTCTTTGCTTCTTAAATGACTAAATGACTAAATCATTCTGTCATAAGGAGGAAAGTTGGTTTAATTTCAGAAATGTGTTACCAATTTTTGTGGATAAATGCATTCAGCTTTTGAAAGATGATGTGGAATAGCACTTCTCAGACTGGGATGTGCATGCAGGGCTCTGGTGTATGTGGTTAAAGACAGATTTGGATTTACCAGATCTGGGGGAGGAGCAGATGTTTTTGGTAAGGCCATGAGTCCTGGAAAAGCAGTGATGTGGAGAACTGAGATGGAAGGAACTGCTTCCCACTCCAGTCAACAGTTCTGCCCTGCCTCATTCCAGAATATGAATACAATCTCATTCCATCTCTAGTTTTCATCTCTGTATTTTCCTCTAGCCAAGTTCTGGATATAGCTAAGAGATATATGCACTGGACTAGCTGGTCAGTTTGGAGGGAAAGAAAACCATTATTTTTCACTTCAAAAAATATGAAAAAATCTTTTAATAAAATGTGACATATGTCTGATAGCAAAGCACAAGTATAAGGGGCTTCTTTAACTTTAGAGAAGCATTTGTCAAAAATATATGATGAATAGCACATTTGATCATTACAGTATAGAAATAAACACTACAAACTCAGGACCAGAGTGTGGGTGCTCTGCTTCCCAGCTTCAGGATAGGGCGAGGTGAAAGATAGGATCAGCACAGTGAGACACGATGAAGAAATAAAGGTAATGAGGATGAGAGGAAAAGAGACTGTCACTGACATGATTACCTAGGCAGGAAGCCCAGATGAATAGAAAGATTAATTGGAATTAATATGGGGGTTTAAGAAGTTGCTGAATATATGATTATTATAGAAATATCAATTAAATTTTGAAACACTAGTTGCACACAAATAAAAGTTAATTATTATAGGAGATAATATTTGCAATGATAAAAATATAGGGTTTGTGTGAAGACCTATACAGAACACACATAAGAGATTTATAGCAAAATTTATAAAGCCATATTGAAAACCCAAAACTGAGGCCTAAATAAATAAAAACAAATAACATGTTCATGAAAAGAAAAATTCAATGAAATAAATAATTCAATTCACATGAAATGTTCTATAAATTTTATTTAATACACTTCCAGTGGAAATTCCAGGATAACTGTGCATGGTGTTGGTCATTGCTTTGAGGAGCATGAACAAATGTTTACAAATAACTGTTGAGGACCAAGATTGAAGACTCATTCTACCAGACAGCAAGATGCATTACCCAGCTACATTCATTTTGGTAATGTTGTATGGATCCAAAAGCAGAAAGTCAGAGCAGCAGGACAGGATGAAAATCCCAAAAAGAATCATACCACAATCAACTGGGTCAGGAAAGGAACAACATTACAGATACTTGGGACATCAATGAAAGTGCTTGGACCTCTGTTCCACATTACACATAAAAATCAACTCCTATAGATTTAAAAGAGAGCTAAATGTGGAAATAACATTTTCCATTTTTAGAATACAAATAAGAAGGTATTTTCATATTCTTCTTGTAGGAAGCTAATTTTGTGCAAATGTGTATGCACACTCTCATAAAAGAAAATGCAAGTTTAGTTCATTAAAAGTAAAAAAAAAAAAATCCCTAAAAAAATCACAGGTTGAAAACATAATTCACTCACTGGGAGAAGAAAATTGCAATTGCAATGCCTGTAACTAGAAAAGAATTACATGGTACCCAAAGTGCGAAAAAGGAAAACTACCTACTAACCAAGAAGGGAAATAAGGAAAAACAATTTAAGAAAAAATGGGCAGTTCACTAAGAGAAAAGCCAAATGGCCAAGAAGCACATAAAAAGATGCTTGACCAAGCTGGTAATCAGAGAATAAAAATTAAAACAACAATGAGATATCATTACATGCTAAGCAAATTGTTTACATGAATGCACACTAGTGAGATTGTGAACTGGTAAAACCACTGCTTGTAAAACGGTGCCAAGACGTCCAAGACAGATATTCCCTACCAACAGTGACGCACCACGCAAATAGTCTAAGCTCAAAATAGTTTAAGATCATCTCATTCAGTCCCTTATGTTCCAGCAGAAAATAAAAGTAACTTCTCATGAACTCACATGTTTCAAACAAAAGGCCACAGGATACCATAGTAATTCAGCTGCTTTACTAAATAGGGGCAATGCCTGCTCCAGTCCCTGCTCACTAATTTACTCCTCAAACTACCCACTGGCTCACCCCATTCTGTGAAACCCTAGAAAGTGCCCTTTCTTCTCTATGACCTTCTGAGACTCTCTGCAGGAGCTTCCAGCTCATGCTCAGCAAGTCCTATTGACTGGGTTTTGTATGAAAAAGGAGTCTCTGGTCAGCTTTGAATGGAAATTCAACAACAGTACAGGAACAGCTACTGGATGGATTTGCCAATATGGTTCTGCTTAACGGTAACTTAGCATCTCTTGCCACTTTCTTCTACTTGCTGTCCCTGTTCTTGTGCTATAGAATCATGTTCAGATTTCTGATTATGTTCTCTCATCCCTTGGGTCTTTGTCGCACATCTCCCTTCAGCCTTAGTACATGATACTCTTCCCTTCTTCTCTTCTCACAGGGATTCTCATCTATTCCATACTCAGTCCAGGTGGCTTTTCTCAGGTCCCTTAGATGGGGCTGCAAAAGCTCAACTGGCTTCCCCTGGCACATTTTGCTTCCATATGTGATAGCACATATCGCATCCATATTTCCTTTTACTGTTTTCTTGTATCGCTCCTCCCAGATCAGCAATTTTTTTTGACTGTACATTGGAAATACACACTGGAACATTAAATGTTCTGATTTATTGTTATGGTATCTGACCTGCCTGTCTGAATTTTTAAAAGTGCCCAAGTTATTCTAGTGGGCTGCTAATCTGGAAATCACCAGAAGGGATGGTGGGCAATCTGAGAGCAGAAATGATCTTACCTGCCACTGTAGCACTAAAAGAAGCACCGTGCTGGACATTTAATAAATGTTTACTGAGTAAATCGAAGGTCACCATGGAGAATTGCATTCTGATTCTGATAGGAAATGTGCCACCAGCTGGCTGTCACTATATTTGGCAACAGCTTTTGGCAGTACTTCCCCAAACAATAAGAATAACTCAATTATAAAATTATTACAATTTACTCATTATTGATTTCATATTGCAGTCTCTTACTTCAGGGCCACATCTTCTTTGGGGGCAGAGGCTGTGTCCGATTCAATTTTATAACTCCAGAGCCAAAAACAGTACATTGCCCATAAAATGTCTCAAAAATGTGTACTAAATCTATGTAACTGACCATAAATTGAGTGATCTCAGTTTAAACTAATCATCAAATTCTCATGTGAGCCTTTTATTGCTGGACAATCATATTTTCCCACTCCCCAAGATGATCGTTTCAATCCATCTCCCTTCTACCTCTAGCTTGTCCTGCACAGTCTTCATATTTGCCTGATGACCTCACTTCCTCCTTCACTGAGAAAATTAGAGCTGTCAGAACAGTGCTTACTGGGACTCATCATCCCTGCACCTGCTGGCTAGCATCAGTACCGTCATCTACCTCCAATAAGCACTACTATAGCATGTAAGACGTCATTCTAGCATGGGTTTCACTGTTTCCTATCAGTACTTTCCCTCTTCTTCTCTGGGTCATTCTCATTAACACATAAGTGTGTTCTTGTCTATTCCATTAAAATATAAGTATTTTTGAATCCCCACCCAGTAGAAGGATAAAACAACTTTTAGGCAAGTTGTCTCTTTCATTGTGTACTTGTTCATATTCTTCCTTAAATTCTCTTGAATCAGGCTTTTCACCTCAATACACTCCTGAAAATATTTTCAAGGTTGCTATTGAACTCCCTGTTTCCAAATCCAGTGGTTACTTCTCAGACTTCATTTTCTTCTTGGGTGTCTCATTTGGTTTCTTGATTTTAAATCATACCATTCTGCAACATTTTCAAATGCTATGTCGGGTACAAACCTGAGTTGGGAGAGTGTGTATGCACTCTACCCACATCTGACAGATGTGCTAAACATAACATCCTCAAAGTCAGACTCCTAACTTGACTTCCTACAGGGGGTCCATTCACACCCTCTGCCTCTGAACTGAAGATAGCGCGTCCATCCTTCCAGTTGTTCAGGCAAATGCCCTGCAGTCATACTGACCTCCACCTTTTCTCTACTCCAAATTTAGTCTTCTACAAATGATGTAGCTCTGACTTAAAGATACATCCAGAAACCAGTTTCATCTCAGTCACTTGCCTGATATCATCCAGCCTTGGCTAATATCGGTTCTTCCATGGTTTCCCTGAAGATTTTCTTATTTTTCTTTCCATGTCTATAGTTGCTCACATCCATTCAAAGTTGGCCTCAAATAATTAATAATTCTTTTAAAATGTATGTTAAATTTTTTCATTCTTTGCAAAACTCTTCAGTGGCTATTAATTTGTATCAGAATAAGAGCCTACATCTTTAATTCATTTCTTCATTACTTTCAAATATTTCCTGTAATGTCAGCTTATGTATGATGCCTACCTCAGAAACTCCATTATTGCAGTAACCTGCTCCAGCCCTGTAACTCATTGTTTTTCTAAGTGCTTACCTTAAAACATACACTATGATTTATTTATTTATTACATTTATCACTTATTATGTACCCACTCTCTTCCTTAAGAATATAAACTCAAAAAGGGTAGGAATATTTGCTATACTAAAAACACATGGAAAGCACCTCAGAGAATAGCTGGTGCCCAGTAGGTGCTCAGTAAATCTCTGCTGAATGAGTGGATAATGGAATGTTTCTGTAGTCTTGAAAGCTTTTTATATCTCAAAGCTACATAAAACATTTTTGTTTTATCCATCTAGTTCCAATACTGTCTATTAGAAAAATTTGAGGCTGTATGTTGTACTGTATAACCCACACACATTCTCAGCCATATTTAATGTTCTTTCATCTGTTCCATATTTTCCATTGATCACTCTCTTATCAACCATTGATAATGGCATTAACTAAATACACTACTTCAACATCACAATGGCATTGAAAGTTGGCATAATTATTTCCACTTTTTAAAATATAGACAATGATGCTCAGAGGGATTTAGCAATTTGTAATACAACTAATTTGTGCCAGTTGGGATTTGATTCTAGTATTTCATCCAAAGCCATAACTCTGACTGTCTCCTCCTACACCTCCCATAAAAATTAAAAACACAAACAAAGCTGGACTCTCAGATGTATTATTTTTACACTTCCCACTAGTAATTAATATACAGTGGGACTCCGCTTCAGGGTCCTTGACAGGCTAAACAGCTAGAGCACCAGGCAGACTTCCTGGTGAGCAGACTGAGCATGCTCACAGCTGTGGTGTATAACCACCCCCTGCAGCAGCGATGCAGGAACAAAGTCATCCTTCCCACTTTTACCTGATGTTAAAATAAATAAATAACTCTGGAAAAAATCCAATCTCTGTTTGGAGGCACTAAATCCCCTCTCCTTTCCAGATGGCTGGGAGATTTCTCCCAGGTGGTAAATATATTATTAAGAACTCATTTCACCGTGAAATTGAGTATTCAAAACACAGACAGAAGTTAATATATTAGGACAACCTGTCTGAAAACTCGCGTTAGAGAAAATTTATTTTTGTTTAATATAAAACCTGGTATTATACACAGCCTCTTTCTAGTTCAGGTAGTTAAAGTCATCTCCAGTTAGAACATGTGTCCCAATATCAGAAGCGCTACCACCAGGCGTCATATCTCGTGGTGAGGTCAAGAACCTACAGTTGCTCCTCCCACATGGAGCCCTATATCATGTCAACTAAGGAGGATAAGTTTCAGGCAACCTGGCACATAGTGGTTGGGTGCATAGTAACTGCTTCTGACCAGCGGTGGTGTGGTTTAAAAATCCTTAGCTGGGCTTGTTCTAGAATGGCCTTCAAACTGATGATTAGGGATCATCTGGGAAAATGTAGTGGAAGAATTGCCAGGATTTAGAGATAATCTATTTCATCACTGGAAAAACCAAGTTGATCAAAAAGCAGGAAAAGGACTTAGATATGATCCTCCTAAATAATAACTCATGGATACTTCATTGATTCACTCTTCAATGGCTACGCTACTTTCTTAGATTATGAAAAACAGTCACTCAAGCAGGTCATAGCTTATCAGTGAAAATTTGCATCATAAGAGCAGACCTTTTTAGGATTTTGAAAATGTTAAAAAGAAAATCCCAGCATAGAGAGTCACTAGCTATTTAATTGATGTGGTGAGAAGTGGAAAAACACAGAAGAAAAGGTGCCTTGGACTTGAAGAAGGGGTGAGGAAGGGGTGAGTTGCTCCTCAGTCAGTACATACCCAGACCTGGACACTCATGAACCTATTTCTTCCCCATCAGAGTATTTTTCATGCTACCATATGCATTCCATCTACTGTATATTGACTCATGCTTTGAATTCTGTTGATGATCTAAAGTGGAAAAACAAAATGCAAAATAGCTCGTAGTTTCTATATGGAGAATACTTAGGTTCCCTTCAGGTCTCAAAGGGGGCTTTTTCTATTGTTTTCAAAAGGATCTCTTCAGGAGTGATCAATTTAGTATCATTCACCAGTGGGAAAATCAAACTGATACCTAAATAAGGTCTATTAAGGAATTTCTGAATTTTGTCAATTATTTTGATCCAACCAATTACTCACTTAAATAAACATTCATTCAAAAAAAGTCTAGATTTATTGAAAAAGAAAACAGTTCCAGGGCAATTAGTAAACTAGTAATTAATAATCCCCTGAAGAATGAAAACATTTTCACATTTTTAAATAAACAAAACATTCCTTATTTGGTGACTTGCTTCTAACTTTTTATAACATGAAAAGAGTCATTCAGAGGCCATGCTCGCTAAAAAATGACTTTGAGCAAATTAGAATCCAGGTTCAGACTGACATAAATACTAAGCAAACTTATTAATGCAATTTAGAAAGCGTTAATTCATTTCTTTCTCCATACTTCAAATATTTTCTGCCTACATAGTGTCTCAGACATTTTACACTGTGCAGTGGCATATAAAAATGAAAATTTCCTTAAGACTTCTCATCAGTTCTCTAGTTAGATGTAAATGGTTTAAGAGACATTTACAAGGTGAAAAAAAACATGAATTTTTTCCCTGCAGAAGCTCTCAAACTAATTTAACAGAATTAGAATTCCAGTAGAGACCTCAGAAAACAGAAAATAACCAAGAAATAGAAGATAGTAAACATTCTTACTACCTTTAAGAAAGGTTGTCCCGACATATAACACACATATATATATAATAAACTCCTCATGAATGTACAGCTTGATACTGTCATGGTGAACAGTTACATTGCTACAACCAATTGAAGAAATACACATTATCTACACTAATGAGACCCCTCTTGCCCAACCCCTGCAACCAGATTCCAAAGTACCTTCTATGCATGAATTAGTCTTGCCTGCATTTACACTTTTTATAAACAGAATCATTTTAATAGATTCTTTAGTATCTAGCTTCTTTTGATCAACATATTTTTTAACTTCATGTCAGCTATACATCATCAGTCTCGATGATTTTCAATATGAAATCAGATGACTACATCTCCATTCAGACAGCCAGTTGTCCACATTTGTGTTGCTTTCAGTTTGGGGCTAAAAGTACTGCAGGTATAGACTTTTGAAAAATTATCTTTTGGTGCATGCATATATCTATGATTAGAGAATCCATGTTGCAAGGAACTTGTGATATTTTATAACTAAGAGTTATCAACAATTTTTCAAAGCATTTGTGTATCAATTTAGATACCCAGTGGCAAGGTAAAAAGAGTTCTGGCTGCTCAGGCTTACTCTCCCCAGCATTTGGTACTACTCAGTCTTTGATGTTAGCCATGTTGATGGATCTACAATAACGTATCATTGTGATTATTTAGGTTAAGGTTAAGTTTCTGATAACTTTTAGTCATTATGAAAGTGCCTATTTAAATATTTTGCCCATTTCTATTGGAAGTCTGTTTGCTTTTAAATTACAGGAGCTGTCTATACAGTCAAGAGGTAGCTGTGCTATCATTTATAGATACTGTGAATGTCCTAATTGCTCAGAATGGAGTGCTGAAACTCAATCCCCATGGCGGTTTTCATTTGCCATTTTGAATGGTTAGAGGAAGATATTAAACTTATCACCTTAAAAATGAACACACAGAAAAATGATTTCAGATCTGAGCCCAAAGACATATGTAGAATCTAAGTTACAAAGAACAGGTACCTCTCATCTCCTAAAATCCTGTAGCCCTTATAATATAGCTAATCTTCACATTGTAAGCCCTGTGAAGGTAGAAATTTTTGGAGACTTTGTTTATTGCTTTATTCCTCAGTGTTGAAATAATTACTAAGCCCATAGTAAGACTATGTAAAAAAATTTGTGAAGTGAGATAATGACAAGGATTACAGTGGTGGTGACCGCTTTCCATAGACTTTAGATGCTTAATGCCCATAAATAATGAATATAAACTCCTTTACTCTGCTTGTTAGATATTAGAGAAGCAAATATTTTGGAGACTATATGCCTAGTAGAATACATTAAAACAAGGTGATTTAAATTATGGTGTATCAAGAAAATACTTTCCAGGTTTGAATCATGGCTCAGTACTAGATAGCTGTGTGACCTGGATCTAGTGACATAATTTCTCTGTCTCTGGTATTTCCCTTGTGTAATGTACATGATATTACTTAGGTCACTATGTTATTGTAAAGATAAAAAAAACTAATTCATGCAAAATGTTCAAGGAGGTTTGACCATAGTGAGTAGTAATGATAACGAAGATGACAACGATGATGAAGATGAAGATGATGAAGAGAAGGCATTGGGAATGGAAGCTCCATACTAACAGACCTCATCCTAACTGCCGAAAGCTACAACTCTGAGCACACTACGAGCCACATGGTTATAATTCAGTAAGCAGTTACTGGCTGAATGAAAGAGAAATGAGTAAATAGACAAGGAAACCATGAAATTGCCTCAAACAAGGACATAGGTATAGAAGAGAACAGTGAGTGAGAAAATATAAGAATCAGAAGGAAGTTGGCCCTAAGCCTTGAGGAACTGCAACCTTTACAAATTTCCTGCAGAAATAGGAGCGTGCTGGTCTCTGAGAGCACACGTATGAACAGCACAAAGACGGAGACATATGGTGAGATTAACCAGGGGCCAATGGAGACCAGAAACCAACGAGCAAAGGCAGAGAAGGGTATCAGGACAACAAGATGAAAAGACCCTCCATATGCCTGATGTTTTCTCTACTTCTACCACATCCCCATGCCACGATGCTCTGCAAACTTTCCAGAACCTCAGGGAATACCAAGTAGAACTGGAGAGGACCACAGATAGGAAAAACACTGATAAAACATCTGGGGAAAAAGTCTTGAAAAACATTAGACTAAGATTTCTGTTTGGGTAAAATGGAGTCTTGAAACAAGAGCTGAGATCTCATAGGAAGAAAAGGGAAGTTATCCCTTTGCATAGGAGTCTGTGTATGAGCCTGTGTCCTTGAAGATTCCTCCCTGTATCTTTAATCATTAGGCTCCAACGCTTCTCAGAGAAAAGCACAGACCTCTTTCTCAAGGGCATGGAGGTTAATGGAAAAGAGGACACAATGGGTGACAGAGCCAATGAAGAGCAAACTGTGTGTGTATACCCTGAATGCTATTTTAAAGGGGCTAAGGTCATGAGGAATGTGTCACTGAACCTTAACAGCCACCTTCTGAATTAAGCATGAAGCTTGAGATGCTTTAGCCTTAAGAATGGCTTCACTCTTAAGGTTGCAAGGAGCAGCTCCCATTGCCACTACCTACTGGAAGCCCAGAAATGCTCATGCATCTCCTGTACCGTACTGAGCTGCAGATATGAGATTAATACTATCGTCTCCTTCTAGTCTTCTTTGGAGAACTAGACGTCTTCCTTCAAATAATCACTTCCCTCTGGCCCAGTTCCTAACCCTTGTGTTCTCTTCTATTGTCCCTACCTCTCCTTCCTCTCTACTGTCCCTGAACCTGGCTTCTGTAAGCGATGCTCCATCCAGTGTATACAGAGACAAGTTGTGATGCTTAGAGCTAAGAACATTACTGATAGGTGAAGCTTATCACAAAATCCTGGAGTTTGGGTCTACAGAGATCCAGACTGCAATCTTGACTCCACCTTTGTGACCTGTGGAAGTTGGGAAAGTGTTCTGGCAGTGTTATATTAACTCTTCTTTTTCTCATCTAAAAAATAAATTAAATTATGTCTATTTCATAAAATTAACATATAGATCAAAAATGATATATGACATCGAATTCCCCAAATGAAGTACCTGGATTAACCAATGCTCATAGGTAGAAACGGTTGTTGGTGGTTGTTGTGGCAGAGGCTGAAGTTGTAGTCACAACATCATAGGACACTTTAAGACCTTCTCTTACAGTTAGCAGTCCAAGACTGGGGTCTAATGTGTCCAAAGCATCCCTATGTCACTTGCTAGGTGACCTTGAGGAAGTCATACAAAATCCATTGTGCTTTAGAGTCTTCCTTTGTAAGGTAGAGAATATATTACTATGGACTTCTTTGGATAAGCTGAAGATTAAAAGACAAAGCATGTGTGAAGCATTTAGCTCATTACTTACTGGAGCATGCTAAGCGCCAGCTGGCCTTAGCTGTTGATAGCAATACATATTAGAAAGTGAATTAGCAGCACTCCCACATCTAGGGAATATCATCAAGCAGGGTCAAATTCAAGCTTGTGAGACAAGGAAACCTACATGCCTTCTACTGAGTCACAATTCTATGACACATAATTCAGAAAAATGTCTGAAGAAAACATGTGTACAGGTGTAATCTAGTTAGTAAGAATTATATTTATAAAATCCCATTCTAAGCAAAGGCAATAGGATAAATTTTGTGAGCTTACCATTTTCTGAATTAGGTACTATCATAGAGAAAAACTTTATTTTATGGGTATTAATTACAACTCTAATCCTGTCATCTCATAAATATTTTGTTCACCTTATGTGCAGAAGCAAATTAGTCCATAATTACTAAAGGAAAAATCTCATTAAAACAAACACCACAGAATAACCTAAATTAAATTTTAAAATTAGCTTATCATCTGGATAAATCCTAGTTTTCACAGTGTTCTCATGTATTATGCATTTAATGTATGTGTATATTTTATATACATGCATCCATACATATGTTTATATATACAAACATACATACAACTTCTCTCAGTTGCTCCCCAAAGAAACCCTGTGAGGAACTTACTAATATTTCCCTTACTGAGGCCTAGAAAATCTTAGTGATTTATCTGAATTAGTGAGCGATACACAGACCCAGAACTCTGACGCCAAATCCTGTCCTGAGCTGGCCTGCACTAAGCGGCCTCATACCTAAGCTGAGGGCAAAGTCAAGATTAATTTTCAAAGGCCATTGGGATTTATCACAAAAGAATTTGTTCTGTATTGGGATTAAAAATAAAGCTGATAGTAAATTCTTTACTGCTAGTGAGTCTATAGAATCATGATTCTTTTTTACCATCAAAGAGCAAATATGCAGGTCAAAGCCTCCTCAGGGCATCCACAGTTTTTTGCTCAGAAGTGAGGTTCCTTTGTAATGATTGCTTTACCAAATATCACATGCTCAGTCCCCTGGCTGGTGAGTCTAAATTTCATCTCTCAGACTGACATTGAGTTAGCAAGTGAAAAAATTACTCTGAACCCAAGAGTGAAAAAAGGAAGCTTCATGCATACATATGACCTCTGTCTGTTTTTCCTCCTCTAACATCCAGAATTTGACCTGTGAGTTTGTGCTTGTGTTTGAGCATGTGTGACTTGTTTGGATGGGTGAGCTGGGAATTGGAGGAGGCTGTGGTACAAAGTACTTTCCCTTTGTTCATCCATCTGTGTATAGAAAATTCTTTTGGTGAACAAATGACTGATACAGGATTTTCACATGTGTGTGTATATATATATATACGAAATTTGTGTGGAATTTTTTTGGGGAAACCAGGAAACCAGACCTGCAGTCTCTGTCTTTAATATGTAGATTAATTTGAGGATGCTGTATTCTGCCTTGAATATTTACAGAGGTTATACAAACCCTGAGACAATATGAACACTGAGAGAAGATAAGCAAAACTCAGTCTCTTTCAGTTAGGGCTAGAGCCAAAGTATCTGCTACCTTTTTCTTTCTTTCTTTTTTCTTTTTTCCACTAAAAAGTCATAGCATAGACACAACTTCATAATGCTGTATTAGAAAATCTAAGGAAGGGCTTCCCCAGAGAGTCAGCAACAAATACCTTTCTACACACAAACTGTGAGGTCCACTGAATCGGTTATACACCTTCAAATTTGGGTGAGAGATGGCTTTAACATGACCCCAACTCTGTGTGGACTGTGTGGAGTCATGGCTTTCAAGAGACCTAAAGAAGTCTCCAGATGGAAGTGTCCAGTACATCTGACCCAGGATGAAAGGTAAGCTCCTGGAAGACTGCTTTCTATCAGTGACAATGTAGGATCTCATCTAATCTCTTGGCAGTTTGCCTAGTAGGGAAGAGCCACAGGTCTAATGTTTGTCGGTAGCGGGGCTTCAAAGTTGAGCAAATTCATTCCTGTATTTTGTAATCAATGGCAACTCCTAACAATTTAGTCACTGTTTCAGTTTATATCTAG
The DNA here is from genome assembly GCA_004363535.1 of Dasyprocta punctata. Taxonomy (NCBI): domain Eukaryota; kingdom Metazoa; phylum Chordata; class Mammalia; order Rodentia; family Dasyproctidae; genus Dasyprocta; species Dasyprocta punctata. The sequence continues at coordinate 271,780 of RJWM01000082.1, read as the reverse complement.
ATGTTCACTCAAAGCCCTGTATGCTCTTAGGTGGGGCTTTTGGAAAGTGATTGGATCACAGGTGCCTGATACTCCTCAGTGATGGAGTCACCTTCATGCTCCCTTCATGCATCCCATAATGATGTAATCATTATGGAATTCAAACATGTACTAAAAGAATAAAAATTAATACAAATGGAACTGGAAAAGTGGAAGCTGTATTTAATGATGCAGCATGGAAAGACGTTCTGAAATTTGTGTAAACAACAGGCAGTGATTATAGTCAAATAATAGGAACACTGGAGGTAAATGTGGTGATAGGCCTATAATATGAACAGCTAGTATTTATTGTCCACTTGCTGTGGACAAGGTTGTGATAAACGGTTTGCTGGAATCATCTCACGTGGGCATAGAAATACTCTTGTGTGGTAGCTACTTTGATATCCTTCATCTTACAGATGTGGAGAATGAGGCATGGGGAGTTTCAAGGTCACATGCTTAGGTGTGGAACTATGTATTTGAACTTAGGTAATTTGACTCTAGAGTCATGAGCCTGACCATTTTGCAACACTGTCAAGAAAATCAAGAAAACTAAGAGTCAGACCCAGAAAGGTTTATTCTATTAAGAAAGTAGTTTGTGTGCCAATACCTGAGGAAAAGAGGCCTGGTGAATCTTCTCACCTAATGATGGTATAAGGATGCTAAAAGTACAGCAGTACAATCTTAAGAGCAGGGAAAAGATAGGCTCAGCAATTAGAGAGGTAACTGTCCAGAAAATTTGATCATGTTTGCTAGAATTTGACATGCTAAATTGAATAATGACAGTAGAGATCTGTAATTTTCTTTCCTGTGTGTAGTGTGTGTTTCAAGCTATCCATTTGATGTGAGAACAGATTGCCCTTTCACTGTTAGATGACTTCCCTGGTCTTGGGCTGTGCTGAGGAGTCATTGAGGAGAACAGAAATAAAGAGAAAGAGGTATAGTTCTAACGTTATAGATTCTGAAGAAAACAAGGTCATTGAAAATGGAAACACAAAGGACAAGAGAATTGGTAGCTGGATTTAAATAGCAGAGCGATGCACAAGCACTGATTGGTAAGAATTTGGAATCCACTCCACCACATCACACCTCGATCTTTTCCTTTTCTACAGCTATTTTGCTGCACTATAATCAGAGCAATCCCTTGTCAAGCCAATGGATGTAACCCTCTATGACTCTCCTCTGCCCTTTTTACCCCTACTGATTGGTTTGTCCTCAACTCTTTGTATGGCTCAATCCATTTCATTTGGACATATCTCATTCTTTATGGGCCCAATGTGTCTACATAAGTATGCCACTTATTTTATTTTCTATCATGGCATTTTACTTTTTTTTTTCTTTAAGGCACTTTTCCAACACATAATTGCATTTTGTATTTGTTGAATTTATTTGGAAATAATTTTCTCTTTCTCAAGTAGACATTAAAAGCTACGAAGGCAGATATAATATCTTTCACTCACCACTGTATACTCAGAGTCTGGCACAAAGTAGGCATTCCAAAATGATTGCTGAATGTATGAAGAAAATAATGGAAGCATGAATACATGAATTAATTGGGCACTACCTGGGAGAATGACCTTCCATTGTCAAGATCTAGAGAAACGATGATATGTTGTAATACTACTATCCTGTGCTCAGTGAGTATAGCAAATATACACTTTGGATTGAAACTATTCTACTCCTAGAGAGAGAGACTGCAGATTCTGGAACTCATATCACAATAATTCTAGACAGCAAACTCTCTGGTTCTTTGAGGCCAGCATGCATCTTCCCTTACCTTCCTGAAAGGGACTATTGAGACATAACCATAACCACCCTGGCGTTTGTCCCTTTTTATAGTTGTCAATATCAAAATGAAAAGATTCATCTCTCTCACTTCTCCCACTCTGGCCTCTGCTCCTCCAATTCCTACTCTTCTCTCATCCATCATGCCTTCTACAATATTTCCTCCATAATTTTTTCATAATGTAATGATAAATTCCTTGACTTAAGCAACTGCCTAAACCTGTATATCTTCAGGGAATGCTACTGTCTTTGCAACCTGGACTGTACATTCTCTACCTATGATGTCTGCTTCAGAGTCTGGAAGTGAAGTGACTGTGTCCTTCCTGATTATCACTGCCCTTTCCCTACTCACTCACTCTCTTGATAAAATTGCTCCTGTGAGGCTCATGCAATTTGTCACTCCCACCTCCAGCTCCCCTTGAGACCTTGTTACTTATCTCTTTGTCACTTGTTATAGTTTAGATCTAAAATGTTCCCCCAAAGTCTCCTGAGTTCAGAGGTGGAACTTTAGAAAGGTGATACGATTGTGGAGTACTATACTCACTGGTCAGTTACTCCATTGATGTGCTCATAGCTGAATGTATGGTGAGGAGGTGGGGCCTTGCTGAAGGTGGGTCCCCAGGGATCTATCCTAGAGGGTTATGTACTTATCCCCAACTTCTTCTTTCTCTTTCTTTTTCTTGGATACCATGGCTTGAGGGTCTTTCCTCTTCCAGCCCCTTCTACCGTGGCATTTCCTTCTTGGAGCCGGGTGATCATAGACTGAATCCCATGAACTATCTGACAAATTAAACCTCTCCACCTTGAAGTTGCAGGCATTGAACGCTTTTGTTAGATATTTTATCTCAGTCACAGAAGATGACCAATACAGCACATGACTTTCCTATTCAGCAAAGATTTTAGAGATTGCATAATTTATCCAGAACTTCTGTCTTCCTGATCTCCTGACTATGAGTTACCCACTCCTCCACTCCTGCTCAGTAATCTTCAATAGATATCACAAACATCACCATAAACTATAACTGATCAACTTTCAAAATTATTTACAGTTTCTATTTTCTTGCCCTATCACCCTCACTATTCTATTTTATGTTATTTTCAACAACTTACAGATTTTCAAGTCCTCTTACATGTCAGTCCTAGAATCCTTCTTTCCCCTCAAAAATAAGCAACACTTTTTCCAGATTTTTTTTCCCTAGTTTGGATCACATGTCCTTTTTGGCAATTGTAGTCATGTCAACATCTCAAATGACCTTGCCTTTAATGTCTTTACAGTGTTTCTACATCTTGAACTAGGTAGGAATCCAGATATTTGCTTTATATTTGCTAGGTTCTTAGCAGTGAAACAAGGCTGAAGAAGGTCACATAATGTAGCTGTACTAATTCTTCATCACTAACCTCTACTGAAGATTCATTAACACAGGAAAATCCTTCTCTGTTACTTATCCTACTTGTATTCCAACCTATGACTCTCTTCCATTCTCAATTCCCTGGTAGTAGTATTTCCATATAATAAGATGAAATACAGTATTAGGTAGAACTTTCTCAATTTTTTCAGACTTGTCAGCCACTCCCCACTCAACATTCTCTGCTCAGATAAATGCTTGATTCCACTGAATTCCTGGAGAGACTAAAATCTTTCTGCTCTGAAAACCCATCTGCTTTACCTGGACAGGTGCTGAAGCCATGTTGGAGGAAAGTGGTGTTTGTGAGGAAGTAGGGAACAGAGAAGAAATGTTCTCTCAGTTCACTATCCTTTCTCAAGTGGAAGAGGATTGCTGCAAGAATTGCTCACAAAGGTGGTGACTGTCTGTAATAATAAAGTGAGTCTTACAGCTGTCACCCAGTTAATAATCTGTTGAGCTGTAAATTCTGCTGATCTGGCCTGCATTGTTGGAGTGAGATGATGAGCACTAAGAAAAAAAAGGAATGATTGATGTATGATCAAAGCAGGTGGGCATGAATGATTCTCTCAAGTTCCCAGTGGTCCTAGCAACTCATCTGTGATCTGTCCAACTAAGTCTATTGCCCTCAAAAGAGTTGGAATGGATGATGGTGGGTTGAGGCTTACTATGGATTTCAGCACACTGATGCAAAATGTCCAGAGCCTCCCAAAATTGGTGATGAGCTGCAACCACCAGCTGAGGGTCAACTGGAAGAAGCAATTGATCCCTGCTTCTTAGGGGACCAACATTAACTAGAAGATCTACTTGGGTTGTTAGCTGGTCTTATGGAGACTCTTACTCCCTCTCACCTCAAGCTATAGATAATAAACAAGATCAGAAATTAAGAACAACAATTTATAGCACAATGAATTTCTTTCGGGCAGTGACTATCTTTTTCTGTCTTTTTTCTTCACATGATTGACCATCATCACTCAAAACAAACAAACAAAAAAACAGAAAGCTTTTAGGAGTGGTTAAGCATGACATGTCTACAGTCATACTCATACCCAAACAACTCAAACCAAAATCTGAATTCTTACAGGGAGGAGGACTTTGAAGAAAGTACAAATGTTTATCATTAAACTCGATTAGTCAAAACTTTTTATAAAAATTAAAAAGTTACACAATTAAACAAATTTATCAAGAATCCCTGCTCACCACAGAGAAAAGGGGAACTTGTCAGAGAAGTTGAAAGGAGTCACATTAGTAACTTAACTAACACTTAGCAATTAATATGCTTCTGATTTTATATACTCAGTCACATGTAGATCAGAACACATTATTTTGTTCTCCTTATATAAGTCATTGCTTTTCTGAGCTAAAATGTCTCTTATTATTCCAGTTGGATCTTAGTCCTTCCAGCATACTTCAGGAGACAATACTGTTGATTGTCTTTTCAATTTTTCTTAAAAGTAGTGGTTTCCTAAATCAGCATCAGTGTAGTTAATCTCTCTTTTCTTCTTCCTTACCTCCATATCCCTCTCCCCCACAGTCATATTTCTCTTCTTTCATTCACATCATCTCTAAAGACATGACTATTTTATCTATTTCCTCACTTGTGTTCACACCCCATCCCACCAACATGGTGTTAGCTATGTTGTCTGCTGAGGCTTCATGAACCTTCATACTATTGAATTCACTAGCCACTTCTTCTAAGTAATCTCAGCATTTTATGTTATCATCATGCCGTTTTTGGAATTTTTTCTACTTTTAACTTGTCTAAATCTTTTATCTTACCTTTCCAGCCACTATTCTGACTCCCTTAATGGCCTATCCTTCTTTTATTGGCCTGTAAAATGGAGATTATTATGCCTAAATCCGCTCCAACTTATAATACCTTTTTCTTAAAACATTTTATCCTTGAACAAATTTATAATTTAACACAAAGAACAGTAATCCCCAAATTTATGACTCTGGCTTTGTCCTCCTTGCTGAGCTCCAGAAAGCCCCCAAGGCACTTAAAACTCCATATAGGCATGACTAAATTCAGGAAGCTCTTGTCAACTTTGACCCCATGTCAGTAAATGATAGTACATTTTGCTAACTTTTTATCCTTGATCACATGGTCTTCTTACCATCCCAATCTATTAACCAGTTCCATTCATATTTTACTTGTAAGCATCATCCTAATGTATTATTTTCTCCATATTTCCATCTTCTTTATCTTGAGACACCTGAATCATGGTTTCTCACTCAGATGTCTGGAGCAGTCGCCAATACATCCGCCCACACCCAATCTTCCCATAAAGAACTCTACAAGGCAGAGAGAGGGACCCCTGTTGGAATGCAAATTTAGACATTTCATCCACTGCTTCAATCCAAAGATTAAAAGGCAAGTCTTTAATATGCTCTATCAGTTTTCTAAGAAATCAAAAGCACAAAGCATCATTCTCATTTCAAAATTTGTTTCTCTTAAGTGCTGAAGTGTGTTCCCCCAAAATTCATATGTTGTAGTTCTAACCCTCAATATCACAGACTGTGACCTTATTTGAAAATCTTTTCATTACAGATATAGTCAACTAACTGCAATGATTGATACATTGTGTCAATTTGAGAAGTTTAGAAGTTTCACTAAGCTACTCAGCAGGGAGTCAGAGTCCTTACTTTGTAAATATCCTGAATCTGTGAAAGAGGAGGGCATGGGGATGCTGTAGGTGGATAGCCTGCTTACAATATAAAGGAGGAAAACCGACTTGCTCCTTATTCCTTTTTGCTTTTTTTGCTTTTGCTATATTCTGCCACCTTGAAGCATTGCCCCTGTGTCATGCCACCTAGCTTTGGAGCTAGTTGATTATGGACTGAACCCTTCACAAACTGTTAAATGAATAACCCTTTCCTTACTTAATTTTGGGTATCAGGTATTTTCCCTAGCAATGAGAGAAAACTAACCAAGACAGAAATGGTACAGGAGTGGAGTCAAGGCTATGACTATACCTGACCTGTAGTTCAAAAGCCTTTGGGAATTACTTGTGGGAAGAGTTTGAGAAGACTCAGAGATGTCATCTGAAACAGTAGCACTGGAACACCTTAGGCTATTCTGTATGGGAGACTGTGATCAGAACTCAGAAGACCAGAAGGCTAATAGAAATCTGGCAGGTAAAGACCAGACTCAGGAAGTTTCTGTTGGACAGAAAGACTGCATTCACTGCTGGACTACAGGCAATGTGTGTCATGACTTGGCAGAAAGCTTGTTTGCATTTAGTTCATGAGACTGAGATTAAGGACTAATGAATCTGGCAGAAGAAATTTCAAGGCAATTGAATGTTGAAGCTGTGGTATGGCTATTTTGGGGTGCTTTTAGCTAGGTCTGTGTTGATAATCAAAAGCAGATAACCCAGCAGGATGATTTAAAATGTTGCAACTTGGCCAGAAATGAAGTTCCAGTAAATCAACTACAAAGATAGATATGAGGAAATTATGATTACTGAGAAGTAACAGGAGAATATGAAGGATAGTCTGAGGTCTTCACAAGAAGCAGCAAATCTCCACACTTTACAACCTCAAAACTGCAAGAGTGAAAGACTGCTTTGAGGAGAAAGACATAGAGTGCCATGTTTCAGAATGGTGGCAGCACAGAAAATTTGTTCCTCAGAATTGGATTCAGATGGCCCAGTGATCCAACCACTCAACCCCTACAGCCAAGAAAGAGGAAAGCTTTGCTACTGTTCCAGCTGGCAGCAGACCCTGGCAGCATTTGTGTGGTGCTAGTTTTATGTGCATACAGAATGTAAAAAGTTCTGAGGTTAAAAAGGCTTCCACCCAGATTTTAGAAGAAGGCCTGGAAACCCATGCAGTGTGCTCCTGAGAGGACAGTGTGTGAAGCTGTGAGTGTTAAGCCAAAGGGGCAATGTAGACTCTAGAATTTGGAAAAACCAGGAATGTGGATCATCTATGGAAAGCTGCAAGGAGGGAACAAAGTGGACCTAAGAGAGAAGCTGTGGAAGCTGCAACCACCAGAAGTGCCATGAGGGTGGAACCACACAAGAGTTTTGGAGCTCTTACCTTGCCACAGATTGCCTCAGATGTTTGCTCTGCTGGATTGTGGACTTGGTTTGGTTATACTCCTTTGTATCCCCACTTGTAAGTTTTGGAATGAAAATGTTTATCTTGTGCCATTTAATGTTGGAAGTTTTTAACTTTGTTCTCATTTGTCTTACATCTCAGAGGAGACTTGGGACTTGGACTTTTCAACAATGCTGATTTGGCAACTTTGGCATATGGACTAGATGTCTTTTGAACAAAGAGATGTGCATTAGTCTTTGGGCACCAAGGGTGAAATATTGGTTCTATGGTTCTAGTGTAATATAATGCTGATAGAGTTAATACTGGTTCTTAATCATCATTAAATCATCATTATAATGTTCAAGTTGTGAAATGTTAAAAATAAGGTAGTCTTTGCATCTGGAAACTCATTTTAAAAATGGGTCTGGTTCTCAAGTTTACAATGGGTGGATTGTAATGGTTGATACATTGTATCAACTTGAGAAGTTTAGAAGTTTAAGTGACTCAGCATGAGCCAGAGTCCTTACTTTGTAAACATCCTGCACCTATGCAAGAGGAGGGTATGGAGATGTTGTGGGTGAATAGCCTGCTTACAATGTAAGGGAAGAAAAGAGGCTTGCTTCCCCTGCCCTTTTTTCTCTTGCTGCTTTTGCTGTCTTCCACCACCTTGAAGTGTTGCCCTTGCACCATGCCACCTTGCTTTGGAGCAAGCTGACTATGGACTGAGATGTTCACCAAATGTGAGCTAAATAACACTTTCCTTACTTAATTGTTGGTGTTGGGTATTTTGTTCCAGGAATGAGAGAAAAATAACCAAGACACTAATTTAACCTGAGTTCATACTGGAGCAGAGTGGGTCTTTTCCAACATAACCAATACTTTTTTAAAAAGGGGAGAAGTGAACACAGACACACGGGAAGAAAGCCTTGTGGGGATGAGGACAGAGATTAGACGATACTTCTATAACACAGATCACCACAAGGAGATGGAGAAGAGGCATGAGATGAATTCTGTACCACATACCTCAGAAGAAAGCAAGACTACCAACACTGTGATCTCAGATTTCTTTTCTCCAGGATTTGGAGGGCTTTCTTTCTCATGCACCTGCCATATGCCTCCTTACTCTGGGAGCTACAGCTGTGCTGGCTTTCTTTATCCTGTAGTAACTGGAGTTCTCTTTCTACAGGACAATGCTGCAAAGGCCCTCCTGTCTGTCTGGAATGCTTTTCCTTTCTCTTTTACTTTGTTAAAGCCTTACTGATTTTGCCCGATTCCATGGCCACAGGAAGACCACAGCCTAAATGAGGTCCATCTGTTATTTGACCTGTTTCAGTTATAATTGTGTATCATTTGAGTCATTCTAGAATTTGTGTAATATCTGTCATTGTGCACACAAGCAAAACATGTTTGCTGTTGAATGAAAAACTGAAAAGTTCACTAAATACATATTCTGGAACAATCCAAATGAAAAGCCCAAGCAGAATTAATCAACCACTCTTCTACAGTCTCCTGATGATTTACAACTTTCCCTTTGACAGAATTTGCTGCATTGCCCTCTCTTCATTTATCCTGCATGTCCATCCCACATTCACCAACCTCCTTGAGAGAAGAGACTGTGACTACTTTGAGCATTGTGCTCTCTAATGGTGCACTGTGCCTGGACCCTAGTGGGCACTCTACAAATATTTGTGAAATTGAATTGCATTGAAATCAGAGGGAATGATGGACTGTGTTATGCTGAGCAAATGGAAGATATAATTACTACCAAATGCTTTGGATTATTTTCTCCTACACTAAGGAGTTGTTCAATTTGTTGCTCCTGGTAAACACTGCTATACCCAGAAATTTCTTCTGTTCTGCCTGAAGCCTATGTGGAAGGAAATTAAATGCCTCTCCCTCAGATTCATTTATAACTCACTCCTCAGTTGATGTGCTTCACAATGCCTTTTGAGAATTCCATTCAATTCTCTTTTCCCCTTATCCTCCCTCCTCCCTTAGATGTTTGTAACCCAGGGGAAAACAAAACACTTAAGTGAAACTAACACTGTAATCATACATAGTTTTGAATTGCACCAAGAACAAACAGAAACTGGAAAGTCTTCTGTGTTCTCTCATGTCTTCCTGACTTAAACTCTTGTATTTGGACACTTTAAATGCAAACACAGGCTAAAGTAACAGTGTTTTACATTTAGGGTTAGCCATAGAAATCCATTTAGTGTCAGCTGAAATAATATAATCGTAACTACTTCTCTAACTCAGAGATGTTTTTCTCTGTTGTAATCAATACAGATGGAAGTGATTATAAAGCATACAAATGTTACAAATATGCAAACATGATAGAAAAATTCTCTTTTCAATTAAGCAATGATAACATTTATAATTATCACTATTTCTATAGTCTATTTCTTTTTATCTAAGGTTTTCAGGACATTTTTAAAGAGTGTATTCTATTACTTTAAAGCCAGAGACTAACTATTATTATAGCTAACAGAAAATAAGAACCAGATATTTATTAACTAAGTAAGGTCATCCAGATGGTTAATAGCAAATTCTTTCATTCAACCAAGATATAATATGCATCTCTTGAGGGAAAGTGGGCTAAAGCTGTTTATCATAAAGATTTTCCCATTTATAATTTCATAGTTACCTGGAGCCATGGCCATTTAATCTTCTTGTGAAGGGTAAAACAAAGAGATCTGGATGAACTCACAGACTGAAGGACCCTGTTTGGAATTTGCACAGCCTCCAGTAGACAGGTTTTCTTTCCACCAATATTACAGAAGAAAATAACCACCTAAGAGCTGATGAAGAATGTCTACTGTCAGGTGGATGTGGTGCTGATGCCTATAATTCTAGCACTCTGAGAGACTGAGACAGGAGGATCACAAGTTCAGGCCCAGTCTGGGCAACTTAGCTACTAAACAAAACTCTGTCTCAAAATAAAACATTTTTTTAAAAGGGCTGGGGATCTAACTCATTGTAAAAGTCATGGATTCAATCCACAGCTTAAAAACACAAAACAAATCAAACAATGTGTGTGTGTGTGTGTGTGTGTGTGTGTGTGAGAGAGAGAGAGAGAGAGAGAGAGAGAGAGAGAAGAGAGAGAAGAGAGAGAGAGAATGAATTTCCATGGCCTTTGGGATGCTTGGGGATGATAATTCCAAGTAAGATAATTTTTTATCCTATTCCAAACACTAATTCTGAGATGCTTCTATGGAACAAGAATACTGTTGTATTAAAGATTCAGATCATTTGTCTCTTGCATCTCAGCACCAAAGAAAAGGGAAAAGAATGGAAAAGAAGGGAAGGGAAGAGAAGGGAAGGGAAGGGAAGGGAAGGGAAGGGAAGGGAAGGGAAGGGAAGGGAAGGGGAGGGGAGGGAAGGGAAGGGAAGGGAAAGGAGGAGAAGAAACAAGTTACTTCTCTGCCCAAATAGATACTACTTTAAGTCTAGAGACAAAGCATTCCTCTATGTGTATGATTTCCCCTTGTTACCTACCTTTATTTGGAATGCAAATAAATCAATGAACACTAAAATCCCATCTCCACTACTACTTTCATTTTCATAATTTCCTCTTTCTCATCTGCCCTATCCTGTAGAATATTATTAAGCCAGTGGAAAGTCAATGAGCCCTTCATTCAAATATTAGAATGCATCTGAACTGCACACAAAAGTAACACATTACACTGACACTATGAAAAATGATTCAGAAGAGACTTTGCTGCTTCCTTTGCCTTTATCAGTTACTCATTCAAGACACTGAAACCAGCTGTTACAAGGGACTGATATTTGCTTTACAAAAGAAGAAAAGCTCCCTCTGTACACACATTCTTATTCTTCTTACTGATTTGAGTGTTAATAGTATTTGACAGGCTGGTAATTTGTTTTTTTTAAAAAAGCCACAATTCATTTAGTGCCTTTCTGCTTTATCATTATACATTTTGCACATTGATGCATAGAAAATATTGTTGAATTTTAACAATTCCATTCCTTCCATTGATCCTTCATTCGAGAGAACTACATGAATATCTCTGAGAACACGGCAAGTATTGTGGGATGCGTTGTAGAAATACCAGGAGGCTATGAGAATGAGAGAGGTGACAGGGAAGGAGGCACAGAGAGATGAGACAGAAACAGAGACAGAGGGATGATTACATGGGGTGACAACTGCATGAGGAAACAGTAAGAACTAGGAAGAAGAAAATGGCATGGAAGTACCATAACTTTAGCAGTGGCACACAGTGGATTCTGATCTCTCTTCTCCCATACCCATAAGGGCTGTGAAGGGGTCTTGACCTGCTTGAGATTTTACTGAAGAGCTAGGAGGGAAATTCTTTACCTCCTTCCAGCACAACTGCACAAAAGTAAGGAAGAGATCCCAGGCAGAAACTCTCATACATATTTAAGATTTTTATTCACAAGAAAACTATAGTTAGCCCTCTACATCCATGGAATCAACCAACTTCAGATTAAAATATTTTTAAAATGGGCTGAGGGTGTAGCTCAGTGGTACAGAATGTACTTTACATGTACAAGGCCCTAGTTTCAAATTTCCAGCACCAAAAAAAGCATTAAGGAATATGTGCATTTATTTTTCTTGTCATTATCCTTTAAACGATAGTATAGAGCAACTATTTCATTGCATTATGCATTTTGAGTAATCCAGAGGTGATTTAAAATGTAGTGCACAGGAGGACATGCACAGGTTACATGTCAATACTGTGTCATCTTACATGAGTGGACTTCAGCTTGTGCAGATTTGAACATGGGGGCAGGGATGCCATGGAACCCACATCCTAAGTCTATAATTCTACTAATTTCATTGGGTATAAACTGTCAGGCCTAGGAAGGTTCTATGAAGTCCATCTCCTTCCTAAACTATCCTGTGCAATTAGTGGTATAAGAATGCCCAGTGTCTGCCAATCCTGGTACTTAGAGGCTGAACACAGAGAGACAATGTGAACACTGTCCCATTTCCCCCAGACACCTTAGACAAACACTTCCTTCAGGGAACCATTTGGGTTCCTTCATGCCAAACCTGCAGTATACTGCACCTGTTTTAAAGCCACCTGAGCTATTTATTGGATGGCCAATGAATGCCAAGCGCTGTGCTTTGCATTTTGCTTGTTCTCCTAATCCTCACAACTTTTCGGTGAAGTGTCATTCCTGTTTTACTGATGAGGAAATAGAATCTGAGGTCTTAAACATTTGATCGTGTTCACAAAATTAATGAAGGCAAGAACCCAAATTCAAGATAGATGCTTCTTGCAGAGTCCAAGTGATTGCCAGAGTGACCCCTTAACTTGCTGACACACAGAGAAATAGAGGAGAGAGGCCTCATCAGCTTGGTGCTCTGGGTAATTGACTGAAGCATTCTTCACAGAGCAGGAACCATTCTGCCTGGATTACAAGAATGAGTAGGCCTGCAATTAAAGATGTCACCCGCCCATGGCTCAAAGATGAAAAAAATCAGAAAGGAAGGTAGGCACAGGAATGAGACCCTGTTCTGTCGGGATGGTGGGGTACTTCCTTTTAGCTCCAGGGTGGTAGGAGATCAAGGTTGGAAACTTAGACCAAGTAGTTTTCCTTTGCCCATTGCTGCTGCCTTCTGGGCCAAGTTCAGTGAGTACTCATTTCTTTGTGCTGACTTGTGAAATGGGATTAACAATCCCTACATTTCATCTTCTTATGCTTTTAGGAGAAAATCCTTTTGCAGGTATCTTGGGGTTATGCTGTGATGCTGAAGATGCACAATCCTTTCAATCCTGCAGTTCTACTTCTAGGCTTGCAGCTAAGGAAAGAGTCTATGATGTGCACAGGGAGGTGTGGACCCAAATGCACACAGCAGCAACATCTGTAGTTGCCAAATGCATGAAGACCCCTAACTATACACAAATAGGCGAGTATATTAATGTTACTGACCATGCTACAAAACGCGTTTCTTGACAGAAAAATTACAGAACTTTGGTTCATTTGTCAAGTGGAAGGTAACAAACAAAACTGCAACTGTAGAATATAAGTGATGTGCTAACCTTTTTACAAGTTTAAAACATGCTCATACTTTCTGTTGTTTAGTGACACATATGCATGTGGTAGAAATGCCTTGGGGGTGACAGATAGCAAATTCAGCAGAAAAAGGCTCTCAGGAGTCGTCAACTAGACAGGTCACTTATTTTTGTTAGTCTGAATACCAGATACACTATTGTTCATTTCATCTCCTTTTTCATATGTCTAATAAATTTAATAGGAAATATTTTGGTAGGAAAATATGTAAAACAAGCATAGCAAAGAATGAGCCCCAACCAGTGGCAATCATCAGAATGGGTGATGATTGTGACTCATTGAAAGTCAAGATAGAACAGATGCCTGACCACATGAGGAATCTGTCAGTGCCTCTTCTCAGTGGGCCACTGTGCTGCCATGGTGTCCACCATGGGGTGGGGGCAATGTCCAGAAGAAGTGATATAATGGGAGCTGGACAGAGGGATGCGAAGACCAGAGAGGGAAGATGAGAGCTGGGAAACCAGGGGACCAGGTGGGGGGCTTGTTACTCTTTCCAGGCTGCTATGGTTGAAAGGACCCACTTTGCTCCCAAGCAGTTGCTTATGTTATTATTTCTCTCAGTGGGTTTCAAACTGCCTGCAATTCTCTCTTAGTTAATAAGAAAAGTGAGAGAAGCAACAATTGCCTTTGCTTGGCTGGTTTGTAAAGGCTTTGTCACTCAAAAATGGAACAAAGATCCTAATAACACCCTGTGCTGCCAAGGCGAGTGTCAGGGAACAGACCAAAATCAATTATCTTGCAGAAATTTGGAGGCAGGAGGCACTGAGCACACGTATGCAGAAGCATCCAGACCACATCATCCCATTAACAGGGCTCTGCTGCTTTCAGAGGCTAGAGTACGAAGGAAAATCATAATTAAAAATAAATAAAAGGAAACGAGTCCCTGGCGGTTTCCATTACAGCCCTCAGTGCAGGACATGGCTCCATTCGAAGGTGGCAGGCTCTGGAAAGGCTCCTGTAGGAGTCTGGCTTGGAAAACGGGGAGCAGCAAGACCTCCTGTGCCTGCTGCCTAATCCTGCTTGTTAGCAATGTTTAGTGACTAAAAAAAGACCTTTGGAAAGTTCCTGTGATGTGCCAAGAGCCTGGCAGAATCTTCTTGACACAAGATATGAATGACTTCAGAGAGTTTTTTATGTGTACTGCTCCTGTTGAAGTAATATTTAAAGAATTATGTAAAATCAGTGAATAGATGAGTGGATGAATGAGTGAGTAGCTATAGTGGTAGGGTGGGTGGGTGAGAAATCCATTCAGTTTTCCATGATACCAACCAAGAATCCTCCAGATGTTGCAGAAGTTTAGATGTTCAGAGCTGGTCCTGGACAAATAAAATATCTGAGAGTGGAACTCAGGTTTGGTATTTTACACATCTTCTGGGGAGACCGCAAATGCTCAGCCACAGCTGAGTGCATTTGAACCTGATGGGCTCTTGGAGTTTTCCTCATCTGAAGGTGTGCGTTTTGGTCGTGAACTTACAGAGGAGAAGAGCAGCCACCAGGCAGTGAGGACAGGTGAGGTCTGATCTCATCTCTCCCTATAATTAGCTTTCTGCCTAAACTCTCCAAATTGTAGGGTCCCTGAAGGTTAAAAAGCAGGAAGTAACAACTAGATACTACCTTTGTGATCCCTTTGGGTTTGACAGCTCTGGGACCTTGACACCCCATAATCCAGAACTAATGTAAACAGCCAGCATAAATATTTTCTAAGGGCCTTTTCTGTGTGCTGCATATCTATCAGGAGAGCAAAGGCATATGTAATATGAGGCAGACTAGACCCTGTTATTCCCAATAAATTCTAAGTGGATGCTAGCTGGAGGGACAGACATACAGATTAAGTGTACATGAGATGTGTAGATAAGTGCCATAGTTACAGTCTCTGACACATTATTTCCAGCCGGGATTGAGTGAATGAATGAGTGTTACTTCTGGTGGGTGAGTCAAACTATGGCTTCTCTGTGGTAATTGAATGTTTCTGCCTCAGTAGAGGTTAAATACTCGCCCTCTCTACAACTTTTCAAGATGCAAACTGCTGCACTGATCTGTGCTAGATGATTTCTGATATTCCAATCCAACTATGAAAGTCCACAGATTCTATCAATATGCACGTTTATACCTGTAGAACAGAGGAGAATTGGTTCCTCCTTCAGGAAGGATAGATTTAGACTTGGAGAGATTTGAGTTTATGCCACTAGGCTGAAATCTTTACACCTCCTTTACACTTCCTCTTTGATTTTGTTTGCATGTGTCTTAAGCATTTTCTAAAGTCAGTAGGAGATAGTCTGCATTGGCATCAGGCTGGCCTGGGGTAACTGCACACTGTGAAGGGGATAGAAGAAAGCAATTTTAAATTAATTCCCTGGAAGTCATTGTGAAGGACGTGATGCAGGGAGAAAGCTGGCTCCAGAGCAGGGAGAGAGATTTCAGGTCACTATCTCTTTTGTAGTCAACAACTGGTGGGTGCTAAAGGCTACAAATGCGTTCAGAGTGCACAACCTAAACACCATAGTTCCCCAAGCCTCTCATTTTCACTTTCATTGATGGAGAAATATTTGTTTGGAAGAAAACACAGGGGACTCGTCCTTATTTACAAAGATGGTGAGTGTACAAGTCAAACCCAGCAACAGCAGCTGGCACCAGCCCCAAGGCCCTCACAACTTCTGTGAGGTTAGGCAAAACCTGAGAAGCCATTCCACAGAAGTCCGCAACACACTCGAATGGCGGCTATGGAGAGTCTCATTCCTCCAGTGCAGGGCTGCTGATTATGCCTCATGGGTGTGATGTGACCGAGAACTCAGTGCTGGACAATGTGCTAACTCAGGAAGGTGGAACTGAGGAAAGAGCCTGCAAAGAAGCACAGCCGCCCCTCCTAGGATGATGGTGTGGAACCACAGGTGCACCCTGCACATAATACAAGGGACTTATGGGCTGTTCAGATCAGCTCTCCTCCTGTAACCAGGAGGTGGGCTAAGAGTGACATGGTGGCAGCAGTGAATCTGAGGGCAGCGCCTCTGACGGGAGATGAGTTACCGAATCCCCAGTGACACTCAGGGCTACTTCAGGGTCAGGCTGAGGAGAAACAGCAACAGAATCAGTGCCAGGTCAAGCAATTGTTTAAAAAAACCCAGTATGACCCATTAAATTCTCATTCTTCCTTATTTCTTAAAGATGATCTTATTTTTTAAGCTGATCTGTTATATGTGAAATCATCCTTAATCCTAAATGTCATGTATATGCCCTGTGGACATATGGCTTGGGGTATGGTAGTAATGAATGAAATGCATGATTAATACATGAGTACAGTGATACACTTGAGTCTGTCAGGGCCACAGATATGGAGGACAGTTTCACTGTGAATGTGATGGATGACTGAGTCATTAAGAGAGAGACTCCCTTTAACAAGCTGCCATCACAACCTGAGGCAGCAGCCTGGCCGAGTGAAGACTGCAAGGTGTAGCCCTATGTGCCCCTAGCTTCCAAAGTACCCACACAGTTCTAGCTGAAGTCAGACATATTTGTGAACAGATTTTGTACCACAGGGAAGAAAAAGTTAAACATTTCAAGGGAGGGTTAGATAAAACATTTGTAAGTGTAAAACACTCATAAACCCACTCACAAACCCACTCCAAGTATGTGGAACTAAGACAGCCTGAGATTAACATGTATGCCATTAATGTGCCCTGCATACCCTCTATTCATTTGCCTATGTCAAGTGTGGGCCCTTAATTTAAGCTTCAACTCTATGCCCTCAAGCTAAAAGGAGGCTGTTACAGTCATGTTCCTATGGCCCCACCAAGTCTTATGTAATGATGGCGTGGGTACTGCTGAGTCTAGTGTTCCTGATTAGTTTGTTGTTTGGTGCTAGGGCTAGCAATGTGAGTGCTGCACCCGCCCAGGGGCAGAGCTGACGTACAGTGTAAGGGTGAGAAGAAGGTGTGTTTTCTCTCTCTTGCTGGTTAGTGGCTTGGGGTTTGCGGCCTCCATGAATGGCTGCCCTACCATGCCACGCTGCCTTGGAGTCAACTGAGTATGGACTGAAACTTCCAAGAACTATAAGAAATAAACCTTTCCTTTCCTAATTTTGGGCATCAGGTATTTTGTCTCAGCAATGAGAAAAAAGTAACCAAAACAGAGGCTCACATGTTTCGTGGTCCAATTTAGCTCTGCGCAGGTGTCCCATTAAAAACACAGACCTATGAGACCATTAATTTCTAAAATCTCTGATTTTGTATATGGCAAAAAGTCAGCCTGGGATAATTCTAACTCTGCTGGATTGTTGTAGAGTTACCTGATTTGGGAGCAAGTCTCAAGGACTCTGGTTCTTTATCGGCATTGATGTTGGACTATCTAATCTGTGAATTCCCTTTCTCACTTAAATAGCCAACAAATTCCTTTCCCTACCCAGCTGTCAACTACTTTTGTCTTTAATTTGTAGGAACAAAGCCTCAAGGATACAGGGATTCGAGAAGGGACATACTCTTGATTTTGTAAAATTATCAACTATCCTTTTTGATAGTTCTTAAGAAATTACCATGCTAGATTATCTTAGTGGAGGCCAACTTTCTACTATTCAAAGAATACAGGGGTTCAGGGATGGACAGACAACGCAGCCCTAGCCCACAACCCATGACACATGTGAAGAGAAGATATTGGCTCGGCTTCATTGCCGCTGGGAGCACTCCTGCTGAGTGCCTGTGGTTTCCTCCCTGGCTTCATTTGGTGTGATCCAGAATAAAGCCTCTTCATCCTTGCTCCCCTGGGTTTAGCCTTGCTTGTTATATAATCCACAGATGGAAAAACTCTCAGGAACTAACAAAGATTTCTCACATTCAGAAATCTGAAACCTTTACTGAATTGAAAACAAAGAGGAACAAGAGAAGGTGGTTCTTAAACTGTTGAAATGGGGGAAATGGCTTGATCAGGTCTCTCCCCACTCCCAGCTCCAGGCCTCCCCACCCCCCAAGACAAGCTGAGAGGGAGCCCTGCAGCCCAGCTCTACCCACGCCCTGAATTCTGCAGCCACCTTAGCCACCCAGAAGGAAGCAAGATTAAAGGCAGCTGCTTAATCCTTCCGCAAAGCTTCTTAAGCGTTTCTATCAGGGTCAGCTCAGTCAGTGCTTACTCAACCCACCTGCGGAAAATGTCCCAATTTAGGTCCTTCTGCTGACTGTCAAGTGGGGAGAAATGAAAGACTGGATCCTGAGGTGGCCGAGGCACGATGCAGTGGCGTGGGAAGCGGGCGGGGGTGGGCACCAAGCCAGGCACGTTCCGGTGGGCAGAGGGGGACTTGTGCCCGCAATCTCTACATAACTTTCATTTTGCAGGCTCCGTTGCCCCTAAAAGCATTCTACAAGGATCCTTCTAATACATACTGAGCACCTACTGTGTTCCAGAACCATGTTGGAAAGTTGTGACCTGGAGAGGCGATGCCCTGAAAGCAGTCATATAAACCTTAATCTGACAGATTAACTATACTTAGCTGGTGCAAGCACGAAGGCCGGCAGGAGAAGAGAAGGATAAGGGATAATGATAGGCAGCAAAGCAGTGCTGAAAGAGTGTTGAAGGTCAAGAAGACCCTTCTAAGCCAAGTTCAAGATTTGATCATGAGGATAACAGTAAGCCATGCACGTATGTGTATTTGGAGAGCAATACATTCATTATTGCTTTTTGGAAGATTTGACTGAATAGTAAAAAGAACAGGAAGAGAAAAAATGAATAAAGAAAATCAAAATCTATCCTATGGTGCTCTGGTAGGAGAAGATAACGGTGCACTGAGCACACATAGTAGTTTGGGACAGATCACTAGAAGGTTGGATTACTAGGGCTTATTTTGTGATTGACTGGAAGCAATGCTGAGGAAAAGAGGGAGGCAAGATTAAAGCCCAGGTTCTAGACTGGGCAGTGGGATGGGTGCAGAATGCAGAAGCAAGGGCAGCTGCAGGGCGACAGGTGGACATGTCCAGGCATGTTGGCACCTGGAGGCAAATGCAGACCAAGTAGCTAGAATTTGCAGTGGTTGTAAGCAAGGTTGCCTCTCACTGTTTTACGTGCTTGCCTGGATTTATTTTCTCTGGATTAAGAACAGGGAAAGGCTTAGGAATCCTTTTAAGGATACAGGTCATTGATTGACATTTCTCTTAAGCAAGTTTTAAGTTGAGTGAAGGTATCACATGTCACCATCTACAACTGCGCAAAAGTCTTCCGGAACTTGAGTTTCCACAGTATCAAAACTTCTGTGTGATGAGAACCAGTTTGTATGGACTCACTGCTTGGCTCAGCAGAGGACCAGCTGAGGGAGGCACCTAGAGGGATGTCGGAGGAGGAGGCCAGGTGCAGGCTTTCATAGCAGCTCTGCTAATGATGTGGAAGAGGAAGTGAATTGCACATTCATGAAGTTTTCAGCTGAGTCACCAAAACAGGAAACACGGGAGAGAACAGCAAAATAATTGGAGTAAAACCCCGGTGGCAGCAGAGAAGAGGGACCATGTGTACCCACTTTTGCGTGGGTGATTTATTACAATGGGAACCACATTCTCTCTGAGGTGAGATGAGAAGAGTGCTGTATTAAGGCCTCTAGGAGGTACATTAGCGCTATAAAGAATCTCACTAGGTGGGGTTCATTCAATGCTTCATTTGGTGTCAAATGACAGATAGTATTAATAATATTAATCATACATAGCTAACATTTCTTTAACTCCTACAATGATTTAACATGGAGCTTAGTACTTTACCTCATTTAATACCCTCTGAATTCTAGGAAGTATGGACTACTAGAAATGAGTGGATGAAGGACTGAGGGTTGAAGTGATTCACCTGGGATCTCACAACTTCCAACAGGCAAAGATTAAACCAGAACCCAGATCTCTGATTCCAAAGATTCTGTTTCTAACTGCTACCTTTACTTGTGCAAGTTGCTACCATTACTTGTGCAAGTTTCACTGCACAAGTAATGTCATGACCAAGTTCCAAGAAGAGATCACCTGGAGAGCTGCATGAACCTCATAACTACAACATGGCTTTGACTTAGTAAAGAAACTGGGTGAAACTATCTATGGGTGAGGCACCTGCATCAAAGCTTCCTCATCTGTTAAATCTGTCTATGGAAAACTCTTAATTAAACTCATCTTTATCTTATTGTTTTAAAATAAAACTCAAAGATCTCTTTGTTGAGCATCTTAGACTCCTTCAGGAGAAGACCATAAATTCCAGTGACCCACAAAGGCCCAGTCCATCAATTATAAAAACACAGCCATGATGCACTGCTCATCCTTCCATGTGTGCTGCTCCCCAGTGAGCTCACAAGAAAGAACCTTCTATAATTTGTCCCTGCCTCCCCAACACTTGCCAAGTACCTTGAACTTGCTAGGCGTCAGTAGGTATATTTTGAAGAAGTGAATGATTGGATCATGAAGAGTAGATTCTATTCATTTAGGAATAAAAATGACTTGCTGTCATGATAGCAATCAACTAGTTACTGAAGAACTACAGAAGATCCCTCAACCTGCATTGGTGACGATGGCTGATAAATCCTCAGTCCTTAACAGTATGTGCTTAATATAAACAATGAATACACACAAAGGCATAGCTTTAATAATCATTTTTGCCAACACAGCTTCCTTACCACATATTTGACAGCAGTGCAGAGAAGTAAAACTCAAGTTATTAAAAGGAAATGCCTAGGTAAGGCAAATCTAAAACATCATAGGTATCAAAGAATCTTTTACTGTGGCATAGCTCAAACCTTTTAGCAGGTGTAGCAGGGTTTAAGGATACTGACGAGTCTCCAGTTTCATCTCCTGACTGTTTCTTCACATATGCTTCTTTTCTACTGCTCCATAATGACTGTAGGCCCTCAAGCTTGCTGAACTATCTTGTGCTGTGCTTTCCTTAGTACAGTCTCCCTCCGCATATCACCTTCCTTTGCTTTGCTGCCTTCTACCTGCCTTCAGTCTTGGTTTAGAGGTAAATTCCTCTAAGGCTCTGCTCCCATTTACTGGACAGACACCTCCAAATTCCCTTTGCCTCCTGAGAATACTCATGGATATTCCCATGATACCTCTCTGGTGCGTGTACAGTGGCCTTTCCCAGGTCCTGGCTTTCAGTTTTTCCCCATATCCTGTGCTGTAACCTATGACATTATGTCATTCACTGCTGTATCCCATGTATCTAGCTCGATGCTTGGTGTGGAGGAGAAGGGGAGTGTGGAGGGATGGAGTGATGGAGATGGGGGGAAATGCAAGCAGACAGATACCAATGCTGAAATATTTTTTCTAACATTGGCTGATGAATGTGAAGTGCTCTTCAGCCAAATAGTTTAAGTCCAAGAATAAATCCTAATGTGTGAATGTTAAGCTGGAGTTGGTCCAAACATCATTATTTGCTGAAAAGATACATCAAGTCTCCACACCCTCACACACATTATTAGAAGTAAGAAAAGGAGGGAGAGAAGCAGAGAGAAGCAGAGAAATTTTCTTCCTGGCAGAGACAGGGAAACCACAGGAGGGCAAGAGTCTGGGAAGGCAGGATGGAGTTTTAATGTCAGTATTCCAGTCTTTCCTAGCTTTACTGTCCATGCGTGGAAAGGTTGTTGGGCTGGGAATAGATTAAAAATCACGGAATGCTTGGTTTGGTTACAATCTCCATTCAACTGAATTTCATACCAGTGTCACCTACAGTAAACACTTTATCCAGTGATGGTAGGGTGGCTTTTTAGAAAACCTTGTAATTTCAATTATCTCAGGGCTAAAAGGTGAAAAATAATTATATCTTTAAGGGCCATTGCAAATTCCAGATGCTGGCACAGCTGTATTTTAATATTCCAATACTAGGACAAGAGTGAATCTTGCTATGTGCCTCTTATCTTCCCCTCACATACCAGTACTGTCAATGCCACTGGCAATTTTACATGTAAATGAGCCCATCCATCACTCCTTACTCTGCAGCAGCTCACTTCTAAGCCTGCCATAGAGTTACACCATTAAATCTCCTCACTTTACAATATACATCATGACATATTTGACATCAATCAGCTGTGTCAGCCTGCTCAGTGTAAACCATAAACTTGCTCGGCATCCCTCCCTGCAAGGGGTGATTACACCTGCTCGGGGTAGCTTCCTGGTTATAGTGATAGATGGCAATTCATTTCTGACTCACTCTTCCTCCACTGTTTTCCTCGCCTTTGTCCAGGCTCCTCATGCTTGCTCACTGAAAGAAGCAGTGGTTGGTATTTCAGTGAAGACTTGCACTGACTTTGGCAATTATTTCTTGACTCTGGGTGATGACTCTACTACTTTCAAATGAGAATGAGAAGCTCCATCCTTCACTGTGCAGTAAGGACACAAGAGATGAAGACTGAACTTGGAATTTGTGTAAGGACAGTCCTCCTACCTATTACTAACAGACCAGGAGAGTGGTTCCTACCTTCCAGTCATGGATACGAGCAGCTAAATATTAGTCATGGATATGGACAAGTTAGCTCCAACTCAAGAATGCATATCAAAATTCATAGGAGTGGTAATAATATTATTATAAATATAATCCACCCTCATCCATTTTTCATTTGCAGATTTCAGCATCTTATTGTTAAAAGGAATATGTTACTTGAAACATGCTATGATGTTGCATCATACCACAGAGCTGATCATAACCTCCATTTTATCATGACAGTGCACTTGAAATCCATCAGACTGGATAATACCTGCATTTCTTCCAGCAGAGAAATCCAAGAGAATTTGAGCAATATAAAGAGATACTCCAGTGAACTGACTAGGCAATCCATCTGATGACTCCAAAAGTCCTTTTGCCCTTCCTTCTGTTGCATCTGAGATAGCAGCTACATGTCTTGTTTCTTGGCATGAGGACCAAGCCATCTGCTGACCAGTGGAGGCAATTTTGATCATGTGTGCATTCCAAAATGTCTCCCAAGCAATAAATCAGAAGACTCTTTGGACCCAAAAAAGTGCAGAATAGTGAGCATTCTTTATCTACATTGACTGTCTTAGATACAGACCTACTACCTACACCTGCTGCTTGTCCTGATTTTTATCAGTCTGACTGCTCCGGTCTCCTTTTTCTAATGACCCCATTCATCTAGAGTCCACAGTGGTTTGTCCAAACCAGAGATCAAAAACCCATCTGGAAGGAAGAGAGAAGAAGGTCATGCTGTTGATACACAGTTCTGAACTGGATTCAATGTCAGGAGGTCCACAAAACGCCAAAGTATCTTTGGGGTGGGTGACAGAGGAGTGGAGAAAAACACAAAGGCAACATGACAGGAATGGAGAGAGGCAGTAATTCTGTTCAGGGGATACAGCTGGTCTCAGGACATCAGAGGAGGGGTGTGGCGAGAGAGGGAGGGAGGAGAGAAGCAGAAAGCAGAGGAGGGGCAGGAAGGGAACAAAAGGAGCAAGTTAGCTTCTTGCTTTCATTTGGGACATCCAGAGTAATGAACCCTCTTTCTAGAGAAGATGAATGGGCAGCTGTAGAGATTATGAGTGAGGTTTTATTGCAGATCAATAAATCTGTGTCACAGATTCCCATCTGGAGGGAGTTTTAATTTAAAGGAAAGAGTGATGAGCTCACAATGACAATAAATCAAAAGTTGTGTATTCACATATGCATTAACCTTCTATCAAAACACACATCGACGTGAAGGCAGGAGTTTGGAAACAAATCTCGTAGGTGATTTCGAAGGACAGCCACCGGAGCCCAATAGCTCACCTTCCTGGGGACACAGTCTGCGAAGCTACTGTCTCACTTGGCACCCTGGTCCACAACTCTGACAAGAACTGAGGGGAAGCTGAGGATTTATACTGGTGCTGTTAACAGGAATTGCTGTTTGTCACCAGGAGACAGCTGCCTCAGATCAAATCGGGAAGAGTTCTCCAAAAAGGAGAAAGGAAATTTCACAGCAGCAAAACTGAGATAGCAGCTGACAAAAAAAGAGGAGATGCAGGAACATATCTAGAGATTATTGAAACTTGTGTTCAAACACAATTTGAAGTGTGGGATGTAACTCTGAAATGGCGCTTTATTTACCCCCCACACACACACACACTCTAGGGCTCCCCAGTCTTATACTGATGGCCTTCATGTGACCACACTGGTGAGGCTGCCACACATAGCATGGTCCTGTACCAGTGACAGCAAGTCTTTTGGGACATGGGGTAGATGCATAGTGGCATCACTACAACCTGAAAAACCTAATCCTATAAAGGCAGTATTAACCAGCTACCCAAGATGTTCTAAAGAAATAAAAAATGGTGGTGTGAGAAAGAGGAATACTTAGTTGCTAACCAGTTGGTGCCATTGTTGTGTGGAGATCTATATCATTATACTCTTTTTCCTAAATATTATAGATAATTCAGAAGGAACCAAAGAAGTTAATAATTCAGAATTCATTACCATGTCCATCAATTAATCAGCATCTCACTCTGTACACACCTTCTCCAGTCTGCTCCTTGTATCTCTAAGTTCCACACACATGAATTTAACTAACCAAGGCTCAAAAATATTTTTTTAAATTGCCTTTCTAATGAACATGTATAGGCTTCTTATCTTTCATTATTCCTAAAACAATACACTTTTTATATAGTATACGCACCATAGTAGGTAATGTGAGTAATCTAGAAATGATTTAAAGTACACAGGAGGATGTACATGGGTTACATGCAAATACTGTGACATTTTATATAAGGGATTGAGACTCCACATATTTTAGTATTCATGATGAGGGGTCCTGGAAACTTTCCTCTATAAATACAGAGGGAGTACTGTATATGTACCTTTTTATATGTATTAATGTTAAAATTAATACATCATATATGTATATACCAGTTCCTTCGCTTTTTAGTGCATAAAATGTATGAGTCATCTCTGTCCACATTAGCTCGATGAAGTAGATGTGATGTATAATAATTATAACTGTTGGAAAAATGAAGACTCTGAATGATCAAGAGCTTGGATTATAGCCTAAATCTGTCTGCCCTCACTATTTCCCTTCTGCCTCTTGATGTGTTTGTCTATGCTTCCACAAGTGCTTCTCTGTACCTGACCCCTTCCTGTCTTTCTAACCTAATTCTTAATACCCCCTCCTATATGGAACGCTTCACCGAAATGTCTTTGTTGCCATCTGCATGTGCTGTGCTTTCCACACTGGGAACATCCTGGTCTCTCCTGAGCCCCACCCACCCAGCTTACTCCAGGACAGTCAGCTCTTGACTTCTGTGCTGGGAACCTCACATGATGAGACCCACTCCAGTGAGCAAGGTTGATTCTTCTCTGTTTGGCTCCTCGTATGGCAATATGTCAGAGTATTTTCTCTTCAGGGAATTTAAGTTTGAATTACAAATTGGACTTCTTACTCTCCAAGAGGACTGTGTCTTACTTATACGTATTTGCATCATTCTTAGAACAACAATGTGGCCCACAAGAAGGGGCTTTGCTGAAGGTGACTGGAAGAGTATTATTTACTCACTATATTTAAGAGGAGGAAAGTCAGCTCTGATCCAATGGATGGACACACTGGACAGTAGAAAAGCAACAAAGCTGTAGTCCTTATGAACTTTAACTGGACTTCCAAATCCTGTTTATCATTAAGAATCTGCACAAACTTGATAAACCCTTTCCACTGCTCCCTTCATTGCCCTTCAGCCAGCCAGATGTCTTCACTCATGAATTCAGAATTCTGCATGAGTTTGGTTTATAAAACCCACTTCAGAGACCAGTGAAGTGAGTCTAAGGGAGACTGGGAGGCACCTGTGACCCAATGAGTCATCTCAGCACCAAAGCAGAGTCTTAGACTTCAGCGTTATTCCAGCTAAATTACTGTAGCTGAAACTTGGCTTAGTGATCTTCTAAATTAAGTTCAAAGAACAATGCCTCCAGAATGTTCCCTTCAGTCAAGAGATTCTGTTTCCTGAATCCTATACTGAATCCTTTGAAAATGATAGTAAGTTTAAGAAACATTGTGATTCAGACAAGATTGAGTTTAATGTTTTTCATGCCAATCCGTGTGATCTGAAGACTGCAGTCAGAATCCTTAGCCAAATGACCTTGTATGCAGTTGAATCTGAAAGCTCTAAATGGAAGAAGTGCAGAGAAAATGACAACAACAATAATAGAAGCAACAGTAAATAATGATTAAATGCCTAATAGGTAAGACAGTCTAAGTACCAGAATGCATTGGTGACTTGAACAAAAATATCAGCCCTCAGGAGGCTCGCATACCACAGTAAGCACCACAGCGAAAACCTCCAGAGTACTCACTGACAACCTCCTATGAGCCAAGTTGACACTTTACAATTGCAACACTGAAGGTGCAAGATACACATCTCCCTGCAGAGAGCTGAGTAACTAGCTTGAGACATGGAGAAAGGACACGAAGAAAGCAAACATTCTGACCCCAGAGTCAAGTCTTCCCTATAATGTGTCTCCTATTTCCTATTTTCTTTCTAGCCTTTGCATGCTTTTTCTGTTTGGAGAGAATTTTCTGGATTTTGAAGTGGTCTTGTAACTACTTCCTTTGTTTCTAATCTCTCAACCCTAATCCTACCTTTGAAGGCTCCTTATCCCGTCAGATACAGTTTCAACTGCTGAGTATAGTTCACAGCCCTCAACTGTTCATTCCCAGTTCATATTACAACTGAACAAAGCTGACCATCTTTCTTTGTGATTCCCCTGGTTTACACTGTTCTCTTCTCTCCTTCATTATGGACACCCCACATTTCATCCAAAGGTCAGTCAAATGTCATTTTCCCTGGAACGTTACTCCCCAGCCTTCACCTTTGCCTGTTCTATAATCCGACTCACTACCTCCATTCGCTGTGCGCCTCTGGCATGCTTTCTGTATCACTATATGATATGCATTCCCTAATAAGTCTTTGTTTACGTGTTTCTCTTCCACCCAAGTTCATGAACTTAAAAGCAGAGATTCATCTTGTAATCCCTGTAGAATTGAGCATTATGCCTGGAACATAATAAAAACCCCACAATCTTTGGGTTGAATCTAATTGGTTCTTCCTAATATCAAAAAGTGAACCACACCTGGGACATGGCTGACATGATGTGTATGAGGAAACAGGAGATTAGTGGTTCAGACTCTGACTGTGCTACAAGTTTACAGTTTTGCTTGTTTGGCAAATTCCCGTCCTCCGAACCTCACGATCTCATTCAAACTGAGAGGGTGGCCCCAGATAATTATCAATTCTCTTATGTTTCACTTGAAAATCCTCAGCCATTTCCCTTACATTCTTCATGTATTCAGAAAGTATTTGCTGAGTACTCTTCCCATTCTAAATACTCTCCTAGGCTGTCAGGTTGTAGAAGCACAAATGAACTGGAATTGAGAATCTCCCGTGAAGTTCTTACATCAATTCTGTGATCTTAGCGGAGGATTGTTATTACTCCCATTTTCTTCACCAGAAGAAACTCAAAGTCCACAAAGCTTCAAATTTAATTATCCCTGCAGATTTTAAAGATTCTAAATCATGGTAATTGAATACACACAAAGAATTGTTTATAATTTGTCTCAGAGTTGAGACAAAATTCTACGAAGAATTTGCACTGGTATTTATAGAAAAACTCAACTGATGCATGGAATTTACCAGGTAATCTAATTTGTCTCATTGACTACTTTTTAAAAGAATGTTGTCAAGTCAATGCTGTTTCATTTTCTCATCCCTGTATGAAGATATAACAGAGAATGAGCAACATTTCTGTTAAAAATACAAATTGAAATGATGGATGTCTAATCTGATTTTCCCATAGAAAATATGTTATCATGCCAATGTTACATTTCTCACCCAATGGTGATGTCCAACATTTTACAGGCATGACCATAAACATCACATCTTATTTGCTGCAATAAAATTACATTCTTTTTAACGTGTACACCTTTAAAATCAGTTTGCTCCATTAAATTAAACAAGCATTATAAGCAATACAATTATATAATGGCCCCTGATCACTTCAGCTGGAAGAAATACGTGAATAGGATGCTCTTCAGCCGTTGGCGGTTTTGTTCTGCTATTGACAAGAAGAAAAGTACACTGATGTGCAAAAGTCATAAGATGGTAAATACCTTAAAGAAGGAAGAACATGAATTAATATTTATTGATCATTACCTGTGCTATCATAGGATCTTGTATAAGTATAATAGTCCTACAAGGTGAGTCATAGTGTCATTACAGGATAAATTTTTAAAACGGAGACCAAAAGTATGAATCTGGGCCCAACTACTAATATAGACTTCATTATTATAAATGATGTTCTTTCCACTTTTTGGAGTACACACCCATCACACACACACACACACATACACACACACGTACACACTTACTTGTACATGTCAAGCTTAGTTAAAAATGGGTACAATTTTGTGAAGTGATAAGTGAGGGATCCTGGCTTGAAAGATAGACTATAATAAAAGCTAAGTGAGAGGAAATTATAGTTCTATTAAAACTCTACAGCTGGATTTAACCAACTACAGATCAAAAATACTTCTAAAAGTTACACTGAAGCCAGGCACAGTAGTACATACCTGTAGTCCTAACACTTTCAGAGTTTGAAATAGGAGAATCACAAGTTCAAGCCTAGTAAGGGCGACTTAGTGACTTAGGGAGACCCTGTCTCAAAATCAAAAATGAAAAGGAAATGTAGCTCAGTGTAAAGGCCCTGGGTTCAATCCCCAGTACTACCAAAACCAAGTGTCTGTATTGAACATGTCTAGCCTTTTCTTCTTGCCACTATTCCCTAAGCAGTATGCTACAACATCTATTGTATTTAACTATTGAAGTATAAGGTCAGATTTTATAAGGAATTTGAAGCCTTACTTGACCCACAGGGGTTCTGAAACTGCTTTTTCATGCATGCCAATGAGTTACTGTGTGTTTTTACTGAATAACAAGCTTTCTAGATTGGTTGGAAGGTAAGGGTTATCATGCTTAATCCATGTTAAATGCTAACGTCACAAAGATGAATGAGACAGTCAAGATAACCTCTTTTTTATCTGACCAGGTTAACATAGCCGAGTTGCTAGATCAAAAATCCTGAGACTGAATAATCTATACAAAATAGAAAATGATTTCTCATGATTTCAGAGGCTAGGAGTTTGAGATCAAGGTTCCATCAGGTCTGGTGTCCAGTGAGAGTTGACCCTCTGCTTTTGAAGTGGGTTGCTGAGTCTTCTGGACAGGAAGAGTCCTGTGTCTTCACATGGAAAGAATAAAGATGGCACAAAAGGACTTCTGCTACTTTCCTCTGGCCCTTGATAATGCACTAATCCGCTCAGGTGAATGGAATCTGTCTGACTTCATCACTTCCCCAAACTGCTACAATGGAGATGAAATGTCAACATAGGAATTTTGGGGGACTCATTCAAATACTATGAATAGAGACATACAAGTCAACCAGGAAGTAATGTGAAGGAATGGCTGATGCTGCCAATTCGATTGAGAGAAGACTGCATAAGAAATAAACCTGAGGCTGAGTGGTGAAATGTGGTAAAGACCACAAGGAGATGGAGTGAGGTAGGTTAGGTGGGAGGAATTATAATTCTGACAAAAGGAGCACCATGCTCAAATGCAGAGACATCACACAGTGTGGCATGACTTAGAAACCACCAGAGAGGCATAAATGGATGGTGTACTGGTCAGGGCTGGAAACAGACCAAAGTGAGTACAGGAAAGAAACATCCAGTACCAACCTGAAGAATTTGGCCTGACTCCATTCACTCATGCCTGAAAAATAAGCTGGATTTAACTTTCCTGGCAAAGAACATATTATTAATGGTCTCTGATTTGGAACTGTCAAGGTCAGGGCTGTGTTTTGGGAAGATTAATCTAGCAGAGGAACTGACAGCAAGAAAGAGAAGGAAGAGGAGAGTAACTGATTGTTCTGAGAGTTTAACTGAGAGGTAATGAAATGTTGAAGTAGAGTGGAGGTGGTAGGGATGAACAGGAAAGGTGGGAAATTATAAAGTTAACATCAACAGATCAACCAACCTAAGAGACAGATTTTATGTAGAGGCCAGGGAGAGAGAGCTAGTAATATTCAGCAGGCAATTATAGATGTGGGCTGAGATTTCAGAATAGGAGTCAAAGCTGCAGATAGATTTAGGCGTGATTCCCACAGAGGTGATAATTGGGCAGCAGGAGATGGTAAGAGCCCCAAGGAGGAAAGCATATAAAAAGAAAAGAGCCTGGGACAACACTCCAGGGGAGTCATGGAAAGACAGAGGACCTGGGCAAAGAGCAGAGGGAAACTTGCCAAAAAAAGCAGGAGAAGAGCAGGAGGGAGTTATCTGAGGGGTGAGAAATGAGGATTCCACAGAATGAAGCAGTCCATGGTCAGGAAGGCAAAGTTGCAGGAGGGAGTAGGTTGTGTTGAGATTCATCCAATGTATTTGATAATTAATAAGTCAGGATAAACTTCAAGAGAGAAGTTGGAAAAAGTGTTAAAAGCAGAAAACAAGTGGTGGAATATGTAAAAACATAGAGATGCTGGTAAACAGTTGAGTACAGAATGTTCTCTTAGAAATTTGTTGACAAACGGAAAGAAAATACCATAGAAAATTTGTGCGGGCAGTCTTCTTTAAATTTGCCTTCCTTGCTACTTGCTGCTTCTGTGGTTTTGAAAACTGAGAAAGCCCGGCGAATAACATGATAGAGTGATTTGTCCGTGGTCCACTCCACGGCCAGACAATCCAGAGCAGGGCTGTGTCTCGCCCAGAGCTCACACTGTGTCCTCAGCACGTCAGGCTGTTTCCAAGTAACAGCCATTCTCTCGCAGTCCTCAGCAGCGGTGAGACTGTGCACCACATAATGGCTAGACCTCAATCAATAAGCCAATGAGCAATTTTATAAAGTGGGGAAAATAACACTGTGGCTTTTGTTTTTCTTTTTTCTTTCTTTCTTTTTTTTTTTTTTTTTTTTTTTGCAGTTTATCAGACTATCAGTAGCACAGAGCAGCACAGGAAGAAATGTCAGCCCGGGGCCCTGTGGGCATGGGAAACAAGCCACCACAACACCAGCCACTGAGGAGCCAGCCGGGAGCCGGGTTGTGGTGCCACACTCCCAGCAGCTCACCCTCTGTGCCCATCGCCATCTTCTCTGTCCTTGTGGGGCACTTCAGTGACATACAGCCCCTGGTGTCCCACAGAGGGTGCTGCTCGTGGGCACCAGCGACATTCACCCTCCTACCTGGCAGCATCCCCGGGCCTGATAGGTGCAGAGATGGAGGCAGTAACAGAGGACTATTAATTCTAAATGGTAGCAGATAAAACTCCAAGTAGCTGAAATGCTGTTTTCATGCAAATGGCCGAAAGTAAAATGAAAAGAGGCCGGGCCAGGCAGGAGGAAAAGGAACAAGACAGGGATGCAAGAGAAAAGCTGAATTAATTCTCAATAGGAGAATTTTCTGAGAGGCATTAGCCACTCTTGAAGAAAATGAATAGGCCTTTTCCTTACATTTATTAAATTTCTGTGATTTTCTAATTCAGAAGTCTTTTATCTTCAATTGAAAGATGAAAAACCTCAGGTACATTTCACGAAAAGAGGCTCTCACACGTATGCATTGTAATGCTCACAGTCAATTCTGGAAGGGATGGCGAAGACACTGAGGAGAAGCTCCTTTTAGAAAAAGAGGCAGACTGGTAGGTCCCTGTGAGCAGCCCGAGCAGGGCAGACTGGCTCTGTTCACACTCAAATGAAGGGAAGTGGGAGGAACTTTCAAGGTGTCAAAAAGTGTTATGGAAGAGCACTGGGTTCCTAGCAAGGTGGCCTTGCTCTAGTGCCACTAGTAATTGGATATGTCATTTAACTCAGGTTTCTTATTTATGATATTGCATTATAAAAAGTCCACTTCATTTCTTTACTGAAAGGATGAAATGGGATGAAAACAAAAAAATTCACAAAAATGATCTGAATGGCTTATAGAAACACGAGATGCTAATACACTTGAAAGAGGAATACAAGGACATTTTAAAATGAAGGGACTCTGTGCTAGGAGAAAACTGTCAGAAGATCTACCACACCACGATGAATGTAACAGAATCTTCAAGGGAATACTGAGGTTTCTGTGGGGGAAAAAAAGTCTTGAGGGTATTTAGGTACTCGTGAGGGAAGGAATAACAAAACAGTGGGCATGATTGCTGCCTAGATCATTGACTCAGCGAGAACTCAGACATCTCAGCTGGACTATCTGCCTTTCCAGTGTGACAGCTCCAAATGAGCAGTTGAAATGCGATGCCCCATACTTCAGAAGAACAAATGCATTCTACGCATATCCGCTGTGTTCTAACCTCAAAAAGTCTGAACTTCAGAAAAAAAGAAAAAACAATTCCTCTGTGACTTAGTAAAGACAGTTCTTATGGGTCACAGTGGGTTTGAGTTGTAGTAGAAGTGTCTTATTGGGTGTTGTGTAAAAGTGCTAAACTTCCCTCAAGCACTTCTGAATTATTTAATTTCTCTGACACATTAATTCTAACCCTAGTCCCAAAAGGCCCTACATCCCTGAGAATCCTAGAAGAGAAATTATAGCAATTTCCTATAACTAGAATCAAATTCCAAGGTTGGAGAGCATGGGCCAAGTCTTGCCATTAATTCAAACATCCATGTGAAAGATTATGGTGGGCAGCTGTGATTCCATTAAAGGGGGCAATTTTAACTCCATTTCCTTGATAAACAGACACAAGCTCACCCCTAAATTGGGCTTGATATATTTGATTAGGGTAGAGTTTTTGGAGGTTGTGATTTCTACAGGAAAATTGCTGTTTGATGCGCAAGGCCAAATTGCACTTGAAATCTCCTTGCAGCCATGGAGGGAGAAGGAAGAGGATAGAACACCTACCCAATTGCTGTCATCCAAGCAGCAGGGGAGACAAGCTGTTGTATTCAAAATATCTGTTAGTTATGCAGCCAGTGTGTGCTACAGAAATCATTCCATGCTCAGGGGAACCGGTGATTAAAAGTAGCAAAACCAAGTGTTATTTAAACAAAGCAAAATGTGCCCATGCAACTTCTTTAGCCCTTCTGAAATTTCTGCAGGGTGAAGGGAAGATATGGGTCTTTCTTTGGAAACACCTGCGTGATTCTATGTTTTGAATTGCCACTGAGAGCCTAGCGATCAGGATGGGCCTGAAGTCGAAGCTTCCTGCTTTAAAGCACACTGTCCTGTGACGAACAAAGAATGATAGGCTAAATGACAGGCAAACCTTTCACTCCATTTGGTTTGTCTTTTGAAAAATGGGAAACTTTTCTTTAGGTCAGCTCTGCCAGATGAGGCAATGAAGACTGTAATTACTTCTTTAAACCCAGTGCTGAGAATTTAAAAGTCATCAACTCTTTGTATTGGTAAATCTGTTTGCTTTTCAAGTGTAGTTACTTTAAGGAACACTCTACTTTCTTCACATTGCCCATTCTGCCTGGCCTAGTGCCAAGGGTGGAGAGCACCGAGAGGCACTGAGGATATAGATCATGACAAGAACCATACCTGGTGCTGTCTGTGTATCATCTCACTAAATCCTCCAACATTCTTGGAGGTAGCTACTCCTTCCTGATATTCAAACAAAGGTAATGAGTTCTATAAATGTTAAAAGGAAAAAAGCAGTCAAAATCTTGTAAGTAATAAGATGTGGACTAGGATGCAGGCTAAGGTCACTCTGACATGGAAGTCCAAGCTTGGATCTCCTACTGGATTGCTGCTGTTGGTGATACTAAGGCACTGTGGTCATGTAGGGAAGAGAATCCTTTAGTCAATCAATTCCACATGGTTCCAACTCGTGGTAGAAATCTGTGAGCTGGAAGGCCAGAAGCAGTGTAAAGATAGAGAAAGAATGAAAAGAACACAGTATTTAAAATGCTGGAATTTAGTCCCATGTAAGCCAATCATCAAATCACCTTCTGGTAAAGAGGAAACTAGATTGAAAAATACCCATTCACTTGCTGAAATAAAAAAAACATAGCTCCAAGCCCAAAAGGGATTCCATGCCCCCTTCCAACTCTTCACATCGTAATATCCTTTGGTGTTTTAACAAATGTGGAAATTCATTAAACATTAGCCTTTTTCAGCACCACCAGGTTTTATCACTCTGGTCCCCCAAAGCAGAGATGTTTGGAAAATCTAGATCATATTCATAAGAATCTACTTATTCTAAGTTTTTATCTTATAAAACACCTCTACATTGTCCTATAAACAACCAGGATATTTAACAGATGCCATACTTGCCAAAATTTAGAAACTCGCACATGGTGTTCATTTCCCGGTATCTTCACCCATTACATTCCTCAGAGCTTTTAGCAGAAGCTTTCTGTGAGGATCGAATACTCTATGAAGTACATCAGAACATGTATTGCCAATCTAGCAACTGAACCACGTTCCTAACCGTCCTCAGCTCTCTTCTCTCCTCTGCTCCTCACCGGTCCTTTCCTGAGCCTACCTAGACAAGGAAGACTCTTGGAGGCACAGCTATTGTGTAAGTACTACTTGGATCACTGGCACTGGGTGCAAGGCTCCAGATCATGCCTCCCCACTCCAGGGATACAGGCAGACATCAGATCTCCCCTGAGCTAGAGTGTTTCAGGTTGGACTCCACACCTGAAGGCCTTCTGGTGTCTTTGCTGTCTTAGTGTCTTTTAAACACCATTCTTCTTCTCTAATTTAGACTTCTTCACAAATCTTACCCTATGCTTGGCCCACACATTGTCTAAGATATAGAACAACTAAATAAAATCCGTTGGAATCTGATTAGTGCACTTGCGCCATTCCTTTTTGATACAAGGGGTGAAGATACCCATTAGCCAAAATAAAATCCTGTACCCAGAATGACACCCAAGGCTAGCTCTGCGCATGGGCATGAAGTAGTTTGAATCCCACACTGTATTAAGAGGGGTATAAGATGGAGTCAGGTTTGAGTATTATGGGCTATGGTATATTATAGATGGCTATATTTGTCTTTCAAATGGATAATTTACTTTTAATTGAATATAAAGAGTGGGAGTTATTTGTTATGAACAATGAAGTTCTTGGTTAACTAATTAAGTAAACAATTAAGCAACAAGTAGCAAAATGATTTATTAAAAGAGTCCTTGACAAGCCTGCTCTTGGCACTTTTTACTGTTTTAGAATTTTAATCAACAACTAATTGAACAAATATTTGCTGTTTACTAATTGCTGAGAATCACTGTTGATGAATAGAGAAATGGACACTGTGCTGTCATGAGGCTCAACAATCTAGAGGAAAAGATTTTATGCAGTGAGCAGATCCCTGGATGTCACCATCTGCTTTCTAAAAACACCTACCTAGGGCCAGTGCAGAGGGTTATGATCCATCTAGGGCAAGGAGGCTGCAGATCCTACAGTGTCCCATAGAAAGTGTCACGGAACTTAGAGGGTCAGAGATAATCCCAATCTGCATCTCATTTGATGTCACACCTTTGTGGGGACAGACAATCCCTGTTTACTGTTTCAAGTACACAGACTGATGGGCCTTCAATTGTTTGAGGGGCTGAAATAAAGAGAGTTTGTTGCTTATCTTTTTAAAAGTTAGGAAACCTTGAAATCAATACCAACCATGACATCAAACACATTATATATTCTCAACAGATATTCATTACAGCTGAAGGATTGCAATCTGAGTTAAAGACATCAGGGTTTGGTTACTCTTACTATTCTTAGCTACTCTTACTACTGTGTCCTTCTCATGAAAGTCATGATGTGGAAAGGCAGATCTGATGGAGCATTCGAAGGAGTCTCCATCTTCTCTTCTCCATAGATTTCATTTCTTGACAGGATGTCATAGCCACTTTCTCCCTGCTGAGACAAAATGCTCAAGACCCACAATCTAAAGGAAGAGGGGTTTACTTTAAGAAGTTTCAGTCTCTACAGGTTCAAACACTGAAATGCGTGGTAGATGGGTCTGCTGCATAGGAAAGCTGCTTTCCTAATGGCAGCAAGGAAGCAGAGAGAGAAGGGAGGAGCCAGAGAAAGAGATACACTTTTCTATCCCGTGACCCAACTTTTTGTATGAGATCCCTCTTCCCAACAGCACACTCAACCACTGAACTCACTGGTAGATGAATCCACCAATGAACTCAGTGCCCCAAAGATTCAATCACCTGCCAAACACATGAGGCCATGGGGGGCCAACGTACATCTAAACCATGACACGGAAGAAGGAACAAGCACTCTATTACCATATGGTCCTCTGATAAATCCATGATAATAAGCAACTAGGAAGGATGAGTGCCTAGGAGAACCCACGGTCTGCAGCCCACACACCCACACACGTCTTTAAGGTGAAGATTCTGAGGAACGCTTGCAGCAAGTCTTCCATTCATTTATTGCAACCTGACATCTATTATCACTACCCTTTTCGTGTTTAGGTCTGGCATCAATATGCTTGGCTAATTTTCTTTTTCTGCCCAGCTGCCAACCTGGGGCAGCCGAACATCTGGTATATCCCCAAAGGGCATTAGCCCATTAAGAAAGGCAAATTGATTTTTTAAAAATTTCATAAATCATCAGTCAAATGAAAAATGTCACATTAAATTACAAACACAACCAAGTTGAGTGTGTGGCTGCTGTTATACACAATTGGAATTATTTATGACTGTTTAATATTTGTTGGGGATACATTGTCATTTTAATTATGTGATACAAGGTGAGATAATTATTTACTGGCTCTGACATAGAATTGCCAATAATTACCTAATATCTGCTGGAAATTATTCAGCAATTTTTAATTAGTGATACATACTAAAGTGATTGTTATTTTCCAGCAAATATAAAAAATCTATCTATGAGAAAAGACACCTGGGACTTACATTAGTAATTGTTGTAAATGCATTATTGATTTATAAACATCATCATACTTGTGTTATTACTTTTCAATATTTGAGGGATTCTTGCTTTCATCAGCAGAATATAAAAGTAAGCAACAACTCCCAGAGAAAGCCTTTAAACAGAGGGAAAAGCGTTCATTGGAACAGGTCTCATGTTTCTTATGCTTCCTCAGGTTCTACCTAGAATAAACACCTATGTTGCCACAGGCATACAAAATGTCTCTGTCCATGTAGTTCCTTCATTTCCAGTATAAATTCTTGAAGGAACAGAGCCACTTTAGTCTTTAGGGCTCCCTGTATCCTATCCTCCCATATCCAGTCTCACCACAGCAAAGGTTCTGTGACAATGGGCCAGTGAAGACATGGTCCTGAAAAACTTGTCAATCTATATGAAATGCTTTTCCCTCTTTAGTTAATATTCCTTTTTTCACCTTGGAAATCACAGGAAAAAAGCAAGGAAGAAACTGTCTCATTAACTTCTAATTTATGATATCAAGCCATTCACTTGGTGTAAAGATTACTGAGGAGCACCATTACTTACTAAACACATTATTCAGAATCTCTTTTTATGTTAAAAAGCATCTAATTAGGATTACATTATTAGAGACTACTAAGTATTTCATTCAGTTACTCATTAGACAATGAGTGCTTTGATGAGAGAAAACAAAAGGAAGAAATACATTTCTATTTCATCATTTGCTAAATGTTTCGGATGAATTACTAGGGATCTCGTCCAACTATTTGTAAATGTAATGAAACTCAACTCCTCCTATGCTAACTTGTTATACTTGTTTTAGCAAGAAAGAATGCAGGAATTCATCCTCCAGACAGAGAAGGCATTGACACCACTGGGGCACACATCACAAGGGCCCGGGTAACACCAAGTTTTCCCTCCATTGGGCCCTACTTAACTCCAACTCCACACTTTCACCTCACCCAGCTGTTATTGCTAAAGTCATCCCACATCCTTCCACGCCCCTGGTATTTCTCCACTCCAAATATATCCTCTGTTTCTGCCTTGGGGTGCTAGGCTGGGGCTCTGTAAACAGCATTTCTTCTTCGACTGCTCCATTTCTATTAGGTCCTTCACCATTAAGAAAGGATGGAAGACCAGACAGGAAATAGAGACCTGCTCCTTCCAATTGACTTGCTCTTCCTGTTAGCGTTACTCCAGCAAGGTCCCTTCACCTGGGAAAGGGAAGTAGCAGCTACTGCTCTTTCCAGATCCTGTCCACTTCCTCAGCAGCATTCCTGTCCAAAGGTCTCTCTCTGGGCCCCGGCTCTTTCTGCCTGTTCCTGAGACAGCAGCAACCAACAGCACCCTCTCTTCCTGGGAGGGCTGTCTTAGCTCCATGGAGATTGTCCCACAAGCTCTAGTTTCTGGAACTCCTAAACTCTTTCTTTTGTTTCTCCAGCTATGGAATAGCTATAGGATTTTCTTTGGCCTTCTAATTTCCCAACTTCTTGTGGCCCAAATGCTTGGCATATATGCTCTTAGATGGCATGTCCAGTATGGGTTATTCTTTCCTGAAACACACTCACTGTTACAAGGGCTGGCTCATGGCTGTGTACTTGCTCCTGACTTCACTTCAGTCTGAAATGCATTTCTCATTCTTTCCATCTGGAAAGTCTGATCCACTTCCATGATGCAGCTCAGGCTTCACCTGCTCCAACAAAATTATCCTTCCCCACCAGAGCAGGCAGCACAGTGTGTACTTAGCACTGTGCCCATCCCTCTGTCACTCTGAGTGCTCGTGTCCCTGTCTCCTCTGTCATCTGCTCATCCCAGGCAGTGTTATGCCGTGGACCACTGCAACTCCAGTACCCTGAACCACTGAAGACTCGAGTGGCTCTGAGAGTGTTGGAGGGAACCAGTTAATTACACCAGTAAACTCAGAGGAGCTAGGTGCCCAAATCTGAGCCTGAAGCATTTCTGTTTATTTCTTTATATGGGGGTTTTAGGTGGAAATACTTAGTTAGACTTAGTTGTAAAAGCAGAATGGGGCATAGGTAGCCAGTTGCTTTGTGCCAGCCAGTCATTTCAGTCTTAAGTTTGTTTCCTAAAGTTTTGTTCTCCTCATCAAGCACACACTACAAATAAATCATGTCTAAGTTTTGCCCTGACCTCACATGTACAGGTGCTGCACAGGTCTGACTGGGAATTAAAATGTAACCCAGGCTTCTGCACTGGTGAATCAGGATTACCATGAGGGATCTCAGGATGAAAATATCCTTGCAGTGTTCTTTAATTTTTATTTTATGAAATAATTTTTAAAAGGTTTAAAGTTAAATAATAAAAGAATAATGATTGTTGATGGGCTCTGTATCATTATCTTCAAGATAACCATAGTTTCCCAGAGTAAAAAACATTGACAAAAAAGATTATTACAAAGAAGAAACAAACAGACATTAGTACAAAAATCTTTTCAGTGAACAACAAAAACCTAGTGGTATAAATGAAGTAAATAAGCACATATATTAAGATATATTTGAAGCAATGGAGCAGGTAATTTGAGGAAACATCTGAACCTCTCCCTACTTCATATTTAGCTATTTTCCATTTTTCTCATTTGCATACATATACGTATATACATATACGTGTGTGTGTGTGTGTGTGTGTGTATGGAGAGAGAGAGAAGAACCATGTGGTACTTGAGCTTGTGTGTCTGACTTATTTAACATTATGTTCTCAAGTTGCATCCATTTACCTATGATTGCCTCAAGTTTATCTTTCTTTTGGCATAGTACTCTATTGTGTATAAATACTACTTTCTCCTTATCCATTCTTCTGTTGGGGGATATATACACTGTTTCCAAGATCTAGCTATTATAAAATGGTGCTGCTATAAACATGAGTATGTACCTATCCCTGTAATATGATAATTTTAACTCTTTTGGAAGATACCTAGAAGGAGAAAAGCTGGGTCAAGTGGAATTTCTATTTTTATTTTCTTGAGGAATCTTCATACTGATTTCCATAGTGGTTTTACTACTTTACATTCCCACCAACAATATGAAAGAGTTCCTGTTTCTCCACATCCTTGCTGGCAATTGTTATTACATTTTTTTAAGATGGTCATTCTTTCTGATAGAGCGGTGTACTGTGAAGCATAGACAAAATCATGGTAAAGGAGCAATCAAGGCAGTTTAGGGGCAACCTGGTATCATTTTAAGTTATGTATCAATCATTTGTCCTTATTCCAACGGTATATTTTAAAATAGCCCCAAAAGGCTCACATTCCCTTCTTAAATGATGCTAAACAAAAAGCTTTCTACCACTTGTGTATATGAGTGTCAGGATGCTTCACTACCTCACTAACTCCTGACAGCAACCCTCTGAGGAATAAGTCATTATGCTGCTTTGCAAATGAAGAGAAAGAGGTACCGAGAAGGCTGGGATTAGGCTGAATGGTGAGGCATTCACCAGGAAGCAAAATTTGAAGGAATGAGAGAAAAAACACAGTAATTTAGATTAATATATTTTAACACATTATTTTAAAAATCAAAATTCATGGTAAAAACTATATATGATAACGTAAAGATTGATCAATAAAATTGTCTTTTTCCTTCTTTGAGTCTTACATCCAAACTGTCAAACATTTCTGTAACTTGCCCAAGGTTGCATATCCAGTGATAAAAGCAGGTGAAACAGAAGTTCAGGCTCACCTGGCCCCAAAACCTGCACTATCTACTGCTCAAGGCAATAAGGCAAGGGCAAGGGTGATTGTAGCACTTCTCAATGGAACACATTACTGTGCTGTACTGTTATAGTCATGTTCCTGTGGCCCTGCCAGGTCTCATGTAATCATGACATGGATGCGGCTAAGTCTGGTATTCATGATTGGTTTGTTGTCTAGCACAGGGATTGGTGGTGTGAGTACTGCACCCACCCAGGGGTGGAGCTGGCATACAGTGTAAGGACGGGAGGAAAGCACGTATCCCCTCTTGCTGGTTTGGCCTGACTGTTTGAATGACTGTCCTGTCATGTCACACTCCTTAGAGCCAACTGAGTATGAATTGAAACCTTCAAGAAATGTAACAAATAAGTCTTTCCTTCCCTAATTTTAGGCATCAGGTATTTTGTCTCAGCAATGAGATAAAAGTAACTAAGATACGGACTTTTCCTTAATCAAGTACATCTAGGTGGGTTTCTGAATGAATGTTTTTCCCATGTCCCATGGAACTCTTCATGTTCCTAAATTCTGTGTAAACTATCTCTGATTTTATATGTCATACATTCTCAGGAATTGCTGAAAAAAATGGCTGCTAATGGGTGCAGTTTTCATTCTGTATATACTACTTATCTGTTCATTCATTCAACAAGTGTCTTAGTTACTTTTCTTT
The DNA here is from genome assembly GCA_004363535.1 of Dasyprocta punctata. Taxonomy (NCBI): domain Eukaryota; kingdom Metazoa; phylum Chordata; class Mammalia; order Rodentia; family Dasyproctidae; genus Dasyprocta; species Dasyprocta punctata. The sequence continues at coordinate 230,292 of RJWM01000082.1, read as the reverse complement.
TGTTGCTGAGATGAAATACTCAACACCCAAAGTTAAAGGGGGAAAGGTTTATTTAACTCATAGTTTGTAGGGGTTTTAGTCCCTAATAGGCTGGCTCCAAGGTAAGGTGGCACGGCAGAGGGGCAACAGTTCATGGTGATGCAAGACAGCAAAACCAACAAGAGAGGAGTACGAGACAAGCCTCTTTCTGTTCTTTATACTGTATGTAGTCTACTTGCCCTAGGGCAGGTGTAGCACTCACACCCTTAATCTCCTCATTGGACCAGGAATCAATCACATTCTCTAAATTCAGCCACAGCTGAAAAGCCTGCCCCCATGACTGTATGAGACTTTGGGAGGGTACATCTAGACACAAACCACTACAAGAAGTTATTTTGTATTGTCATGACTTATTCAAGCACATGTGGAATTCAGTGAATAAATAGGTATAAAGTGACAAGGAGTGAATTTCTGTCTTCTTAGGATAAGTCCCAAGTATTCCAGATAACTAAGTTAGGTAGAAATATTATAAACAGCTAGGGCTAGGTCTTTGAAGGAGTCAGTGCAGAAGATAAAAATACTTTACAGCTGTGGCTGGAGGTGCATTCTTTAAGACCAGGCCTCAAGATAAAGTGGAATGCTTAGACTTGCATACCTCTCTGTTCTTTTCATGCACACATGCTATGTGACTTGCTTTCCCACTGGATCAACATTACCTAAGCAGCTATGCTTGCAATGATATTGTTTGATCATAGTTTTGTCCCACGATTTTGTTCCATAAAATTTCTTTTGAGAAGCAGGCACATTCACAACACTTTCTGGATCCCCTACCATCTCTCTCAAAAGCTGTCTCTCCCTCAATAAAATTTCCCACTGAACCTCCACTGTTCTTCAGAATTCATTTTTCGATTTTGGGAAACATGAACTTGGTATATCAGACATCTAGCAGGGTGGGAGTTACATTTATTTCCCTGTATCATTTGGAGGTCCTACACCACAAGGAATGAAGTAGTGAGCTATAGATGAAGAATAAAGACAGACTACTTATACTTTTACTGAAACTATGAATCATGAAGACATAAGGTGAGTTTGGGGTTAATGCTTATTGTGAATTTATTAGCCAAATTCTATAACTTTGAGAATCAGAATTAAAGGATTATTCCCTCTACTTCACTGATTTAACTTAGGCCATAGTAAAATGTTCACCCTGTGCTGAAGACTGGCTTGCACCCCAAATACCTATATGACCATCCCCCCTGGAGAGGTAGAGACGCAGCTACCCTTCCATCCAGAAGAGCAAGACAGACCTTGAACAATGCTGGTGACATCAGGGAGGATCAGCACAAGACATCACACTCCACACCTCTCAACACCTTGTTTTGCCTTCTGACAAGAGCACTTCCTTGCCTCGATAGTCATTGGTGAGTTCTGTAGCCTGAGGCGATTGCACTCACAAATATTTGTCAATATCTATCCTGTCTGTCTCAGTCATGGCTCACATGGTAAACACTAAGGTCATTTTATCTGCCCAGCCAATCCCTCCAGGTCTTATTCCTGTTACTCTACAAATGAGGACCTTCCAATCTGTCTACCTCACTGTGATCCAGAGATGACCAGAAGAAGATGCCAGCACAGAAGCTGGAAGGTGGAGCTGGATCTCTGCCTTATTCTCCAATGCTCAGACCAAGGCAGATGTGAAGACACTCTCCATTTCCAGTTGGGAACCTTCCACAGGGATCTCTTCCTAGCATACCCATTCCTATTTCTGGAAAGAACCAGATGAGAGTGGAAATAATGTGATGGGATAAGGCTTGCATAGTAAAGGAATTTCAACTGGTCTGTAAGAAACTTCTACCTTGTGGGCCCACAAAACTGTACTATGAAGAAACAAGGAATGGGGCTGCACAGACTTGACTCAGACTGACCTGTGGTGAAAACCTTCAGGTGCTGTGGTTTTGATAAACTTACCTCTCTATTCAAAGTTGTCAGTAAAATGGAGATAGTAGTTCTTATTCATAGTTGTCCCAGTTTACAGGGTATAACACCATAAAGTGTTGGGCACGGTATCTGCATTTTCTTTATTCATCATTTGATGCCATTGGATCCATAGTATGTACCAGATTTTAAGTGCTGAGGTTAAGTCCCAAGAAGACAGAGATAGTAGTTTACTCATAAAGTTCCAAAAGAAGTTAATAAATTACTGAGAATTTATCACTATTATTATTGTCATTATTATTAACAATGGTTATAAAAAATAATGGTCAGCAAATGGCAGATTATTACTGATAAGAAAATCACTCTGTGGACATGGCCAGCTCCCTCTTGATCTCTCAGACTGTACTCATGTCTTTTTCAATATTTTGCCATTTTTGACACATATGGGTAATGAGTCACTGAGAAGCCCTTCCAAGCCAGTCAGCAGCACACAATATGGGGAAGCCACAGTGTCTCCACTCAGCTTATACATTTCCTTAACTGTGTTCCCAGGAGTCCAATCCAGGCTATGTCCCCTGCCCATCAGCCATCACTGGTAGTAAGAAAAACTAAGTAGACTAAAGAAAATACAATTAATCCCACAAGCATTAATTTCTAAACAGATATTTGGCCAGATCTGCAGGAAAAAAATCTTTTTGAGCCTAATGTTTCTTCACTCATATGAAAGCAACTGCCTCTACCTTTACTGTTATTATATATATAATATATATATATATATTTTTTTTTTCAGACTGAATGAAAACAGCACCAATACAAACAGTGAGGGCCATGCAAGAAGCTGTCCAGGAGGAACTGTGTAAAGATACAACTCATCCCCATTTGTTTTTGATGTCTTCACTGTATCCTGATTCATAGACAGTGAAAGGATCTGCCAGGAGCACTGGTGATGGCGGTGGTGAATTTAAGAAAAGGTGCTGGCAGTTTGAGGGGCAGAAGTTGTACAGTGATGATCATGTGATGTGGATTACTGAGGGACTCAAACACCCAAGGAGCAGACATGGAATTTGGATTTGATCTGATGCCAGTTTAAATTTAATCAGACTTGGCTGGCGAGCCATATTGCATTGATGGATAATGCAAGGCATGCAAGTTGGAAATCCTTAGAAGCTATATGTTCTGAGGACAAGGTAGGGAAAGGCACAGAAATCTATGTCTCATCATCAGCCTACTCTAGGACATAAACTAGTTGCTTTACCTCCAGGACATATGTTTTACATTCATTTCGTGTGTGCGTGTGTGTGTGTGTGTGTGTGTGTGTGCGCGCTCGTGTGTGTGACACTGAGTATATTTATCTAAGATACTGAGTATAATTGGACCATTTTCATGGCATTAAGATGTCATTTTTGGAAGGTTTGAATGTAATCTAAAACAGAGAAGATAAAGTAAAAGAATCATGTCCCAAACTTAGATAGCTGTGTCCCTTGTCCAACATAACAACAATTATTAAGTATCAGCAATAGCTCAATAGCTACCAGGCACTGTTTCCACCTACCTTTACTTTAAGTCTTGTAGGACACAAGTCTATGAGGGAGACATTAGCATTTCTATTTTTAGAGAAGCAACACAAGGCTCCATGAGATTTAATAACTTGTTCAAATTAAATGCAGATCTTTACTTGAAACTCTGGCCATGTTCCCTCTTCTGAGGGTCTCTCTATTTGGTCACTGGCTCACTCTTTTACTCATTGGTCATTTGTTCACCCACTCATGCAAGAAATAATTTATCAAACACAGCAAACATCCTATGGTAAGTGGTGAATAGAGAATGGCAAGTCAGGCATTGCTCGCAAGAGACCTTTAGGCTATTAGAATCCAGAGACATGGTTGCCCGTTGAGAGGGTGTAATGATTGTGAAGGGCATGAAGAGTCTTCTTAGACAATGTAAGGTGCTTCTATTCAATCTGGATGGTACATATGAACATATATTTAGTATGGAAAATGTATAAGTTTTGTACTCATGATATGTGAATATTTCTGTATGTATGTATTCATAAGGTATACTGTCACAGATTACATCAAATAAAAGTATATACACCCACAAAACCAAATAAGTAAAACAGATTCTGTCCTTGACTTTACAAGACAACACTATCCTCAACTGAAAATAAGTTTTCATTAGTTATAATATTTGAAAGCATTCTATCCATAGTGATGCTAGAAGTTATTTACCATACACTTTATGACTGTTTTGTTATGCCACTTTATTAGATATTGAGCTTAAAGTTGAAAGGATATTAGCCTTGACTTCATTTTGCTTGTTAAGATCATTAGGCAAATGATCACTGGACTTGAAGAGAAAAAGCTTTGACTTTATTGTTGCTTTTTGCCACCTTGGTGATACAGGCATTGTACTGTGCTACTCTGAATGTGTTTTCTCACAATAACACTTCCAACATAGGGTGATTTCATGGACCAAATGTGCACTGTAAACCTTATTAGTGAGTCATAGTTATTAAGTTACATAGTTTTTGCACAAATTATTTCTAAATGAAGAAATCAAACTTTACACAGTAGTAATCTGAATTCCTCTCTTTTCTCATTATTTCCAACTTTAATTTGTCTGTCTTGAATCACACATTGGGGGCTAAAGGGCAGTCAGATGGTAGCAACTCTGAAGGAATTGGAATGAAGAGAATTTCTGTCAGTCTCTCTTATAAGAGGAAAAAAACTACACATTAGCCTCAGGAGGTTTTGTCCAGGAGCAGAAAATGGCACACCTTAGGACAAGTCTGTCCTACAGCAATTTGCAACCCTGGGTGCAGGGTCAACTTCTCAGTACCTGTCTGGTTTGAGTGACCTTGTTCCCTCTGGGCACCAGAGGGGTGAATAAGTTCTTCTGGCCCTTTGGGCCAGGAGGGTAGAAGGAAGTGTGAGAGGCAGTGGTATGGGCAACACTATTATTTCTGGAAAGAAAGACTACTTCTCTTTCACCCACATATTTAGTAATTTCACAATATGTACTGTATCTCAATATATTGAAAAGAAAAATAATCCATTTGAAGAGAACCAGTAGTTGCAGAATATTAAAGGAAAGATGGCGCATGACCAGCAAAATAGAGCTATTGGAGCTGACAATATAAATTTTAAAAAAAGAAAGAAAAAGAAAAAGATAAAGAAAGGAGATTCAAGCTCAACTCAAAACTATTTCTGCAGTGAAATAAACAAACATGCCAACCCATTCCCAATTTTCTTTTTTTAATTCTGTAGTTGAAAATGCCATTTTTCACACTTCCATTAGTTACCTAGAATATCAGGGGTAATATACATTTCAAAGCACAGATTAGAGGTCTAGAAAGATGACAATCAAAAGAATATGCACAGAAGTTTAGTGTGCAAATAAAAATGAGTTCAAATAGAAAAAAAACTAAGAAGTGAGAAGAAAAAAAAAAAAGCTAACAAATGGGGCCAGGGATATAGATCAGCAGCACAGTGCCTGCCTGGCAAGCATGAGGTTGTCAGTTCGATTCCCAGTACAAAACAAAACAAAACAAGACAACACACACACACACACACACAAAAACTACCGAGCAAATGATGGGAGAAAATATAAGGAAGCTGAGGATAGAAAGGAGTCTGAATATTGAAGGGGTTCACTCTGCTCCAGGATGGGTTGGTGAGGAACAACACATGCCATATTGCTTACGTTTCATGGCAGAGGCACACTGCAATTGAACTCCTAAGTTCTTTATAAATATATAACTACAAACTCATGCATGGAAGGATCCAGTTGCTTAAAAAAGAAAAGGAAACAGATTGGCATTGAACTCATCTACAACACAGGAAGGGAGAAGTCAATGACATAACATCCACCAGCAGCCTAGAGGAAATGACTGCTGTGTTATAATCTTACACTCATCAGCATAACATTCACAGGCCAGGAACTGAAGCAATACCGACAGTTGCCTCACACATATACCTCACTGGGAGCAGACACTCCAGAACAACCCAGATAGGTAATGCCAAGTTAAAGGTGAACCAGAACAGGGAGGAATGAGAGAAAGGTGTATTGGTTTGATCCTGTGTCCCCCCAAGGCCTCATGTAACTTGGACAGGGCTGAGTCTGGCATTCTTGATTGGTTTGTTGTCTAGCGCTGGGATTGGTGGTGTGAGTGCTGCACCTGCCCAGGGGTGGAGCCAGCATACAGTGTAAGGACGGGAGGAAGGCATGTCTTCATTCTCTATCTCTCTCAGGTTCACCTTGCTGTTTGGCAGCCACCATGAGTGACTGCCCCACCACGTGACGCTGCCTTGGAGCCAACTGAGTATGGACTGAAACTTCCAAGAACTGTGAGAAATAAACCTTTCCTTCCCTAATTTTGGACGTCATGTATTCTGTCTCAGCAATGAGTGAAAAGTAACTAAGACAAAAGGGAACAGGTAAGAGCTGAACACTTCTCATCTTCCTCCCAATGCTGGGAAGAAAACTATCTGAGAATGTGTTTAAACCATTCTTGAAATGAGGCATGTGACATGTTGGAGGAAAGACAGCCCATTCAATGAGTGATGCTGGGAAAACTGGTCATCTGTTTGTGTAGGACTGAAACTGGACCCATCTCTCACTAGGTACTAAATTAAAATCAAAATGGATAAATCATTGAGATCTTTGATCTAAATGCTAAAACAGAAACATTAAACCTGTTGAGAAATAAAATAGGTAAAATATTTGAAGTCATAGGCATAGGAAATGATTCTCCAAACAGAACCTCGGTTGTATAAGAAATGGCAGTGAAAATTAACAAATTGGATTATATGCGACTAAAAACTTCTGTACAGCAAAATAATCAAGTAGTAGAGTGAAGACACACCTGCAGAATGAGAAAATTATTTTGCCAGATAATCCTCAGATAAAGGACTAATATCTAGAATATACAAGTACTCAAAAAAAATTAAACTACCTAAAATTAAAGACCCAGTTATGAAATAGGCAAGAGAAATGAAGACACTTCATAGAAGAAAAAGTGCAAATGGCCAACAAATATATGAAAAAGTGTTCAGCATCTCTAGCCACCAGAGAAATACAAATTAAAACCATGTTAAGATTCCATCTTACACTGGAAAGAATGGCAATTATTAAGAAATCAAACAATAACAAGTGCAGGTGTGACTGTGGTGAAAATGAAACCCAAAATAAGTGTGGGTGCCTCTCAAACAACTAAAATTAGAAATTCCACATGACCCAGCCATCCTCTTTATAGGTATCATCCCAAAGGAATTTAAATCATTGTACTACAGCATACATGCATATTGATGTTTGTAGGAGAAAAATTCATAATAGCTAAATTCTGAAAGCAGCCTGTATACCCATGAAGAGACAACTAGATAAAGTGCAGTATCTACATATAATGGAATACTACTCGACTATAAGAAGAACAAACTTGAAACATTTGTATGAAAATGGATGCACCTAGAAAATATAACGTTGTGTGAAATAAACTAGGCACACAAGGGTAAATACCATATGGTATCTCTCGCTTGAGTAAGGCAGAGTATAAGCAAACAGAATAGTAAAGGAAGGATGGAAGAAGACAAGCAGATGATCTCTTGCAAATGGGAAAAGGTCTAAGGGAACAAGGGCAAAGTGTGAGGGGAAGGGAATGAGGAAACTAGTAGAATAAAGATATGCCATGCACAGGAATCTAAAAACCACAACGAGCATAAATATTATAGGCATATACATGAGCTAGGACTGCTGATATCAATGAGAGTGAAAGGGAGGAGAGGGGAACTAAAGTAAGAGGACTGGAAGGGAGAGAGGAGCAAGGGGACTAAAGAAATAAACAAGGTGTAGTATGTGCATGTGCACATTCCCCAAGATGACTATGAAGTGCATGTACTGCAAACGTTTACTAATACAAACAAATGAAAAAGAAAAGGAAACCATGTACTCAGATGAGAAATTCCCAACATTATCAAAAACAGCACATCATGACACGGAAATTAAGATTGGGAGAAAATTAAGTGGGAGAAACTCCTTAAAGGATAACAGCAACCACAAGTGAGGGAAGAGGGAAGAGAAAGAGAATCTTCCAAATACCTTCCCTGACAGAGGAGTGGAAGGACAATAGGACACTGTGATGGATGGAAGTCAGTTTTACAGAAGGTATTATATTTTATATTGTTTTAAAACAATAGTGAGAAAATACATGTCTGTGTCAGGAGGGTGACTGTAGCTGTTAGTAATATAGAATAGAACTTCTAAAACTAAAAAAGAGAAATCCACAAAATGAACAGCAATTAAGGCATAGTAGGCATAAAACTCTATACAATATGCAGTCAATTACAAAAAGCAAAATATCCGTAATACAAAAAAAGCTTTATAAAAGTTTACCAGATTACTACTTTTTTAGAATTTGGTTTATTTAGTTGAGAAAATGATAAGAAGTTAGGGGAAATAAAGAATATAGTTTTTAAAAAATTGAGCTTAGATGTTGTCTTACAATATCACATAGATTTAATTTTTTTAAAGTGATCTTTCACTGGGTCTAAAGTAACCTTTGAAAAATTTTAAAAATTAAGTATTTTCTAGGTAATCTTTTCTGGCCAAAATTCTATACATCAAAAATAAATAATAAAAGTATAACAAACCTTTATTTAGGTAATAAAAAATATATATCTCAGAACATCTTTTGGCCAACAAGAGGAATTGGAAACAAGAAAAGAATCAAAGAAAATAAACACATCTCACGTGTAATTTTTGAAAGAGCAAGATTAAATACATTCCTACTTTTCTTTATTATTAATGAAGAAAGATGAAAATAGATGAATCAAATACTCATTTTGTGGAATTAGAGGAAGAGCAATAAAGTAAACAGACCTAAGAAAAAAGAAATTAGCATGGATGCAATCAATAATTAATTAAAAACAAGCAAAAAATGATGGGAAACTTTCAAAAATCATGGAAAACCCATTATGAACCTTATTAAAGAGAAAACAAATATTGAAGTGAGAAATAGAAAAGAAAAATACTAGCTCCAAACATATTAGAGTATGTAACATAGAGAAAATGAATGTTAACAGAATCAAGCAATTAACAAAACATATTATATTATTATAAACTATTGTATTATTTTATCCCAGGGGTAGATAGCTGCAATAGAATCCAGTGGTTATTGGAAACTTGAAACGTTTGAAGTCCATTTAGGAGTCCTTAAAAACTAATCTCTCTCCTTTAATGAGTCTAATTTCTGTAATCAAAAATTTGGTCTTAGGTATCAAGACAATAGCAAGTAAAGATTTAGTATATTAATGTTCACAGAATGATATGTAGAGTGAGGTTTATAGGAAGCAAGATTTACATAATTGCATTTGCATAATTTATCACGTTAGAAAATTAAAAAAAAAAAACCATACCAGTGAAAACTAAGCCTTTATATCCCCAGTCTTCCTTAAACTAGTGATCAGAAATTGTCTGGAACCAGCAGCTCCTACCCTGTGAATGCCTTTTCAGGTTCACCCTTTTTTACTAAGTTTGTGGATGATAGAAATACCTCCCATCATGATGTCTTAGATTTAAAAGTTACCAGCTCGAACTGGACTCTAGGATACCTCCTTCTAATTCTACTTTTATATGTAAATGGCATGATAAATCTAAAAGATCAAGCACATTTTTGTACATTTCATTCTCTTCTCTGTGCATTTCATTTGTTTATTTTGATTTGCTTCCCTATGCCATCTGTATTTGACTGTTTATCTTGGGGGGATGCTTAATAATCATCTGGATCATTACATTAAATAATGCAGAGTTACACTCCTGCCACTCCCCAATCCCTGAGTGACTTCAGTAACCTTCATTCTCCAGAAAAGTCTGGACTTCAGCACCTCTGCATCAATTTTCTTTCAGATTGAACCTAGGATCTTCACACTGACTTGGATCCTTGGCCCTTTTTAATTTTTATTGTGAGACAGTCTCACTAAGTGTCTAAGTTGTCCAGCAGGGACTCAAACTCCATATCCTCCTGCCTGGGCCTCCCAAGTACTGGTTTACAGGTGTGTGCAAACATACCTGGCTCTATATCACTTTTGCCCAAATTGTGAACATTATATTTGTAAGAAATTCAGGTGCTTACTCATGGCAAGACACACATAAGGTGCTAGCTTTCCATAGCCATAAGAACCACATGAGATATATCACCTCCAAGGAGAAAAGTTTATTTTGGCTCACAAATTTGGAAAAGAGAGTCCATGACACACTGTCCCTTGCTTTGACCACTGGACAAGGTGGCATATCACGGCCCAAGTGAGGAGGAGTAAACTTGCTCACCCCACTGCAGAGAAGCAAAGGAGATAAGGGGCTGGAGTTCCACAGCGTCTTTCTAGGTCAAGTCCCAGAGATGTAAGGCCTTCTTGCAAGACCTACATTGCAATGTCCCACCTCTCCCAGTAGTGATCCCTGAAGACCAAGCCTTTGCATGTGGCACACTGAGGGGCATCCAGGTGCAAACGACCACGATAAGCCTAATGCACCACAGGTAGTCTCAGCACAACAGAATGCAATCTGAGATCTGCATGGTGGTGCACGTCTATAAGCCAAGCACCCTGGGAGGCTGAAGAAGGAGGATGCAAATTCAAGGCAATTTAGTCAGACCCTGTCTCAAAATAAATCAAAAAGAAAAACAAAAACTATTTTTAAAAAGGCTGGGGCTATAACTCAATGATAAGGCACTGGGTTTAATGCCCAGTTCTAAAATCAGTCAATCAGTCAATCAATCAGTCACAAAAACAAAAAAGACTCAATGCATCTAAAAGGTAGATACTTCACATTGTTAACATTGACATTCCATATTTCCTTGGATGGACAAGGTGACCAGCTACAAGCCTTATCTTATAATTTTTCTAACTGAAGTCATTATTTCTAGGTTGTATAGAACTTTAAGCAAACACATACTTAAACATTTTAGAAGATAGAAAGCTCTTCCCTGAAGAAAATGCTGGCACAACCTGAAAGAACCCCGCTGGCCACACCTGTTCTGCCGTGAGATAGCCTTCTGTCTGGCTCCTCGACTTTCACTGCGGAGTGATATCCTCCTTGCCATCTGGTGTTTCAAGCATATGGCCATTGCAGCAACTTAGGATGCCTGCACTACAGGTACCTGTTAGAGGATTCAATCACAGACTGTCTGAGCCCAGCATCAGCCAAAGGTTGGAATAATAGATCTGATATTAGAAAAAGACTGTTGAATAGGCACATCTACTGCTTTTTGTTTTTTTTCTAATCTACCCGGGCTAATAGTGATTTAAACTAGATTATCAGAAAATAAAATGCCATAACCTTATGTCCAATATGGGCAATGTCAGGTCTCCTTCTTAGTGTTAGCACAGCTGTTTTTAGATTAAGAGCATTGGAGAAGGGTTACTGTAGCTTTTAACATGCTCTTGAAGATACCACTTTCCTCATCACTAAGGGGCATTGTCCCCATGGCAAATTGGGTCTTGTGTTCTGCTCTAGGAACGTATTTCCTACCAGAGACTGGCATGCTTTCTCTCAGTGGAAATGGGGAACTAAATAATGCTACATTATTTCTAAGCCTTCATTACCAAGGGTTCAGTTGCAGAATTAGCTTTCTCGGGTGTCTGGAAGAAGCCACTCTCATTTTTGAGAACATTTCTGATCTATTCTTACTATGGTCTCATTTCACACAGTGTTGAGCTCGTTAAAATTCACATCATCCTGATTTGCACTTCTGGTCTGGCTTTGTCTCCCGCCCCCATGACTCAGGTGCTGTCCTTCTGTCGCACAGCCCCTTGCTGGACCCCAGTCAGGGCCCACGTCCTTTTTTTGGAGTCAAGAAACTGCATGAGTTCACTCCAAAGACTGACAGGGAAAGCTATAAATACAAAAGCCCTTCATCTCCTGATGTAGCTTCCTTTTGCTTTGTTAACTGACAAACCCACTATGTTTTTAGTAAAAGAAAACCACAAATATGTACAGTTTACCTTTCGTATCTGCAGGTTTTGCATGCATGGATTCAACCAATTAGAAATTCAACCCTTTGTAGAATAGGAAATATTTGAAAAATAGTTGTGTTCATATTAAAAATGTACAGTATTTTTCTTGTCCTTATTCCCTTAACAATACAGTATAATAATGCTTTACCTAGTATTTACATTGTGCTAAGTATGATAACTAACTCAGAGATGACAAGCAGAGGGATGACTAGTATAGTTTATATAAGGTGCTTGAGCAACCAAGGATGTGTGCAGGAGGATCCTGAAAGCAGTTCTCTGTGAATACCTACAGTTGACTCTATATAAGTAAAGAAGATTGGAAAGGTCGTGGTTTTGGTATATTCTAGAACCATCAGGGCCAGTTGACTAAACTGCTTGCAAAGAGTGTATACTGGATGAGAAATCAAGTTGGACAAAAATAGTATTTCAATATAATATTTAGTGAGATAAATGAGACACAGTTTAATATTCCATGGTTTCTCTTATATGAGAAGCTCTAAGTAAAAACCAATTGCAAAATAAAAGCCAGATAATAGGACGTAGTGGAAGAGTTCTTTCTCAGAGGGGAAGCGAATCAAGATATGGAGGGAGGGAGAAAAAGGGATGAAAAAAGGAATTGGGGTGTGTTATATACACACCAACTCCACATAGGGAATGTAACATTATGCATTGCAAACATGTCTAAAAAAAGCAAAGGAATCAAGAGACGGGTGTTTGGGGGAGGGAGAGAAGGAACAAGGGATGAAAAAGGAATTAAGATGTGTCATGTTATGTACTAACTTCCCACAAGGGATGTACACAAAAAAATATTTCAGTAATACATGAATTAGGAGACAAAATCTGGAAAACGCAGAATCAACACAAAGAGAAATTTAAAACCATTTGTAAACTCAGTCAGTTTCATGAAGGTACATTCTGCTCATATAATAAATGCAACAATTTGAAGTACACAGTCTGGGCTGGAGATATTGCTTAGCACGCATGGGTCCTGGGTCCAATCCTAAACACCACACAGAAAGGGGTAGAGTTTGATAGTTCTGAGAGTTATATATGTGTTTACATAACCATCGTTGTAAACAAGGTGCAAAATGTTTCTAGCATCATCTAAAATCTCTCAAAATTCCTTTCTCTTATATTTTACCAACGTCCCCACCCACACCTGATTCCAAGCATCACCTGCATTCTCTTGCTATAATTTGGTTTTACCTTTTCTCAACATTTGTAGAACTGGAGCATAGAGAGATGATCTCCAATTTATAATGGTTCGGCTCACAATATTTTTACTTTCAGTGATGAGAAAGTGATATGCATTCAGCAAAAACCATCCTTCAGTCTTTGAATTTTGATCTTTTCCAGGCTCATGATATGCACTACAACTCTTCTTATGATGGTAGGCTGCGTAGTCGCAGCTCCCAGCTGGCCACACTGTCCTGAGAAGAAGCAGCCAGCACTCCACGGTGCACACTGCACTCAATAACATTGCACAAGGGAGTCACCATTGCACGACCGGAAATGGGCTTTGTGTTAGGCGTTGCTGCCCAAATGTAAGCTAATGCAAATGTTCAGAGTGCATTTAAATTAGAGGAGGCTAAACTGTGATGTTCAGTAGGATAATTATATTCCATACAATTGTGATTTTATACATACATATTTCCAGTTTAGGGTGGGGTAAAGTGGACATAACACCATTGTAAGTCAAGAAGCATCTGTAATATGTTACCTTTGTTGCTAGTTTTTTTTTCACTCAGCATGCTGTGTTTTGGACTATTCAGTGTGATTCGTTTACCAAAGTTTCTTTTCATTGTTCAGTAGGATTCCATTGTAGGGGTAGTATACAAAATTTTTATCCATTCACTTTCTGACAAACGTTGAGTTATTACCAGCTTTTGTCAGTTACAAATGAAGCTGCTATGAATATGTGTGTGTGTCTTTGTGTGGGGATACTTTTGTTTAATGTCCAGTAAATATCTAGGGATTACTGGCCATGTATGTTGAAGCATGTTTAACTTTATAAACTATCCAATTGTTTTCCAAGTTGGCTGTACATTTTTATCATGCCTAGTAACAATATATGTTTTAACACTTCTACCAGCCATGAGAATCTCTACTGGTTCCTACATCCTCAATATATATATTTATTTTAAAGAGAAAAAACAATAAAAACACTGATACAAAATTTCAAAACAAGATAGTTTTGGAAAGTAACAATTGTTAATACGTTGTGTATTTTTATCTTCAGTGTGTTTGGTCAGGTTACAAGAAATATGCTTGAAAAATTGCTTTAATTTTTTTACATTTTATTCATTCTAAAGAACAGGAAAACTATCTTGGTATTGGTGTGCATTTCTTTGATGACTTGCTTGATGCTGAACTTTTTTTTTCATGTGATTATTGACCTTTCCTTTTGCTCTTTTTAGGAATATTTATTTAAATATTTTCATACTGAGAAAGAGCTGGGTTACTTATCCTATTTAATTTGAGTTACAAGTTTATTTTTTTGGCACTGGGAATTGAGCACAATGTGTTTGCACTGAGCTATGTTTTCAACCATCATTTTATTTTTGATTTTGAGATGCGGTTTTGCTAAGTCACTAAGTGACCCAGACAAGGTTGGAGCTACCTCCCTAAGTGCACCAGCATTCTGTAGATTATGGATATGACTTATTTTTCGGATGCTCAGATTGAGATTTTTTTTCCATTTTGTGGTTTGTCTCACATTTTCTTGAAAGATCATGATATGAAAGAGTAAAATTCAAATTTTGATTAGATTCAATTTCTTAATTTTCTCTTTGGGCTTGTGCATTCTTTGCTTGAATCTAAAGAATATGGCTGGGAGTATAGCTCAGTGGCATGGCATCTGCTAGGCAAGTGTAAGGTCCTGAGTTCAAATCCTAGTACCAAGAAAAAGAATATTTGCCTATTCCAGGTCAAACAGGTTTTCTCCTATTTTTTTTCCTAAATCTTTTGTAGTTCTTGTTTTTATGTTTTACAAAAACTATAGATGTATGATCCATTTTGAGTTGAGTTTTGTGTAAAATGTAATGTGAAATTCTACACTTAATCTATTCTACATAGATATCTAGTTTTTCATTTGTTGGATTGTTGCTTTTTGTGAATGTATTTAAATATCTTACATTGAAAAGACACTCTCTTCTTCTAGTCAGTTGCCCTGATCTCTTTGTTTGAAATCATTGGACATATATGTATGGATTTTCTAGGTCAGTTTGTCAATGTCTGCCAAAGTCACACTGCAATTTTGGTTAGAATTTTATTGACAGATGCATAACTTGGGAAGTGTTAACACATTAATAATAATATCTTTCAACCCCTGAGTATGGTATATCATTTCTTCTATTATTTGAATTTCTTAACTTAAAGAAATGCTTACAATGTATTATTCTTTTAAAGGAGGAAATCATATGTAATACATGTATAGATTATTTCCTTTGAAATGATAAATATGTATATGTATACATACATATATAATCTTATATATATTTAAAAATTCATTCTTAAATATTTTGGTTTTTAATGTTACTATAAAAAGGAATTTTTAAATTGAATTTTACAATTCATTGTTAGTATGCAGAAATAAATTTGCTTCTAGACATTAGTTAGGTATCAGTCAACATTTCTAAATTTGCTTATTAATCCTCGTGGTTTTTGTAGATATGGCCACATTTTCTATTTATATAATCACTTAGTCTGTGAATTCAATAATTTGACATTTTTTCTAATCTATATTTGATTTTCTTTCCTTTATTCTGATTAGTAAGTGTTTATGATTCATAATATTTACATTCCTGTTTAGAAATGGGTACATACACTTAGCACAATAATTCATTAAATTTCCCCTTGCCCCACCTCTCCCCATTAACAGACCCCTGCTCAACTCCATAAAGTCCGCCTCCCTGTTTTCTATCATCTATCTTTTATTTTTCTCTAAATTATTCATGTCTTGAGTTTCTCATATAAGAGAAATTGTGTGATATTTAACTTTCCATGTCTGATTTATTTCACATCACATTATAATCTCAAGATGCATCTATTTTCCTGTGAACAGCTCAAATTTATTCCTGGATAAAGAAAATGTGTGTACATACACAATGGAGTGTTCTTTTTCTTACATTTTGGCACTGCCTAGGACACCGAGATCAATGATTAATAGGGACAATGAGCGGAGACATTCTTCCTTTGTTCCCAATCTTAGGCAGAAAATACCCAATTTTGCCCATCAAGTATTGTAATAGCAACAGATTTTCTGTGAATGGCAATTACAAAGTTGAGAAAATAATCCTTTTATGTTGTTTACTTTGTATCATGAATAGATGTTGAAATTTGTCAGATGCTTTTTGTGCTTCTATTGATTTTTGTCTCCATCATCTTGTTAGTATAAATTATATCGATAGCTTTTGAATATTAAACCAACCTTGTATTCTTAGAATAAAATCTACTTGTCATGATGAGTTATCCTACTCATACATTTCCAAATTCAATTTTATAACACATTGTCAGAAATTTTTGTGTTTATGTTTACATGTAACTTTGGTTTATAGATTTTTCTTTGCAATATCTTTGCTATTGATATCAGTAAAATGCTGACCTCATAAATTTAATTGAGAACCATCCCTTTCAGTAGATTTGATACTGTTTCTTCCTTAGCTACTTGATGTATTTAACCAGTAATGCCACTGGGTCTGGGGTTTTTATTGTGAGAACATTTTGCAGTATGTATATTCAAATTTTCTATCTATTCTGTGAATATTTTTGGTAATTTTTCTTTCCCAAAGCTCCCCCATTTCATCTAAGATGTGAAATGTATTCTAATAAAGTTGTTTTATACATTTTACTGTTCGATAGCCTTCCTCTGTTACTCCTTTGCTGCTTGTCATCTTCTCTGTATTTTATTAATCAGTCTTGTTAGAGTTTATCAGTTTTATTCATCATTTCAAAGAATAAGTGTATGGTTTATTATGATTTTTTTCTGTATTGTGATATTTCTGTTATCTTCACCATCACTCCTACATGTCCAGAAAGTTGTCTCCAGTCTAACTGGTCACAAATTAAGTGTTTCCCAATCGTTTTTATGTTTTAGAAGCCTCCTGATCTAAACAACTCCAGCACTATAGATTTGTACCATACCTGCACCCCTTAATGTCACAAATACAATCTAGGGAATCCAGATGTCAATTTCTGTAACTCTCTGGGTCTTCCTCCTCTGCAGTCTCCTGCTTCCCACTGAACTCTGGTCTCAGTCTGTTCAACTCAGCAAGACTGATGTGTTTCCAGAAAATGCTTCCAGGCGGAAAGCCAAGTCGGACACAGGATTCACCTCATCTATTTTCATTTTCTCGGGGAACACAGATCATATTATTGTCCAATGTCTGAAAAATACAGCTTCATATATTTTGTGCAATTTTTTTAGTTGTTTGTAGCAGAAGGAAATTTTGTTAATCTTTCATGATACCAGTTAATCTCTCTTGGGTCCAAGTGAAATTTTGGACATCTCACTATGAACTTTCTGATGTATATTTTGTACTTTATTTTATGGATAAGTTCTGTAGAATATGATTCAGCATTTGCTATAGTAGTTCGTATTAACAGCAATAATTTAGTACATAATATAGCATATTTAAATTGTTTTCATACAACATTATGTTCTTTTTTTCATTTGTCTCACCTGGTGTTTACTCAATATTTTCTACCTATAAATTAACATATTTATTCAACTGAGGAAATTAATATGCATTATTTCAACATTGCTCCTTTTTGGTGTGATTTGTCCTTACAGGACACAAATTCTCTTTAGGTTAAAACTGCTATACTTCATGCTTTAATACACTCATTTCTTGGTTCTTTTTTAAATTTTTGGAAGAAAATACATTCTCAAATATGTTCTCTGAATCACTGATTAAATTTTGGATTGCTATTTCTTTCCTATACTCCTTCTCTTACATTTTCAGTTTCCTTAAATATTTCTTGATATAATGGAACTCTCTTTCTTACTCAGTTTGCTGTTACATCACCTTCTATTTTTTGATTTTCATGAAGTCAGTGATATTTTTGGCCTTTATAAGTTTATATATAAGATACTAAAGTTGCCTTCTGTTTTTTGTAGTATAAATTTTAAAAAAGTGTGTTTCTCCCTTATATCTTAAGTTTAACGCTATTTGTCTTGTAAGTACAAGGGAGATCCTACCAAATCACTTACATATCTCTTAGGGTTATTAACTCTTTTTTTAAAAGAAAATTTGTTCACCCAGGAGAAAGTATATAAAAATTTATAGCAGCTGGATTTTCCTCTACACCATCCTCATCTTCCACCAGAGAGGCTTTAGAATCTTCTCACCTCATAATCTAAAACGGTGCTCCACAGGTTTAGCTCATTTAAAGTTTTTTATATGGCAAAATTTCTGTACTTTTATAAGCATTCTTTTAATAAGGAGGAAGAGGTACCCAGTGGAAGCTGGATCACTGCAGGAACTCTGAGCTTTACAAGACCACATAGAAGAAGCATTAGCAGTTGAGATGTGCTCACTCACCCTCCTGGCATTGGACAGGCCCTGAAAATCACTGACTGAAATTGATGGCTTACATTTTCTTGATGATCCCACACCCATATATTCCATTTTTTGCCTCAGTTCCACAGAATGTCCAACAGGAAACTCATGTTTCCTCCTTTATTACTTACACTGGATAATGAACATTGCGACATAGTCTCAAGCAGACAATGAGATTCCTTTTAAATGGCTGTGGTGTCAGAGAGCTCATTGATTCTGCTGTTCAAATTCTAGACCTTCTGCCTCCTGAAAATGTCTTGCTTATCTCTCTTTTCTATGCCTGATTTACTTACTTCTCTGAAGTGTCAGAATCACATTCTAACTGGCTTCCCTGTTTTCTGTCCCATATTCTTTAATTAGTCCTTCCCATTTCTTTCAGTGGTTTTTCTTTAAGACGAGTATGATTATGTTTCTATCCACCTCTGACACTGCAGCACTGTGGCATCCAGATTCAATAACCTCAGCTCCTTAACACATTAAAATTAGTATTGATGGATGTGAGGTGGGACATGCACCACACTCCCTGATGACGCCCACACTCTTACCCCTCAAGCCACACTCTGACCAGCACATTTCTAGGGTATCCTATTCCCGTATGCCTCTAGACTCAACTTCCTCTCTCTCTTGTCTACTGCATCTTTACCTTTTTCACAATTCTTACCTACTTTCAGTTCCAAGAGAAAGATCTCTGCGTGGTCTAGAACTTTTCTGCTTAGAATGTTTTCCATCTCTTTCTATCTGAAGAACAACAGATCCTCTCTCAACTTCTAATCCAAATTGTGTTTTTAATAGTGTTTCATTGTATCTCCACTACTCCACAGGAAAACCCATTTACAATCTCCTTATGTCCTGGGTATGCTAGGTAGAAACTCCTCTTGTAATACATGTGGCACTTTCTTCACAGATTTTATTTACCTGTTTTTCCTTAGTAATTTCCAAATCTTAAAGGACATAGTCTGTGTCCTGTCACCAGTCCCTGGCACACCATCTGCCATGTTAGAGGGATTTCATAAATATCTTTTGTGAGAAACAATAGACATGAAATGAAATGAAAGAATGAGACAAATATTAATGGGAAATTTGGGGTCTAGTTTATTAGTTTTTCTATTGAAGCATAGCACATTCTCATTGACTGAGCAGTTCAAAATAAGGTACTTGTGCTATCATAGTTATGATGGGCCAGAACTCTGGAGGTCCTCTACTCAGAAGTGACCAGGCAGGAATCAGGAGGTCAGCTATGGTAGTGATTCTCATCTGAGGCTACTCTAGCTCACTGATTGTGGACAGAGCCCATTTCTGGTGTGTGTAGAACTGAGGTGTGTGTTCCTGTTGACTGTTAGCTGGCTCCACTCTAACAGCTCCACGGGATGATTGTGGCTCTGTGGCAGTTCTCATTGAAAACCATGACAATGCACTTGCCTTTGAGTCAGGCCAGCTGGCTTTGCTCTCACTGATTCCTACCACTCCCCCATCTGCTATGATAGAATGCATACAATATCCTGTGCTTACAGAACTGACTGTCCAATCACCATTTGCTATCTAGCATGACCTCACCCAGGGAGCAGTGGTTGATTATGCCAGCATTTCACAGATTCTCCCCTCACATGAAGATTGAGAATCATACATCAGTGAGGTGAATATTTAAAATTTTTCCTTAGTACCATAACTGAGGGGAAAAATTGAAGTGCTCACCACAAGCTTTGGGAAGATGGGAAAGGGAATCAGTATTGGACAGGAAGATGAAATAAGATTTAGTGTCATGGTTTAGGTCTAAAATGTTTCCCAAAGCCTCATGTGCACATAGGTGGCGACTGGACTGTGTGGGCTTGCCATTAGGAGGTAGGACCTGAGCACAACAGGCAGGTTGTTGGGGGTGTGGCCTGGAAGGATGTCTCTCTCTGGCTTCTCCCTCTGCTGCCTGTGCACCATACTATGAACAGCTTTCCTCTGCCATGCCCTTCTGCCATGCAGTCCTGCCTTGGAGCCAGCAAAGTATGGACTGAAATATCTGTAAGTTGTTAAATCAACATAAACCTCTCTTCCTTTAGTTAATGGGTTCAAGTATTGTGCTTCAATGATGAGGAAAGTAACTGAGACACTTAGGAACATATACTCTAGATAAAAGCTTTACTGTCATTTTATGCTGGAGCTATTTTTGTGTTTCAATTCTACAAATGCACATAAAATCTGAAGAACATGTCATTTATGGTAGAAGCAGAATTTCTGACTATGGCTAACAGGCCCTTTCTGCAACTCAACAGAAACAAACAAACAAACAAACAGCCTTGGAATGGTTAGATATGTAAGAAAGGACTTGATTTGGAATCAGTCAGCCTCCAATTTCTCGTCCAAATATAACAACTCCAAATGGAATCTCCAAGTTTCAAAGAATATAGTTGGCGGCTTTAGAAGTAAGACTGGTAGCCTATCTTTTGGTGGTGCATAAGTATTCAGAAGCCACTTGCATTAACTTCAGTTTAACCTTGTGAGAACCAGTCACCAACCAGCATTACAGATTTTGGCTCCTTGTAAAGGTGCCTATGTCTTCTCTCCAAATCCATCGGAATCCTGGGATTTGAATGACAGGCACTTTTGGTTGCCTAATATCCCAGGTTTACTTTTTCATCTCCTGTGTTGAATGGGATTAGATTTCTGAGCTGTGACAGGTGATGAAATGACAGCATTATCAGTTTTCAGATTTCAAATACTCACTCACACAAGGCTTCTTCCCTTGGGATAGCCCCTTTTCTCCCAGAAATCTACCAATGATCTGTGTATCATGATGCAGTGTATTCATCCCTCACTGTGCAAGCATAATTGGGTCAAGCATTTCTTGTGCATAAGTAAAAACTCCCATAGGCAATTATCAACTCCCTTTATGATTAATGTAAAAACCATGGTGTTTCTATTATTGGAATGTATGCTCCAGCATATGATATACTGTAGATAAACTCTGTCATTACACTAATACTATTCTTAAAGCAACCAGGAAATTTGTAGCAGCTATAATAAGTGAAGGTGACAATTTGTCAGAAAATTAGAGTGAACTAGGAGTATTACTAACGATAGTGTTGGAAGCTATTTTTGCAAAAAAGAGGATAATTTTGGGGGTGGTTTAAGTTGGGTTTTAATACCATATTTTGAAGTACGATCATAGAACAAGATACACTGCAGAATGGTAGCTTGGAGAAAACCTGTGTACTACATGTGTCAGTTCAGGCCAACAGTAGGCTTGCACAGCATAACTTTACTTATGAAAATTAGGTAGAGAAATGCATGGCCTACATATCCCACAACTTAATAAAATGATGCCTTTATCCAATGATGTATAATAAGGTGAATACATTTGAAATCATGTAGTTCTTAAAAGAACTTGATAAACGTGTGTGTGCACTGTACCTGTGCTTACACATGCATGTGTGTGTTTTCATTGAGTCTAGTGCTTCACTTTGACATTAATTCTTCCCAAACCAAGTTGTCTAATTCAGGTCCATTAAGGGAGCACATCCCACCACAAAAGTAATGGGCAGTGGTGAAAACGTTATATTGAAGATATGTAAAAACCCATTTTCCGTTACTATAGAGCATCAGCTCAAGGACTCCTGAACATATTAAAATCTGAGTATATTAAAATCATCTCTATTAAATAGAATGATGCAGTATCTGCACACAATCTGTGTATATCCTTTTGTGTACTTTAAACCGTCTCTCGAGTACTTAATATACCTAGTACAAAGCAAATTTTTATGGAAAGTTATTCTGTATTGTTTAGGGGATTATGACCAGAAAAGATCTGCATATGTTTAGTACAAATGCAATTTTTTGAAAATATTTTTCATCCAAAGTTGGTGGAATTAATGGATGTAGAACCTATAGATAGACAGAGCCAACTATACACTGACTACTTCTCTCATTAACAGAGCCCAATAATTCCTTCTAAAATATTTTTCCATCTGTGGTAAAGCAGTTTTCTGCCATCGAAACCTTGGTCAATTTGTGAAAAGATGTGACTCACCCTTTTGTAGTGTATATGTTAAGAAAGGGCTGCTCAGACCAAAGCGATCTTTACCAGAGTCCTTCCAGTTATGTGATGTGATGTAGTTACCGAATGCCAGCAAAATGGAATCTGAGCAGAAACTATAATTACCGCTTTCAAGTATGGGCCATAACTACGAGCCTTCTACTCTTCCTTCTTCCAATGGCTGCTTACTGAGGACTTGAGTTCCTAGGGCATAGTGGAGTCACAGGAAAGAAGGAACCTGGATCCTTGCATCATCATGGGAGGAAAGCCAACCTCACGACCCCAGAACAATTACACCGGAATTTATGCCAAGAAAAAACAAACATTCATTTTATTATGGCATTAAAATGTTGGAATATTTGTTGCAAAAACATTTCCCCAACCAGTGCTGAAATCGGGGCCTTGAAGTAGATACTGTCATTTTAAAAAATCTAAAATATCTGACACCAGCTTAGCAGTTTAGTGGTAGACAGTAAGGAAACAGGCCTAGCAAGCTGGAAATCCCTGCTCTGCTGTAGTGAAACATTTGGTAAAACTGTCACCCTTGTTAACATGGAAGGCAGACCAAGTGCCTACAGAGCCTGTGCAACTCGGGAAGCATTTGGAAAGAGTCAGAATGCTAGCATATGCTGATCTTCCCTTGCTGTGTTTGGCAAGGTATTTTAAGAAGGATGATTTTAGGATGGAATTGGCTGTTTTGTGCATAAAAAGAAACAGAATAAAAGTACCAGAAATTTAGAGTCACACAGGTTTGAAACTGCTCCTAATGGACAATAATGTGAAACAAAACTTTGAGTTACAAAGGCCTCTTAAAACTTACTGACTAAACTAAGGGACACAGCCCTGTAACTGGGACTAGATTAAAGCTGGAACTTCTACCCCAGCTATTGTCTAGATAACCTCAAGTTACCCACCACCATCTTGACAGACAGAAGCTTAGGGGCTGGAGATGCAAGAAGAAAAATAAAGCAGAAAGTGTGATTGGCCAGAAAAGAGCTTCTGGCCCATGGAAATCCTGTAGGGATCAATGAAGAGTAAATTATCTTTGTCAAAGCACTTATCTGTCTAAATGAATACACCATGCAAATAGTCACTATTCTCATAGAACTCCTATCACAATGGCTGTGTATCAATTTCACCTCATCATTATTATTTGGCAAAGAAGACATCGGCATTGTCTTGTCCATCAGTACCCTGTTGACTGAGTTTTCCATATCCCCATATATATCAAATTAAAAACCCGCTAAAATGCTACAAGTACATGGATTTTTTTTGTGCTGTGCCTATGTGAAACACAGCTAGATAATGTACCATTTATGAAAGTTACTTAGTGACTACATCTTTTGGATGGAAGAGATGATCAGAACTAGCACCTGCAGAAGGTGCTCCCTATGTGAATACCTGCAGGTGGCGTGAACTCTAGCAGGTAGAGGGGACTCTAGGGGTAAATATTTTCCTTCATGAATTTACTAAGAATTACAAACATGATGCAACTTTCATTTAGGTTGATTCCTGCTATCTAAAAATAAGCAAAACATCTCATTGTTTCCTGGTAGAAACACCCACCTTCGAGGGAAGCTCATGATTTTTCTTTTCCTTGTTAAGCAAGCACTATTCACAGTCAAAAGTGACCTGATATTAAACTACAAAACAAGTAGGCTAATAAAGGTGCCAGCTGTAGTTGCATATAAGGCTCCAAATCTAACATTTTCAGGAGCCAAGCCCCATACAAAACATTTCCACATTTTAAATAAGAGGCAGCAGATTGGATTTTGTAAATTATAAGTTGGGTAAGCACAGCAGTCCCCTGGAGGAACAGAAACAATGGTGGGTCTGACTGTCAGCTGGGCAAGCATTCACCCTTGGAGTGATTATTTCCAAGTCCCTTAAAAATAAAGCACTAGGAGAAGTGCACATTTGCTGAGCCTCATGAAACCAATGCAGGGAACAAGAGGGAGAGAAAGGAGTATGTGCACTCCTTTTCTCAGGAGACTCCGTGAATTGCTCCAAACACACTGAGGTTCTCAGCAGTTTGGAAATCTGAGTGTGCTTTAAAAACCGCAAGCATTTAGGAAGGAAGTAACCCACAATAGCACTCAGATCACTCATCGTACAGTAGTATTGAATGCTGCGGCAAATTATCTTCACCTTAAATTTAATGCATTCCTGGAACCCACCAAGAGAACAGCCTGAAGAGTGTTCCCTAATGGCAAGTTGCAGAAAAAAAAGAAAAGAAAAGAAAAGAAACTCTTGCTACAATTCTTTGGACCACACAGTTACCTAAAGCAGAGGAGAAAAGTTAGATTTGGAGTCAAGCGAAATCTGATATCCTCATTTATTTTGCATGCCATGAGTACATTTGTGGCATAAAGATCCTCAACCAGCTGTAGGTGGAATGGTACAAAGTAGAGAAGACTATTCCAGAAAGCAGATGGTAGGGACATGCATACCATTCTGCCAAAGCAAGTTACTGTGCGGTGACTTTAGAAAATGATTTCTTCTGCTCCATAAGAAAGTGCATGTGTGATTGTGTGAAAAGTCAAGGGTCAGTGTGAGTGATAAGAACGGACTTCCCCATGGGAAAGACAGAAATGGGGACAAGAAAGAAATAAAAAAGTACATCCGCTTTCTCCTTGAGATATTGCTAGGGAAGAAGAAATTGAGGTTGTCAGGGGCAAAAATCAGCGCCTGAGGGGTAGAAAGCATAATAAAGGCTATTGAGATAAAGAAAATCTATGGGAACAGATAGGCTCCCACTGACATTTACTAAGAATTCACCAACGATTAAATACTGTAAGTTTGGTGGAAGGTTTCATAGCAATTTTGGGAAAAGAGAAGAAGGCAAAATCAATGGCACAAAGACTATAGACTCTTTTGTTTAAAAATGGAACAACAGAAGATGTCAGGAAGTGGAAGTCCTTAACACTATTGAATTCAGGCTTTACTGCACTGATGGGAATTATACAGTTAGTCCAGCTCTCTCGTCTGACAGGGTGATGCATGAGTATCTGGACCACGTAATAAAGAGAAGGTGATCAAGTGCTGCTTAGTCACCCTAAGTGAGAACACGGGACATGAAGTGAGAACACAGTCAGGCTGATTACCACTTTCGAATAAAAACAGTGCACTTGATCAGACATTGCGTGACTTTGAGTTGCTAATGTTGTGAGACTGATGTGATATATTAACCATTTAAGAATGTGGGCAGTCAGAAACTGAGAAGATGTCATGAGATGAAGTGAAAACATCCATTCAAGTTGTGCCATGTATTAGAAATGTATTTCTGACTTTAATATAAGGCTACAGATGAGGAGTAGAGAAGATGCTGAATTATAGCTGATATGTGAGTCATCAGTGATATGGGAAGAAGATTAATTTCATCATTTCATACGTGAAAAAGTCCCTCTATATAAAACTGAGAAATGGTTGTATTAAGAAGGAAGAAACAACCAGGTGTGGTGGCACATTCCTGTAATCCCAGCACTAGGATGCTGAGGCAGAGTGATCACCACAAGTTTGAGGCTAGTTTGTGCTATGTAGGGAGACCCTGTCTTGAAAGAAAGAAAGAAAGAAAGAAAGAAAGAAAGAAAGAAAGAAAGAAAGAAAGAAAGAAAGCAACAGAGAGAGAGAAATAAAGAAAGAGAGAAAGAAGGAGAGGAAGAAAGAAGAAACCTGAACATAGGTATCCTATCACTGTGGTTTGAATGTATGGTGATCCTCTAGCTTGCACAACCTGAAACCTAGTCACCAAAGTGGTGATATTAGGAGGGGTTTTGGAGACGTAATTAGAACATGAAGTTTCCACACTTGTGAAGGGAATTAATGTCTGACAATGGAAGTCAAAGAGCTGCCTGTCTTTGTCTGGACTTTCCATCCCTTCCACTATGTGAGGACACAGCTATGACTTCTTTGGAGGTTGCAGCAACACAATACCATTTTGGAAGCAGAGTGCGTACCCTCACCATATATGGATCTGACAGAAATGGACGTCCTGGACTCCAAAACTAAGAGAATTAAATTTATATTATTTATAAACTAACCAATCTCAGGTATTTGGTCATAGCACAAGGAACGGACAAAGATACTGGAATGGTTTGCATTTTTAATGTCTTTCAAAGGTGGCGTGTTGAACACCTGGTCCCTAGATGAACTCAATGAACCATGGCAGAAATTTAAGAGGAGGCCCCTAGCAAGAGGTCTTCCAGCTACTGGGATATGTGCTTGAGGAAATGTGCGGTATCTTGGCCCTTTCTTAGCTCTTTTTTTCCTAGTCACCATGAAATGAGCAGTGCTCCCCCACCCTTCCCACCCTGCCATGATGTGCTGGCTTGCCTTGGCATCAAGGGCAAGCAGTCATGAACAAAAGCTTCCAAAACTGAGTCACAGTAACCCTTTCCTTCTTGTAAGTTGATTTCCTCAGGTATTTGCTACTGTCACTGAAAACTGACTCTCAGACAGTTACCTGTTAGATGGGTCAGTGCCTCAGATGTTCTACAAGCATATTTTGGATAATATCACAACCATGCACATCTCTCCCACTTGATAAATTCCTGCTTTTTTTTTTTTTGAAGTGTCACCTCAGATATCAGCTCTACTCTATAGCATTCCTTCTGTCTCAGTTATTCTTTATTTTGCTGAGACAAATACCTGACATCCAAAGTTAAAGAATGAAAGGTTTATTTGGCTCACTGTTTGTAGAGGCTTCAGTCTATAGTTGGCTGACTCCAGGGCAGGGTGGCGTGGCGGTGCAGGTTTGCAGAGGAGAAACAGTTCATGGTGGGCAGAAGACAACAAGTGGTAAAGAATCAAAACAGCAAGTAAGTGGCAAACAACAAGCCTGTTTCTGTCCCTTATATCTTACCAGTATTACTCACTCTTAGGGAGGCACTCACGCCCTTAATCCTAGCACCCTTAATCATAGTATTGCAGCATGAATCAATTTCAGCATCACATGCTCTAGATCCAGCCACCTCTGTAAGACTCTGCCTATGACTTCATGAAGATTTGGGGGGACATCTAGACACAAGCCATAACACTTTCTCAGACAAAATGAACAATTCCTTTTCCTCCAATTACCTTGCATTTAATATAAATTATGTTTGGGCATTCTATGGTTGCAAAACAGACTACCTCAAACATAATGATGTGAAATAAACCAAGTTTATCTCTCTGTGGTCTATGTGGGTTGGGAGTGCTCATGTGTTAGTTGGATGGCCTGCTTGGAGTCTCAGAGGCTGACATCAAGGTTTGAACAGGCTGCTTCTTCATAGAGTAGCTTGAAAATCAGGAATGATTCACTGTCAAGCTCCATTAGGGTTGGTGGCCAGACTATTTCCTAGGGACTGTGACACTGAGATCCTGGTTTCTTTCTGGTGTCATTCTCAGTTCCAAAGGGCTGTCTTCAGGTTCTAACTTGTCCCTTCCCTAGGCTGCTTTCTTTCAGGCCTGAATGAAAGGAGTCTCTGACACATCACCTTCTTCTAATAGGGTTGATATGGTTACACTCAAAGGATAATCTCCCCTTTGATTATAGCCAAATAATCATAGAGAAGATGTCCCTTGTATTTCTGGGTTGCATTGACACTCAAGAGAAAGAAATTATAGAAAGAATGCATGTATTGAAGATGAAGAAGAACTAGTGAGTCATCTTAGAATTCTGACTACCACACTAAAAAATGTCAACATATAGCATAATAATTATGCATAGTATGACTGAAAAAATACACATACACATGCGATCTCTTCAGATTCTATGCTCACCTAGAGCAGAGACAATTGAATTTTCAAATCTGTATTTCCAGCAATTAGCATGATGCCAAAAATACAGTAAAGTATTCAATAAGTTATAGACAAACTGCAATAGAAAACAACAAACAAACAGCAGCAAAACATGGGATTGGTTGTAGAAGAAATAGTGAAAAATAGGTTTGAAATACAAAAGCTGTCTTTGTATCCAATTCAACCCATCAAGTCTGATGCCAGACTTGTGTAATGTAAGCTCCACAACTTCTACTGGTTGAATTTTACAGCCTCTTTGGGGAAGTGGGTCTTGGTTTTGCCAGGTATGTGCTTAGAGGACCTTGTCATGGGAGTCATCAGAGCTGCGATAAATGTGAAAAGGGACATCTTGAAGCTGGGTATCTGCAAAAACCAGTCAGCATGGACAGTGGTAGAAATCATAGCTCTGCCACACCACAACCAGAGGGTTTGGGAAATAGGGGCAGATGTGGACAGCCTGTCTCCCACAGTACACCTTTCTGATCTTGACCCAAAATATATCAGCTGAGAACAGTGAGGAAGGTAGTGGTGCTACTGGTACTTCTCACTATGAGGTTACTAAGCACAGTCTTGAAACCAGTGATCCCTCTTGCTTCAGCAGTCGGAGGCAAAGTCTTGGGAGAAAAACAGCCAAGAGACTCCCGGAAGCTCCCATTCAGTTTCCAGCATCTCACACTGGGATTTCTGCAGGTGGATGCTATCATTTCCACCCTCCATTTAGTGTCTTTTTTTTTTTAAGGAAAATCTCAGAACTCAGAGAAGGCAGGGCTCAGAAATGGTCCTAACCCTGAGACCTGAACAGTAAACGCTGAATTCCCACAGACTTGCCTTAGAACTCAGGCAAATACAGCTGCAAGACTAATCTTAGAACCCTGAGTCTTGTGTTTTACCATTTGAAACTTTATGGATGGTGGGGAAAGAGACAGACAGTGAAGTAGATGAACTCCTCTGGCCTCTCTCAAGTTAGGCTGGCTATGGAATTGTGTGCCCTTTCTTCCCAGAGTGTTCAACTTCTGTGCAAGGGGAGAAGGGAGCACAACACTGGGCATCTCAGCAGGGACCATCTTGCCCCCTGTAATGGACAAATCAGGTCACTGGGAACATGGATCCTGCTTTCTTTTCAGTTGAATAAAGGATTTCATTAAAAACAAAGAACAAACATAATGGCAATGAAGACTGTATTTGCAAAGAACTTGTCTAGCTCTCTTATTTATGGAGAAACTTGAGTCGAAATCATACTTTGACCTGTTCTTCATCTCAGTGGCTCTTTCCCCAGAGAATAAGAGTGACCTGTCTCACTGGGCATCCTGTCACTGCTCAGCACGTTGGCCCCCTGGACTCAGGCAGGAGGGGTGCCCCAGGATGTGGTCCCCTCCTGTGCCATGTGAGGAGTAGCCTGCCAAGGCATGGGGTGCCAGCTTGTACTGCTGGCCTGTCTGGGACTGGATGCTATTTATTTCCAGTGGCAATGCTGATATTCTTTACTTTCATCTAACTCCTCAGTATATTTCTCAACTGGTTCAGAATTTGAAGGCAGAGGTATGATGGGTGCACTGCTTTCCTGAAAGCTTCCCTCCTCAACAAGTAGAAAGAGCTCAGTGTCTGTACCCTAAGGCTTTGATCCAAGTCACTGGCTGTGTCACCTTGAGCACAGTTCACTAAGGCTCTCCATCTCCCTGTTGCCTCATTTGTAAAAGAGAGTTAATGATATGAGCTCCACAGGCAGGGCAGCGTGGAGCTCATATACAACAACATTATCCAAACGTCTGTCATTAATGAGCTCGACATAACTTGATCTTCCAGAAAAGAAAAAATAGTAAATGCTTTATAAATACCAGAATTAGTTACTAATGAGCACTTATTTTGTCCTTTGTTCTTTAATTTATTTCTCTTCTCTTCCTTCTTGTCTCCTTTTTCATCTTGTTTTTACACTAGAGTTTCTCTGCTGGTATTTTCAGAGCGTAAAACTTTAAGAGGGTTTTGAGTGCTTTTCTCCCTAATTGAAAGAGTAGTTTCAGTAGGAGACTTTTTAGCCTTAAAGAAACTAAAAAGACTAAGTCATTGGAGAATAGAATAAGTACCGATAGAATGGGGGGAAATGTACGAGGATCCTGAAATGGAAGTGAAATGCTAAATCTAGGGAAAACTTAGGAGACAATCTTCGGAGGTAAGCATATCGGCATCTTAAATTGCCCACTGCTTAGAGTAGGAGGTGACAAGGATGTGTGACATATGCCTGGTCGTTGACCTTGGTGACTTGTGTCAGTGCTTACCAACTTTTTCAGGTGTTAAGACCCTTTACCTCCCATATTAAGTTTGCTCTTCCCCAGTGAAATCAGTAGCACTTAAATCACTTTGTAGTATTAAACATTGGTAAGTGCTCTATTTTCATGACCTCATCTAAACCTCCTACTGTCATCTCATTGTGCATTAGGTTTGAATATATGAATTTTGGACTGACACAAACACATGTCTATAACATGTGAGTAATCTTGCTTAATTCTTCCAACAATTCCATAGAGTGAGTTTATTGCATACTATTTGGAAAAGAAGGAACAAGACTCAAGAAGGTTAAGTCGTCTGTACTGGGCCATTAGTAAACCAGGAAATCAAGGTAAGAAATGTGACAGTTAATCTTGTGGTTAACTGGATTGGTTTGAGAGATGCCTAAGGGCTTGGTAAAGCATCTTTCCAGTGTGTCATGGAGGCACCACCTCGGGCACCACCTCTGGTCCCTGGCCGCTTTCTCCCTGGTGCTCTTTCCCTGGGCTCTGTTTCCTGGTCACTGTGCAGCAAGCAGCTTGGCACCACCACACCCTGCCACTGCGATCTTCCTGCCTTAAAGTCAGCCTGTCATGGACTGAAAAGTCTTAAACTATAAGCCAAATTCACCATTTTCTTCTTTACATTGTGGGTGCTGAGTGTATTTTCCCTGCAATAGGAAAGCTGACTAATACAAGAACCCCTGCCACCTGATTCTGGAATCTGCTGTTAACCTTTAAATGATGTTTATTGCTGTGTCCATAGTTCCCAGGTATAAAAGAAATATACAGAGCAGTAACTTCAATTGTTCACTGATTTCTACTTTATCACATTAGCAAATCATTTAAAAATAAAACAAGGCAAAGACTATTAAAAAGATAGAGTTGTGATAACAAAATTACTGCGGAAAAGGCAGAGTAGTATCCTCATGAAGGTGAAATGAAAGAAAAAATGGGACTTAGAAAGGGGACAATGAGGGTTGGAGCTGAATATTTATGTGCCCTGTTATTCATATGGCAGGAACTAAAATGGAATGTGTAAGAGTGAAGACAGTCTGATTGAAAAGAAAAATTGTCACTGGAAAGGAGAAGGAACGCATTACTATAAATAATGTTACTTATATTTTTAAAATCACACTTATATATAACTCAAGGAAGGAAAATGCTTCAATAAAATAATAATAACTTGAGAACAGGTGGAATAGCAGAGGCTGGTCTGAGTCCTTCGATTGATATCTGTGCAAACTAAAGATATTCTTGTCTGAATGTGTACCTGCT
Source organism: Dasyprocta punctata (assembly GCA_004363535.1). Lineage (NCBI taxonomy): Eukaryota > Metazoa > Chordata > Mammalia > Rodentia > Dasyproctidae > Dasyprocta > Dasyprocta punctata. The sequence continues at coordinate 198,476 of RJWM01000082.1, read as the reverse complement.
GAGAGCCTCCTGGAAATACAGCTGTCCTGTTTCCCCAAACCCCACTCACACTGTGAGATCTGCATGGTTCTGCTCCTCACACACTATAGTGGAGAAAAGCCTTCTGGGTCCCAGGCCTCGAGAGCATGTGACTTAATTGCTTTTTCCTCCCCTGCCCTCTGCACCTGAAATGATCCCATCATGATCCTACATGCTCATATCCTCTGCCCTCAACACCCAAGATATTCTTATCCAGAATTGTACTTTTGAAGGGTAGGTGCGACAGTACTTGTGAGATGTTCATCTATAACTCCTCATCAGAAGAATATACACTTTTCTTCCCAAAGCACGCGAACTCTTTATACCCCAAGGGCACCAATGACCACACAAGATTTTCTGAGTGCCTATGTTATGGCAGGTGCTGAGCCACAGACTAGGGATAGGACTGAGAAGCAGGCAGACACCATGCCTGACATCCTAAGGATTATATCCTGGCATGGGAAATAAGATAAAAACCAAGTGATCAGAAAGCAATTGCCTGGGTAGCGCAAATTACACGTGAAACAAATCGGACATTTCCAAATGAATAACAAGACGTGACACAGAAGTTGATTTAGATGGCTCTTTTGGAGGCAAGTTTCTTACAAGATATCATGTGTAAACTGAGGCACATAGGATGAGAAGGTAGAAACACTGCTAAGGAGAGAAAGTAGGTGCAAAGCCATGGGAGAGATGAGCTCTGCCTGGCATGCATTGGAGAGTGGGAGGAGGTGAATTTAGAATGGTGATCAAGACTAGATTTAGCCCTGGCAGGTTGGGCTTTATTCTAAGAAAAAGAAAAGCCATTGCATAATACAAAAGGGCAATAATGGCAACCAGTTTGCATTTTGAGATGGTGAGCCTGGCTGCTCTGTGCAGAACGGACTCTAGTGAGAGTGGAGAGGAAGGAAGGAATGGCTTTTGCAGAGGGAGGTGGCACTCACAAACTCCTTTAAGCTGCAGGGACACAGAACTGGAGACAGGCTAGCTGGGACCCATGCATACACGCCAATGTGCCATGAGGACTCTGGCAAGTGGCACAATACTTCCTCGTCTAGATGATAATAATCATAGTTTTTTGTTAGGAAAGTTGTGATTAGATCAGGTTCTGTGTGTTACCGTTCTGTGCTCAGTGGTCACTTGTTATGTGAATTGCTAGCTCTATGTAACTGTTAGGGAGAATTTGGAAGGCTGTTGCAGAAAGTACTGTGCCCTGACTTGAGGTTAGGACAAGGCGTGTGCCTACAAAAGAGCAACTTGGAGTCATGTTCTTTCCTTTGTCTCATCAACCAGTGGTTCCAGTAAAGGCCTACAGATAGCACCCATTATACACTAAGTCATGGCATACAGTATTGTGTTTAGCTCCTAATAGCTTTGCAAGACAGTGATGGTGGTACTATACTACAGTTCCCAGTTTAAGGACGAGGAAACTATAATCCACTGATGTTAGGTAACTTGCTCAAGGTCATCCAGATAGTGGCAGAGCCAGAATTCCATGCAGATCTGTTGGAATCCAAATCCCACTTTCTTTTCACAATAACGGTTATTGGCAACTCCACACCTGCATTCCAAACACATCTCAAAATCTTAGGATTCTGCAGCATCTGTGTCTCTCAATATAGTTTCCCATTGATGGGAAAGTCCCTGGGTGACATGAGGAAGAAAGAAATTTGCCCACTTCAGACCTTGTAAAGAAGGTCCATTCCATCTGGTGTTCTATGAAACATAGCTTTGCCAGGTACAGTCTGGAAGCGAGGTTGCACCCACTGCTGAGTACCAAATGTTATATAGCTAATTAACCACAGAGACTTGGGAAGGAACTCACTGAAGACACCAAATACAACATGAAGAAAAAGTAGATGGCAATGTTGCTACTTATTACTGATATTTCCATTAATATTAATATTAAGACTATTATTTAGTTTTATTATTACTCTGATATATCATTATTATTGCTGTCTCCTAGCATCTTCTCCATAAATCTATCACCAAATGTTTTACAGGTTTAATACTGTTATAGTTATGTAATTAAACAAATAGAAATAATAGTTGCAGAATTGCAGAGTTACATAATTATTGCTCTGCAATGGAAACAATAAATAAAACTTGCATGCCTCTATAGCAGTTACATTAAAAACAATGGAAACATTGAAGGCTAACGCTGAAGAATTATGTAATGGTTACATAATTAAATAATAAATTATCCCGGAACTACAGGGGCATGCGCTATATAAAGCAGCTTATGGGATGGGAGAGAAAAGGAAACCATTAAGCCATACACGAAAAAATATTACTTGTAGATAGAAAGCACAAAGCAATGTTGGGCGAGAATGAAGGGCCCTCACGGGGAGCTTTTCAAATTCCCATTCTGAATTCAGGCTTGAATTTGGATGTTATCACCCCAGCATATAGAGTGATTTGTCTGAGGCTATAAATCACTCAGATTATAAAATCCTCTTCATGGAACTGCTTATCACCTGTGACATACATTCGATCTCTGTATTTCAAATTATCTCAAAATTTAGCATTAGTCTTGACTAAGTGTTACATGATGACTTGTGGTGTATTTGCACTGACTCAATGGTGAGAGGGTGGGCATGGAATGAGACTTGCCAGAGGTTGAAAATGATACTATTTTAAAAATTATTGAAGCAGTCAGTCACTGACTAGTTGTGTTATTCCAATATTAGCATACCCAAATATTTGGAAAGACTAAAACATTTGGTGTTAAATCAAACACACAGATGACTGACTGATTTGTTAATATTTTTTATCTCGATGTCTTGCAGACAGGCTGCCTAGACTTTTTTGGAAAGTGTGTTTATGGAGGTCTGGGACTAGGGACTCCTTCGTCTACCTGCGGACATTAAGTGGACACCCGCGCTGAAGTCTGAGTTCAGACAATGATGCCAGCAGTGCAGTTAGCATGGAGCTCACCTGTCTCCCTGGGTGCCTGCAGAGCAGAGCCCTTGGTTGGAATGAATGGTGCAGTGAGACGTTCCCGGGATGCCAGCAGCCTGCAGTTTGAATAAGCACATGGCATCGCTCAGCAGTGACAATGGGGAGGCAGAAGGCTCCTGTCCAGAGCCAGCGGGGAACAGAGCCGTAGTCTGCCAGTGTCTCTGTAATTCACATTTGAAGGAAGCACTCACTTTTCCATCAGGCCTGTTCTGAGAGCAGCCAGGCTGGGCCATTATCATAATGGGGTCACCTGGGAAGCTAGGAATAGACAGGGGAGCAGTCTATTGGGGAGAACTAATTGACTCCTGTCTCGTATTTGGCTCAGCTTGACAGGCAAGCCTAATGATTGGAAAAGTACAGCCTCAGAAGAAGCCCACGTCAAGGATGGGCCATGAGGCCATTGCACCTGCTGAGCCCCATAAGTTTGGGTCGTAATTTTCCAACATGCAGCTCTGACATGCCCCTGCCCTGCGGGGAGACTGTGCTGCCATCTGTGTGTGTCCTCTACCACTACAGTGATGAAGGACACTAAGAATTCAGACCTCTTGGCATCCTTTTGTCCCTATCCCCAGTAGCTCACCCTTCAGTTCAATGAAGATCATTTCTATCTCTCCCCAGAGGAAGGTGAGAACAGGGTTCTGGTGCAGGTAACCAAAGACACTAAGGTGATCCTGGACCACAGGAACCTTTTGAAGGGTTTTCCTTGCTATTGGTGCATTGAGGCTCAGACTAATGTAGGCAAAGAATGCCCTGCTCCTCAGATACCATGGTGGCCACTCCTGGAGTTCAGTGGTAGAGCTGAACTTCCTGGAGCTTCGAAAACCAGCAAACCTGGTGGATTGTATTAGTCAGCAGGTATGAAAATGAAAATCCAAGATCACTGTGCCAGCACTGCTAGGTTCTGGCTCCCTGACTTGAGGACAGCTATTTTCTTAGTATCTCCCCTTCCAAAAAAAAAAAAAAAAAAAAAAAAAAAAAAAAAAATATATATATATATATATATATATATATATATATATAAAGCCCTTTCGCTTCTTGTTCTTACAGTCAGTAACTGCACAATAAAGAGACCATTCTCATGATTCTGTTTCACCTTAATTACCTCCCAAATGCCCCATCTTCAAGTCCATCACATTGAGGGTTAGGCGACAAATATGAGTTTCCTTTTTCTTTTTTCCCTGTAACATACACTAGATATTCACTCTGTAACATCATTTGACTCATGTGAGTGTTGGTTACTACCTGCGAGATTAGAGTAACAACAGGTATTGCCTCGGGCATCTGTGACAAATGAGCCAGTGATCCTGGAGAAAGTCCCACCATACACCAGGTCCTAAGTACAGGAGGTCAGCTTTCTTGCCTCCTTCTTATCTGTCCTGCATCAGGTTTTGAGAGTTCTCTTCTACTCCTGCTCCATAGGGAAAACTTCTCTGCTTTTCAGATTCCCTCTATCTACTAGGTTTACCTGAGTTTTGCCTGTTTTCTTGAAAACAAAATAATCCAGAATTACCAGGAGCAAGCAAATGTCTTCTTCTCCTGAGAGGCCCAGAAGAAAGAGGTCACGCTTCCAGGGCCCCAGGGAAGATGTAGAGACAAATGCAATACCCATGGACTGAAGCTCTTCATGTTCTCTAACCTTCCCTATCCTCAGATCCCTCTAAATCTCAGGGACCCCCTTCCTGGAGCCACCTCTGAGCCCCTTGTGCAGTGGAACCAAGTGTCCCTGTGCCTTCCCTGGGTGTGGAATCCCTGGCCCTTCCACCCCAGCCCTAGGGATGCTGCAGCCTGGTGATCTCTATTACTCACTGCCAGCATCAGTTCCCTGAAACGATGCAGTGGGAGTCGCTTCCCCTGACTAACATCTTTGTACTGAGCAGGGGAATCAGAACGGAACAGATGTTTTAAGGACTCCATAAATCCGTGAAGATAAAAACCACCCACCCAGCACTTTTTAACAATGCGCCATGCTGATGAACCAGCATATCGGAAATACCAAAATAAATATAAAATCCCACAGAAGCTTCAGAATAAATCTTAGAGTTTTTTTTCATTTTCTTTTTTTCCCTATAACATACACTAGATATCATTTTTAATACTCAGTGAAGACCCACAATTGGGAACAGAAAGTCTATAAAATAGCAGACGCTTCCCACCAAAGCGACCCGATGATCAACCACCAGGTGTGTGAATCACCCTCCAATCGTTTCCTGAATAACTCATCTCTCACTCCCCCAGAACCCTCTCCCTCTCCCAGCACACCCAGTGTTGTCATGTTCCCTCTCATAACTCCTTGCTTAATTCCAATGAGGTTTTCTAATTAGCCTAATTAATTTTCTGCCCAACTTAATAAGACTGTCTCTGGTTCAGAAATAATTGGACTTTCAGAGCTCCATTTTCCCTCTCTCCGTTTCTCAGTGGTGAGTTGCGATCCAGCCTCCTTTAATAATTCAAAATTAGCTTCTGTTTTTCAGATGATGGGTTCATGTTCAGAGAGTTATTTAGTTTTTTCATTAACACTCTCTCATGTCTCTCCCTCTTTTGTATAGAACACCTGAAAAGCACTAAAAATAAAAGGAAAGTTGGATCGCTTCCTGGAGAAAGAAATCCATTTCAGATCAAAGTTTCAATGGATTCTTGCTTCCTACCTTATCAATTTCAGGAAGGTAAATTAATGATGTAGATAAAGCACATTATTTTCCACAAAGTTTAGTAGCAGCTGTGGGAATGAGCCCAGTTGAGCCGGGACAAAGGTCAAATAAGAGGTCTTGAGCACTGTCAGGCAATCTGGCTAAACTCTTACACACTTATTTTGTATGGCTTTGAATGTGTTACTGTAGGAAAATAGCATTGCATTACACACATCAGTGTGTGTTCTTCAAGCAAAGGAGTAGACATTAATGCCAAAGAAGAGATGAAAGAAAAATTCCTAAGCTAATGAAAATGTCCATGTCCCAGTGAATGTTTGGATAATAATCTGCAATTGCTTATTGTCTTATTTGCTCTCAGGTCCCAGGACGCCAGGAAAACTTAGCCTCCACGGTATCGGTTTTGCAGCCCCAGAAATATTTCCCTTGGAAATCCGAAGACGAAATTAATTTCCCATTTCCTAAGAAAGCCTCAAGCGGTTTTTAAAGGACTTATAAATATGCCAGAGAAGGGTTCTGGAGTACAGAGAACATAGTAAGATCGTGTGCCTACCTCCTCCCTGTGCAGGACATAGCACAACTGTGAACATCCTCAGTGTGCTTGCCATGTCTTAAGTGGAATCACAAAGGTGAGAAGGCTTTCAAAGAATGCATTCCCAACAACAGCTCTAGGGATCCATCCTTTATTCTTCTCATTGGATCATCCTAACCCAAATTCTCCCAAAACCAAATGCCTGGAGAAGTTAAGATTGCAACCTTTTCCCAAGAAAAAGGATGACTTATTATTTCCAGGAGTCACAGGTTTGTCTGGACTCACCTAGATATGTAAGTGCTTTGAGACAGTATGGTTCAGAGACTCCCAGTGAACCAAAACAGCTAATTTACTCTTAATTATCTCCTACTTAAAAGTTTCTCTCCTCGCTTCTCTCCTTCCCTCCCCTCCTCTCCTTTCCTCTTCTGCTCTGGGACAATTTCCTCACAGACAGTGTTTAATAGTGAACCCATTTTTTAAGTGTAAAGAAAATTCAATTTTCCAACAATGTCCACAAATGATATATGTCTAAATTACAATCCAACATGATTAGATTTAGAAACAAGTAGTTTGGAAAATAAGCCAGAAATCAGGTTAAAGGCTCAAAATAGAAAATGAAAAGGAATAGTGCCCACTGTAGCTGTATTTTAAATGGAACTTATTTTTGGTCATCAGTTAGGACACTATGAAACCAAAGAGTATAATCTATATTGTGTTTAACACCTTAGGCTTCTCTTCTTGTTGCTGACGTAAGACTATTTGCTCTCAGCAGAATCCTGCAATGTTCAATGATCAGCGAGGAATTCCTTAATATATGGCCCATTACAAAATAGATTTCTCAATGGAGCTCTGTTCACAGTTTGAACCTAATAGAGTAGTAGCCAAACTTTAAGTCCTTTATGCACATTTTATCCCTAGAATATACTTTTCCTAGTGAGATTTTTAAACTATCCTCTGTATTTTAATATTGGAGTAGGTTTCTTTTTATAACCCGGGTGCGTTTTTACTAATCTTTAATTCAGTGGCCCTGCTCTGGTTAAGCTCTTTTGTGTAATAACCGAAAAAAACTGAGTCCCAATTTTAGTATGATGACCTTGGGAATACCATCCTGTATAAAAACACACACAGTAGTAACAATAATAATAAACCTTTGAACACATGACTTCCTGTTATGCAGTGGCAGTTTGGAATATCATGCCCTGGTAGGTTAACCGGGGTATCTTCTGATTCTGCTCCATCTCACCTGGCCCTGAACTTGAACTTAGTACAGCCCTGGAACTTGATTCTGGAACAGCAAAAGGAGAACTGGTACCCATATATTCTCCTACTCAGGTCTGACCATGCACTTCCCCAGGTCTGAGCTAGCACATTAGCCCCATTGAGAGGCAGTGTGACAGGCAAAAGCCTATGGGAAAAATGCCTGCCCAGGTGCACCCTAGAGAGCACCTGGTTCACGCATGACAGGGTTGCAACAAAAGACATCTAACACCAGGATCTAGTCATAAAGGTGATAGAGGAGTGGAAGAAGGGGTGGTGAGAAGACACACAGTTTAACAACCCTAGGGGGCTCTACCAGACCCATGCAGACCCAGGACCAAGGACCCAAAGGAAGAAGCGAAGTTTCCAGTGCCAACAAACGGGACCTTCTGGCAGGAGCTGGAAACTACTTCTATGGACCATGTTAGGTAGAAGATACAAGAACAACGGAGATACAACTATTTTTAAATATGCCGCCCTTTCCTTTAAAGGATAGAGTGTTTAGAACTCTGTAGAACCAGGTGTGGCTTGGCCAGAGGCAGCCTGTGCTGGCTGAAGGAACTTGCTGTCACTCCAGGCTCCACAGGGACATTGGGCCCTGGTTCTAAGCTGTATCACCTGCCAAAATGTGATGGATAGTAAAATTGATGGGTCCCCCTTTTAAACACAGTCCCAAGTTCTGCTTCCATGACCTCCTGCAGTACACAAGTGTGTAGCAGACAAAGAAGCATTCCCTCCTGATGGCAGAGAATTTACTGGTTGTAAATTTCACCCAGTGCCCTCAGGTCTCTGTGTTATTGTCAGGTAAAGCAAGTCAGAGAATCAAGCAGTTTCCACTGATCCCCTTGAACAGCATTTCCTCTTCTTCCTTGGATAAAAATAAAACATTTCAGCAATTTTCTCCCATGAGGAAACCCTTCCAGTTTCAACAGAGCAGCTGGCGATCCCCAGTCCCTCCTCAACTGGACACCTCTGTCCTTGCCTGTAAGTAGTCACAGGACATTTCAGCCTTGTCTCTGCCATCACTGCTACTGCACCCTCATCTTCACCATCAGGTGTGAGAACTGATGATGATGTCTAAGGAGATGACACATCTCCAGACAATACCAACCACTGAGCAGCCCTTGCCCCATGTTGCACAGATCCTGAAGGTTGAGACTCCAACCTCCGCTGGTCAAAGTAGGACTTCAGTGGGTACAGAAACAGAATCCCCTGTGCTGGAATGACATGGCCCAATCCTTCTACTGCCATTCCTCAAATAAAACGTTGAGTTAGCTGCCACAATGCTCATTTCTCAGAGATACTAAGTAATTTGCCCAAATTCTCAGAGTGAGGAGGCAAATTTGGGATAAAAATCAAGGTCGGATTCACTCCAAAATCCATATTATTTTCACTATATAGTATTGCTTCCAATTTTCCTTGTGGATGGCATCAAAAATGCAAAAAAAATGTTCAAAAGAAAATCTTAGCACATCTGTGATAATATGGGATACTGAAAGAGTTGCCAGGTTTAGCAAATAAAAATATAGGATACCCAGTTAACTTTGAATTTCAGATGCATGAATATTTTTAACATGTGTCCTATATATTGCATGAGAAATACTTACCCTAAACTTGCTTTTTATCAGAAATTGGAATTTAGCTGGCCACCTATCAATTTTCTTGTGACCCTAAATGCTGTCCATCTGTATCTTAATGCTTTGAGCTCCAAGTTCATTCTACTGCAACAAACTCAAAATGCTGTCAGGGAAAATGTTAATTGCTCTCTCTTCCGCTGTCTTCACCAGTAGTTACCCTGAGGGTCATTCGGGTTCCTCTTAGGCCTAGAGTGAAATGCTATATATCTGCACATGCATTTAAAGCTTCTGTGCCTAAGTCAGTGTTTTTAGTCAGCTTCCTAGGGATATGATTTATATGCCACCAGTGTAAACACTTACCAGTACAGCGAGCATGTGCCCTGTGCCACGTCCACACCAATCTGGACAGAGAACACTCCTTTTGCCCCAGAAATGTACCTGTGGCCTATGCAATCAATCTCCATGATCTCCAGTCCCAAAGAAACACTTTTCTACTATCTCTTTAGATTTGTTTTGTCTATCCAGAATTTCATATAAGTGGATTTGCTGAGCTGTCTCTGGTTTTTTTCACTCATTGTGATGACTTGAGATTCATCTACACTGGTAAGTACATCAATAGTTCCTTCCTTTTATTACTGAGTCATATTGCACTGGATTGCCATAATTTGTTTACCAAATAATTGTTGATGAACATACATATTTTTTCTAAATTTGAATGACATAAATAAAGGTACTATCAACATGTTTGTGCAAGTCTTTATATAATAGACATATGGTTTATCTATATAGAAAAATAACAAGAAATAGAATATGTGGTCATATGATAGCTGTGTATTTAATTTTATAAAGAAATACTACATAATTTTAAAAAGTGTCTCTAGGATTTTACGATCCAACTACCAATGTGTGATTTTTCTTCAGTCTCTCTACATTCTTGCCAACATTTTTGGCTGTGGTTAGTCTTTTAAATTTTAGCCATTATTATAAATATACAGTATTTTCATAGGGTGGTTTCATCTTGCATGTCTCTAAAAACAACTGAGTTTTAAAATATTCAGAAAGATAAAGTAAAAGTTGACTTACTCATTTATTAAGTAATTTTTTTGAGCATCAAGTACTACACAGAGCCACTAAATATAAAGCAGAAAATAAACAAATATTTGATCCCTGAAAGATATGGAATTTATGATCTGGTGTGAGAGGGATATTAAATAATACACATATGTAACTGTATACCTATAAATAATAATAAATATCATTAAAGTAGCAGTCAATGCGTCCTATTTAGGTAGAATAACAGAGAGCACCCTGATTAGACTGGGGGTGTGAGATGCAATTTCTGCAATAAGAACACTTAAGATGTGGTCCTGAAGAGTGATAAGGAGGGAGCGAGACAGAGATGGTGTGCTGAGTGGAGAAACTCTCTGTAATGAGGGAAAGACATTTAGAACTTTTCCTGACAGTAACATTCATGGGTACGTTGTGCATTTGAATTAATATAATGTTTTTGTGGGTTCATCACTAGACTCTGAGGAGGACTCAGGGACTCCACATAGAGACATATAGATTGTTTACTGTGCAGCTAGAACAACATCCCTGGACAAATGTGGGCAACTTCTGATTTCACAGATGAAAGAAAAACATATCTCTTTTGAAAACAAATGTAAGATAGGTGTTGGGAAAGATAAAATTAGAGAAAAATGGGAATGCATACTATACTGGTGCTTTCTCCCCATCAAATGTCAACAGGTGCCTGGTGGTTTGTTGCCCAAAGACAGTGGGCCTTCAAGAAACAAGGGAACATGTGGCTCCTGGATAGCTCAACTATCTTTCCATCATGGCATCCACAGAGCCACTATTCTACCAGGCATTTGAGTAAATACAGGAAACACAACTGCAGTCTCTGCCCCATATCACTGCAGGAAATAGCCCCATGGATCTGTGGACAACGAGTGACAATGAAGGCACCTAGGTGTATAATGGAGGCAAGACCTTGGGAGTAAGGAGATCAAAGTAGGGATCTCTACCTAAGAAGTCAACTTCTTTCAGTGGTAAAGAGAAAAACAGTGGTTTTGTGATAGCACCTATGACATGAATTTGATAGCTTCCATTCTTCATCCCCTGTCTGCATGCTCAGTCTGTGGCAGACACAAACTTCATGTCATCTAATCTTCACAGCAATGCTGGGAAGCGGAGATAATTATCATCCCTGTATTACCTGCCAGGAAACATGGCCCAAACATGTTAGTTTTCCCAAGGTCACATTCTTAGGGAGTAGGCAAACTGGGGTGCAGAACCAGTTCTCTATAATCCTTAATCCCAGGTCCCTAATTTCTTAAAGACTTTCTACATTAAATTTATTCAGAAAAAATTCATTGGGATATAAAATTGTTTCACGTGTTCTGCCTTCTCTAATGTCTGCTGCTGGTGACCTATTGTGATGTCAGCAATCAATTATTAATGTGCAATAATCATGATTCTATGTCCTGAGGAAGCACACTATGCTGTGCTCTTTTTTCTCATTCTAAGCCCAACAGGAGGCAGTCTGCAGAGGTGCACCCCAGAGAAAGGCCAGGCCAAGGTCAGGTATTGATGGCATTGCTGCTGGAGACCACCTGGAGCTTGTTTCCTGACCCCACAGAGCCTCCAGGGTCCATGCACATCTATGAGCCCAGGTCATTGGGAAAGAGAGGAAGAGAGAGAGAAAGAGAAAAAGAGAGAGAATGAATATGAAAGCTGTCTGCTCCCATTCAGTATTTCAGAGGAAAATCATTCTGAAAAAGCATATCAGATTAAATAAATTAAAAGAACTGCACACCCCTGGGAAAATTCTCAGAACAGAATCATTTGAACTGATGTACAATTCACTATGAGGCTCTCTCCTTAAAGGAAATGAATGTCATCAAAATAAAAATTACTTCGTGGTGCAGGAGACAGTAGGCGGGGACAGGGAGAAGGGGACTGGGTCATGGAAGGCACAGTGTTTACAAAGCCATTGAAGGAGGCTGAATAGAGCTAGTCTGGTCCCAGAAGGCAGAGACATGTGGACTCTCGCATATAAATAGGAAACCTTTAGAGCAGTGTTAATTCAGAACAGAGCTCCTAAGGCGCTTTAACTGTGTTTGGGGCGTCTGCTTAGCTGCACTGCCCCCTGCTGTAGGAATCTTTCTCTGCGGAGCCTTCTATTCTGTCCATGGTACTGGTGGCAACGTGGCTCTGCTACGTTTTCATTTCTGTACCGTGAGGGGCACATCTGGGACACCTAATAAAAAGCTCCCCTCACCACTGTATTGCATAGAGCCTACTACAATATCTGATACACAGCAAATCCTTGACGGAGATCGGTGGGTGACTAAATAAATAAGTAGGCATGACTTTAATTCAGAATTGAATGAATTTAGCCCTGCCACACTTCAATCCTGTATGCAGAGTGACACTGAAACTTCTTGAACCCTGTCAATAGGTTCTTCAAGGAAAGATGCACCATGTAAGAGTATGCAAGACTTCAGGTGCCGTGGGCTTCCCTGAGTGTGCAGAAGAGAGACCCACTGCCAATCTCAGTGGTACAGTGGTAATGTGCTGGCTGTATCCTGGGGGAGCCATGCCGGAGATTGCTGATAATGAGGGGCTCACTGGGTAGAGGCAGGGGAAGGGGATTCTTTACAAAAAGAACAGAATGTCAGTGGCAGGGATTTGAAAGATTGCATGGGACTTTCAGAAAATTCCCTTCACTTTTCTAGAAATCCTGATGAGAAGCAGAACTGGTGGTCAACTGAGGTTTGAGAAGTCAGATGATACAAAATCCTCCTCACTCTGATAAAAAAAAGTTTAAGACAATTTTATTAACCACGTGGCTGAATGAGTTTGTTTTACATTTAGAAGTGGCATGGCTTTTACCACATCATTCATCATGCTGGGAAGAAGGCAAACAATAATTTCAGAGGTAAGGAAAGAAAAGACTGAGGTTGGAGTCCAGCCACAAAGTTATTGCATTTAATAGAGATCTGGAAATGACTTCATAATAATGTCAATAGTCTGACTCGAGAGTCTGAATGGGAGTCTGAAAGGGGGAAAGATTTAGGAGATACAGTCTAAAAATACAGACATTTGTGGCAGCCACTGGGAGAAAAGACAGTTTTGGCAAGGAAAGCTCAGGAGAAGGAACAGATCTGCAGGGAAAACTCTTAAGAGATGCTGAGCTTGTGTGCTTATTGGTTATTCCATCAGCATATCTGTGAGCGGTTTTCAAGCTCACAGGGGAATTTTGACTACTTACATAGTGTTGAGAGTTGTTAGTTTATAGATTGCAGTAAAAAAATAAGTACATTTACTATCTGTGCCTTAGTTTCCCTCTGACACATTAGTACAAAAAAGTGAACTGCTCCTACAGGAGATAGTGGCTTCTAAAAAATGTTGATAATAATCTGAACATAATCATAGAATGCTTTGTGATAAAATAATGTTCCTCTTCTTTTTTTTACCATAACACTGTAGGTTAGATATTTCTTCTCAGTGTTAAATTTCTAAGATGACGTGATTTGCCTGAAACTACTATAGCAAATTAAAGTAATGAATCAAGATCTCAACTCTGGACCTCTTACCATTTCTTGAACTATGATTAACTCTTTGTTGTAATAATTTGTTGACATCATTGTTATTGGTTATTTTTCCTGATGGTACCCTAGAATTAGAAAGGATAACACTGAAGTTGAAAGTTTTAAAAGAATACAAAGTATTTGAAGCAGAACAAACCCCAGCGATGTCCCATCATGTATGAAATGCTGAGTTCTTTGGAAGAGAAAAGTTATTGAAATGCATAGGCTTGTTAGTGTCTCTGCTTACTCACAGTTCTATTCATCTGAGCTCAACCTGAAACTACAAATTGCACAGGAGATCGACAGTGTGCCGCATGCTTATCTTGATTCAGAAAATTATACCATATGGATCAGGAAAGCCTGGGTACACAATGTAGAAATACATTCATGAGCATCCATTCTCTTTCTCCTTGTGACCTCCATCTTTCCTGTCCAAAACTTCCACTTCACCGATATGGCTACATCATTTCTCCATATACAAGGCAACACAGTGCTCCCCACTGGGCAATGTTTCTCTCTTCTATGGTTTAAAAACAGCTGTGTGTCCGAGTCCTTCCAGCATGCACAAAATGTACCAAATCAGTTCTGTGAAAGATGTCAGGTCCCTGATGATTGCCTCAAAGAAATAAATTAAATCTTACTAGCCCTGAAAGTCACCTTCTGAGGGAAGGACTTTCTTTTGTTCTCCACCATTTCTACTTACTTTTTTCATCCAATTATCCATTGGAGTTGGAGACTATGAAGACTCCCAAAGAGAGGACCAATGAAACATCCCTTCCTGGATGATACAGGTGGAGTGAACTGAGATCCCCCTGACCTCCCCTACTCTTCCCAGTTCTGCTGTGAGCTGCCCACCTATTCTAGAACTACAAGTTGAAGTAGAAAGAGATAATGAGCATATTACACTGAAATTTATTTTGTGCACTAAAATAAAACAGGGTTCAGTGTTGCCACTCCCCAGGAAGATTTTCAGTTCTGTAACTTCTTTTATTCTCTGTGAGAATGGTCAGATTCTCTTGCAGCTGGACAAATATTGATATATCATATCACACTTGTAAAATTTTTATTTATCTTTATCATTTTACACTAACCACAACCCTGTGGGTTATATATTTTTTACCCCAATTTTACAGATTACAAAGCTGAGTTACGAAGATCAAGTGACTTGACTGAGACAACTTCAGTAAATTAATCAGTGAGGGAGGAATCAAGACCCGGATCCCTGTCCTTTCATTCCTTTTTGTCTATATCATTGGCTGTTTATGAAAACCAAGGCAAATGAGGGTAGAATGGAAGAATAAAAGCAATATTAAGCCAGGGAACAAGTTCTGGCCACAGGAAAAATACTGACTCTGATATTCTGATGTTCGTACAGGACTTTTAAGCTCTATCTCTTCCCAGTTATTCTATTTCCTCCAACTGATCTTGCTGGATGGACAGTAGATATGATAATTCTCCCATTTGAAAGATGAGGAGACTGAAGGGCGGTGTCATTAACGTGAACCGACCAATGTTCTTGGATGTCACCTCTTAATTTCATGTGCAAGATGCAGACAGTATGTTCACTTTAAGAATCCTTTTGAGCCTTCAGGTTGAACACTAGGAAATACAGCCCCAGTAGCACAAGCCATAATCATTATCTCCCAAGGCTATAACTCCACAAAGTGGTTTCTGGTTGCACTGTCAATCAGAGAGCAGTTGGCACAACTCCAGTGGAAGTTCCAGCCTTTGTGTGTCAGGGTTAGTTTAAGGAATGCCACCCTTTCCTATACTGTAGAAGTGACTTAGGCTAAATCATCTTTTGTTTATCTCTCTAAGCCACTGTCTGACAATAAATCATATGTGCAACTAGCAGCCATGGCCAGCTAGGATGGTATTTGTTTAGCACTCAGTGATTCAGGCACAGTACATATGCTTGTGTTGTCACACCAACACGGTGTGATCACAGAGGAATAAAATGACGAGTAGGATTTGTCCATCTTTGGGCTAAAGAAAGTTCGATCCATTCTGCATTGTATCCCTGAGTCTTAAAGAAGTTGGACAGTGGGTAAGTTTGTAGTTTGTCCTTAAATTGCTATAGAAAATACAGAGTACCTCTTTGCTACAATTATTTCGGAGTTCAGGAACAACATAATCCGAAAATTCTCTTTCCTTTTAAGCATCAATTGTCTGCTGAATATCCAATTACTGTTTTCTTTTTCTGTTTCATCTTCTCTGACAGGCTTTCTACAGTTAACTCAAAGAGGGAGTTACCAGCAATACTTAAAATTGGGAAACAATTTCCCCCAAGATTCTTAGCTTGCTTCTAATGCCAGTCATTTATTTTATATTTTTATTAAAATGAATAAGAATTAGGAGTTGATTTTCTTGTTCTATTTTATGAATAGTAATCTCTGTAAAAATGTTTAATGGGAAAAATCCATATTTTCATAGACTTGCTACATAAAGTCAATTATTTAGTCCTTATAGATTCTGAATACCAATTTATTTGTATGAAATTTAGTAATACTTGGCACTTCACATATCTAAAGTGCTCTACAAATATTAACAAATTAATCCTCTCCATGGTCCCTTAATATTAGGCATAATTAACTCTGATTTCCAGATGGAGAAATCAGGAAAGGTTAAGAGATTTCCTTCCAGTTAGAGAAAAAGTCATTGTCTCCAAAGAAAGGAAACTGAAGAAGACCTGCTCCTCAGCTATGAGCAATTTTTTGGAATATTAAGAGCTTTCAGCATAAACATACATGTAAGTTTCATCTTAGGGGCCAAATAAAAGTGGTAGGTTATTAACAGTGAGCTAGGGTAGACCAGAAGGAAAGTACTATGACCTCAGGGTATAATCACTCCAAGTATGCAGAGGATAGACTAGAGGATGGAGTGCCCTAGGTACTGAGCAATTGCCCTGATAGGATACCTCTGCCCAACGTATCAGACATTTCTGAAATTCTAGTTCATTTATGTTATGCTGAAAGGGAATGCCTTGTCTTCAGATGAATAAGAACAGCTGTTTCCACTACAAAACACAATCTCCCAAATATTATTGATTTTTGTCTATTCTTCTTGAGTTGTGGAAGGAAAATGCTCCAGGTTCAGTGGGATGCAAGTCTACTTGGAGAGAGGTAAGTCTCTACTCCAAGGGATACACCTACATTCTGGTCAAGTTCCTTGTGGGAATTCCATATAGGACAACTCATTTTAATTGAACCTGTGATCCTGAGATCACTTGTAGCATAAATTTATTAACCACAAAAAATTCCCTTTTTTTGATAAAGTAGTAGGAAGGTTCTGGTGGTGTCATTTGTTGGTTTTTTATTTTGTTCATAATTTTTATGGAAACTTACCACATCTAGCTTCCTGAAAATAGCACATGGGGTTTTTTTTAAAGGAAATTTCATTAGCTTAAATTTTATAATACAAATTTTGTATTTTATTCTGTCTTCCATGTAATATCTGTCAAAATAAGTCTTAAATAATTATCAGACTCTGGATATGGGTATATCCTAACCAAGAGTTACTTCTTTTTAGCTTGAAAATAAAAATATTATTAACAAGAGTCACAGAAACTCAAAATTAGGAAAAGGCTAATAATAAGGAAATAGCTTATTAAGTCTTTGTTAAGCATATGCTCAGGACTGAAAGGTTGTCAGGAAGACTCTAATTTTGTTGAAACATTGGGAAATATTTGGGGAGAGAAAAATCAGTACAGTTGACATTTCCAAACTCCCTTCTCACAATGACTGAAGCGAATGGTTAGCCCAGGGCGAAGACCCCAAATGTTCATATGAATGCATAAAGAGCTGGGACTGCAAGGCCCATGTCCTATCAGCCTCGAGCTGCCTGTCTTTGCATATTTCTTCAGTAAAGCCTCTACACTTACGCCTTCACTTAATACAGATTTAATCTGGGAACTTATCAAATTTTTGCTCTGCAGAATAAAAATAGATTTCATTTCTATATTTTTGTTTTTCACCTAGATTATATTCTACTTAAATATATGGTCCTTTCTTTCTTCTCCCACAGTCCTGTAATTAATCCTATATACATTGATTATTTAACAGGAATCTTTTGTGTTCTTGCCAGCTACCTTGTTTACCAGACTTTCCTTATTTTAAGTGGAAGAAAATATGTGAATTATTTTCCCCATATGTTTATCATAGAACTTACCACATTTTTAACTAATGCAATTGCTCTTTCATCAAATACTGGACAGACTCACAAACTACACAGTTAAAAGGATACTGCTCCAGCTCAAGGAAAGAAAAAAAAACATAATTCAGATTTCAAATGCAAAAAGATCCTCAAAAGCTCTTTAGTTTTGTTACTGCTTTCTTTTAAAATGTCATTTCCATATCTTTATTGTAATATGAATAGTTCAGTGCAAGGATCACAAAACGAATGAATCCAAATGATAACAATCTATTAAAGATGGGATTTGCCAAATAAAGTCACAAATTATTTAGAAATTTTTGCTAAATGCCATGACAAAATTTGTCTGTAACTTACATATTTTGGGTTTGCTGATTGAATTTATAGTATTTCATGGTTATAACCTCTAATATTCTATGTAATTAGTTCATTCACAAATTGTGTAGACTATGGGTCATCTTTGGTTCATTCACTCTTCCCTTCGAGTTTCTTCATCATTCTTTGCTTTCAAGCTTTGAAATTTGTAATTATACTTGTAATGAAATTCTTTACTATATATATATATATATATAAACTGCAATAATAATTGTGAATATATTATATATACACACTCATGAAAAAGTCCACCATCATGTGAGTGAATGAAGAAGAAGTAAGTCAGTGTGTCAGTGTTTTGGAGCAAAATCCCAGTAGCGACAGCTGGTCTGGACAAATGGAGCACTCTTCTGTAGTTCTCAGGCATTTGATAGGAGCACCGGCAACAGAAGACCCCTGATGACTCAGATTCCCTCCTGCAGGCATCACAGAGCTCACGCTCACCTCCTGCCTATCTGTTGCCACCTCCCTCCAACCAGCCCAGCCACGCTTGGTCAGGCCATGTCCCCTGGACACGGCTGCACAGGGGAGGTGTTGGGTGGCAGGCTCCTTCCAGACACCCAGCCTCTTAAAGGTCAGAGAAATGATCAAAGATGATCAAGTCTCCATTGAGATGATGATGCTCTGCCTGAGCCCAAGCTGCCCTCAGTTCCAGCTGCCACATTCAGGGTCAATAAACTATTATTCTAAATGCTTTTCACAGCCCACTGACTCGAAATTGACTGCCTGCAGCTCTGTTTTACTGCAGGGAGTAGAGGAGAGAGACAGAGAGAGAGAGAGAAAGAGAGAGAGAGAGAGAGAGAGAGAGAGAGTTGCTAACTCATAACTCATGGACTAAAAGGAAGGAAACCTCAGAATCAAGAAACAATTGAAGAAAATGAACATTTTCTATGGATTTTAGTATAAGCCATTAAAAAATACACATGTAGTTTAATCAGTGTCCCATTGTTGTCCAATTAATAGATAAGAACAATCTATTTTTGTGGATAATAAGCTAAAGTCAATAACATAATAATGTTAACAATAACCATTTACTTATGAGAAATGAACCTGTCAAATACTCACTTTGAGTTTTTCTAGGTGTCTTAGGGTCTTGTGGTTAGTATTCTGTATTAACTCAGACACAGGCAGTGTTCATCTTCCTCATTTTGCAGAATTGAAAACTGAGGTACATAGATGTAGGCAATTTTCCCAATATACGAAAAGTGGTAGCCAGCGATGATGCTGGAAATTGATCAGTCTTATTCTTCTGGCCATGTTTTTAAGTACAGAGCCCTATTCTCATTCATCAGCCCTGAGAGGGAGACATTGTCTTGCTACTGTAAATAAGAAAGCTGAGAGTAGATAATGAAAATAACTTAGCCAGCACTCTCCTGGGTAAAGTGTCAGAGCGAGGCTTTAAAACCACGTTTGGCTCCCAAACCATTGATTTTTTTCATTAAACCATACTGTCACATCATCCCCCTCCCACATCTGGAAGACCACATAGAGCTCCATCCTTATTTGTGATTCTCTGTTCTTCTGAGCCCCTGTTCCTCATGATCTTTAGAGTCTCCACCTGCAACCAGCTCTTGGCGATGTGTTTGTATTTAAAGAGAGAGAAGAAAGCAGAACCTCTGATGGCCTTGGCAACCACAGTTTTCCACCTGGTTTTATAGCACATGGCCATTCCTCCTTGGGTGCTGGCAAGTACTACCATTCTAACCAAGAGAAAAGTCTGGATGTAATTCAGCAATGTCTTTGCACCTGTCCACTGGGAACCAATGGAGAGGCTGCTCTGTACTGCGACAAGTTTCAGGAGGTACCAGGGAGCCCCCCTGACTCTTGAAGCCCCCTGTAGGCATGGAAAGCAGGAGGACAGATAAAGATCTGCAGAATGCACCCAGCATGTGGTGTTGGGAAGTAGGCCATGAAGTCAAAATACAGCTAAGAAGAGAAAGTCTTCTACTCAGAGTTGAATATCTGCTAGTATATTCATGGAAGATCATCATTCCTGCAGGCATCCAAGGGAGATATTATCATGCCCACTCTTTAGATAGAGAAAATAAAGTTCTAAGGGAGTGAGTGGCTTATGTACTGAAGTATGGTCACACTGTGAATACTAGCTTCTTTTCTTAAAAAACAATGTTGGGGGTGATGAGAGTGTGAGGAGGAATTTAGATGGCAACACTTTGCCTTTGAAGTGCTCATGAGCCAGCGAATCTCAATCATCTTTACGCTGCTACTGTGGATTGGTGGTGGTAGGGTTATCTCACTTGGCAGATGGAAAAACTAGATGAATGGCCACTCCAGGCCAGTGGCAAAACTGCAAAAATGGAAGCCCATGTCCTTTGGACCTCAGTTCAATCTGAGAGATCATAGACACTCATTCTTAGGCTTTGGCTTATTTGATGAGGGAGGTTCCTACCATCCAAAGTGATATTCTACAGAATAAGACATAGCTAAACACTTCACTTTTTACACACAATTCATTTGGATCCAGCATATTGTAAGAAAACTGAAGGATTGCCAGCCACATTTGCAAATAGAGAGTTC
This sequence comes from Dasyprocta punctata, assembly GCA_004363535.1. Classification (NCBI taxonomy): domain Eukaryota; kingdom Metazoa; phylum Chordata; class Mammalia; order Rodentia; family Dasyproctidae; genus Dasyprocta; species Dasyprocta punctata. The sequence goes on along the minus strand of RJWM01000082.1, from coordinate 177,832 downwards.
GCATTCACTCTGTAGATGTCGACCTTAAATAAGCTGCTTTGGAGAGAAATACGTGGTGCATTGGTAAGAATTAGATATCCACCTGAGGGTTTTAGATTGTACTGTCTAATTGTACCAAACGAACAATATTGGTACTATGTATAAGCAATTTAGAATTGGCTGTGGGAGTTGGGATATGATGTGAGCCACAGTTCTCCTGGAAATTTGTCTCGAATTCACAATATTGAATATAGAATAAAAACCACTTCACTTTCATTACTCTGGAAAATTTTGCATTGGTTCTCCCCTGGTTCACAAGTTTGTACCTTGATTCTAATTCATGGTGATGATTTATAGCAGGTGAACATGGCCTGGAGAGAATGAGTACAGAGAATGTGCAGAAACCTTGTGAAATGTTCCAACCCCTCCTATTGCTGGCACCTAGGAATGGCAGAGCCTGCTCTACCAGGCTGCAATCAACAGGTCTGGGGCCCTCTCCCTACCTCCCTTCACCCGCACACTGTGGCAGGAAACTCGAGGTCTTGAATTTTGTGTCATCTGTGTCTGTCTGAGTCCTACTTGTCCATCCAGAAAAAGGATCTGAGGAGAGAGACCTAGGAATGATGGCTCCCGTAGACCATCCATCCCAATCCGCTTGCTCGGCTGCTAATGAAAACTGCTGCTGCTGGCGATCCTGGCAGCTTCAGGGACATCAGAGAGGGAAAAAAGCCACGAAAACGAAGGCGTCAGTTTGATCTACAGTGTAATTACAGCCGTGCTGGGAGACAACACAAATTTAGCCTCAACACAAGCATATTTCTTTTTGTCCAGAAATTAATTTTCACATCAAAAAAGAAACCATTTAACTTCTGAAACAGAATCGGACGAAAGAGCGAAAATGTCAGGGGTGGCAACCAGGGGCCTGGGTGTCAGCGGTGTGAGGTGCGTTAATGTTTTGACAGAGTTGGAGGAGAATGGGAACATTTCCCAATCTGCTCACACCAGGGCAGAAATCAAGCACCAGATTCCAAGTGCAAAATGTTGGCAGAGGCAAGGTTAGGAGAGCAGGAGGAGACGCAGAAAGAAGAAAGAAAGAGGAGCGAGAGAGCAGATAGCACAGCCATCACCAAGCCCAGATGTATTTATCTCCTCCTACCTCCACACCAGGATCAGGAAAACAGGGTAGAATGATGTCTGATGCTCTCTTCCAGGCACTGGAGGGCAACTGAAACAGTCCATAAGGAAATTCTGGAAAATCCACACAGTTGATGGGAAGTAAAATTCGATGCATAGTAAAAGCAAATGGCATGAATGCGTTCTTTTCCACTGAGAAGTGCAGCAGAACTAATGTGCAAAGGGAAATTTAGGCTAGGGGCAGCTCTGGATCTCTGCTATTTCCTTCTCCCAGCTGGGTGTGGTTGTTCCCTGACACAGAGGTGAGGTGAGGCCTTCTAGTCCCTTAGCTCCACCACATCCCTTACGACTCACTTCGTTTCTCTTTGTTTGCTTTGTTTTGTTTTGCTAGTTTGTTTGTTTAAAACAGGGTCTCACTGTGAAGTTCAGACTGATTTTGAACTCGCTATGTAGCTTAGGCTGGCCTTGAACTCATGACAACTCTTCTGCTTCAGCCTCCTGGCTGCTAGGATTACAGGTGTACAATACCATGACCAGTTTCTGAGTCACTTGGAATCTATTTGTCAGCTTCTTGTCACTTGGCAAGGGCCTGAGATAAACAATTTAAAGAAGAAAAGTTTGATTCTGGCTCATGGTGTCAGAGGTCTCAGTCCATGGTTAGCTGTGGTGAGGCAGAAATATCATGGCAGAAGTATATGGTGAAGGAAAGCACTCACCTCATGCTAGCCCAGAAGCAGAGAGAGAAAGAGACAGAGGGGAAGGGGTCAGGAATAAGACACAGTACCCAAGGTCATGCCCCCATAACCCAGTCTCTTCAACTAGGCTCCTTCCCCTAAATCTTCCCTACCTTCCAGTAACGGTATAAACCATCAAGGGGTTAAACCACTGATGGTGTTAGAGCCCCCTCACACACTCTTCTTCCAAAAGCACCACCTCTGAACACATGAGACTTTGAGGGGACAGTCCAGATCTAAAAGAGACCTTGGACTCACTTTTTTCTTTTCTTAGCTTTTCTTTTTATTTATTTATTTATTATTTTAAAAACAAAGAGAAGAAAAATAGAAATAAAATAAAACAGCATTTAAAATCAGGCTAATAGGAGAGTAACAATAATTAATACATTGTGTATTATCATCTTCCTCATAGTTACTCAGAGTATAAAATATAGGTATGAAATAAGGTCCAGACATTATTAACACAAATCTTTGGTTTTTTTCTTTTTTAGTTTTTTCTTTTTTTGGTACCAGGAATTGAACTCATGATCTCACACTTGCCAGGCAGGTGCTGTGACACTGAGCTCTATACCCAGCCTAAACCTTGCTTTTCAATGGACTAAGAGAAAATAACTGTGTAACTATCTTAACTATCTTCTCTCTCTCTCTCTCTCTCTCTCTATATATATATATATATATATATATATATATATATATATATATTATATACATTTTTTTCCTTTTTTCTTCTTTCTTTTTCCCTTTCTCCCATTATTTCTCTTTTGAACAGTTTCTAATTCACAGTATCTATTGTACAATTTTGGATCTTATTCACTCTTTCAGCTTCTCACACTAGTAAGAAAATTCAATAAAAGTAGTACACTGAGGAAGTGGCAGTACCCTCCTGTGCTCCAGCAGTGGGTGAGCTGGCCAAGAGAGAGCCAGGAAGCAATGCCCTCCCTGTGAGCCAGTCAGCACGGGGGTAGGGAGAGAAGATTCTCCCCCAACCTATAAGCAGTTGGCTGATTCAGGAGAATTGAGGCTGAAATGATAGCACCTGAAGTAAGACAGGAACTTAATGTTTGTATTGTTTGATTTACTTTGCAGACCTTAAGCCCGAGCAACTATTTAGAAGATGACAATATGCCATATGGTAACTATTGTGGATTTCCTACTGTCTTGTTTTGCCAATATTATTCTCATTGCTTTGTTTTATTTCACTTTATTGTTTTCTTTTATTCACATTAAAATTAAAAATGAGATAGACCATATTAACAGAAAGACAAAACTCACATGATCATCCCAGTAGAGGTAGAAAAAGCACTTGGCAAAGTCCAATGCCCATTCATGATAAAAACCCTATAGAAAACTGGAATAGATGGTCTCTACCTCAATCTGATAACAGGCATCTATGACAAACCAACAACTACCATCATACTAAATGGTCAAAAAATGAGATTTTTTGCTCTAAAATCAGGAACCTAATGCTTCTTACACTGAATAGTCGGAGCTCATTTCACAAGACCCATTCTAGAGCTCAACTGAGTCACCCTGCATAAGATGCCTCCCAGCTCCACCAGGACCCAGTGTCTGCTCCCTCCCTGCCCTTGACTGACAACTTGACATATAGTACCATCATGTCTATGACAGAGTGGGTAGGACCATACTCTCCCTGTAGATAGCCACCTTGTACGGGAAACTGCAATAACCCTGCTCCCTGATCCAGAATCCTCTATTAGAGACAATGTATTTTAAAGTAAACACGTGGTGCATTGACACTGAATTCTCAATCAGCACCTGACCAACTTTTTTAGAGGATGGAAATAGGAATGATAATTGCCCCCCCCTCATCTTTTTCCTGCTTCCCTCCTCACTCCTTGTGCCCCCTAGGAAGAGTGGGATGGTTTGTACAATACTCTACACACTTCCAGTGAAGCTGAACATCATCCTTCTTTTTCTCTTCATTATTGTATCCTCAGTTGCCTTGTAGTGAAAAGTTTTTGGCAGATATGGACCTGAGAGAACACCATCTTAGGGCAAATTCCAGCTGATAAAGCATCAAATGAGATGGAACCAAAAGTGAAATGCATTTGAGGAAGCCTCTGACACCAGATTGATGGAAAAGGGAGGTGTGGGAGGAGCAGGCTGCCACTTCCTCCTGGGTCCTCTGAGCTCCAGAAGTGGAGAAGAGATTGTGTCTCCAAGAGATAATGTGGCTTTTAGAGTTCCTAAGATTGAGAGTTTGCTAAGTGCTCATAATCATGTGACTGAATGTAATAGGCTTGGAAGCAACTGCAAGGCAGGGAAAGGTGTGCAGAAGTGAATAAAAGAGAGATGTAACTGTTTGCAGGGTCTTTTGGATGCAGAGTAGCTTGAGGCCATGAAAATTACACTGGATTCTGGAACAGGCTCTAGAGGTTGTAGAAGTTCACGATCCACAGAGACCTATGACTTTGGAGAAGTCACCAATTTGGGGGGTCTCAGTTTCTCATCTGTAAAATACAGTAGGTGACTTCAGAGTGGGGATGGCATCTTATCCAATGGCTCCCTTGTAGTGTATGAAGCTCTCCATGTAGTGGCTCTGGAACTTTCAATGACATCTATTTCACAAAGAAAACCTAACAAGTGGCCAAAGTCTACTTCAAGCAACTCACCACGACCATGACAAAATACTTGAGATAATCTGCTTATTTATAAAGATGAGAGGTTTAGTTCAGCTTGCTACTATGGAGGTTTCAGCACATGAGCAGCTATTCATGTTTTTTAAAATTTATTTGAAAGAGAATAAAACCAAACCAAATAAAGCAATAAAATCAATCAAAACAAGACAGTGAAAGTGACACAGAACTTCAAAACAAGATAACAGGAAATCAACAATGGCTACCACAATGCCTCTTGTTATCTTCAAAATAGCTGCCCATACCATCAAACTTAATAAAATCAAACAAAGCAGAACAGAATAAAACCAATCAAAACAAGACAATGAAAGCAATACAGGACTTCAAAACAAGATAACAGAAAATTGATAATGGCTATCATAGTATGTCTTGTTATCTTCAAAATAATTGTCCATGCCATCAGATAAAATAAAATCAAACAAAACAGAGCAGAATAAAACCAAACAAAACAATGAAAATAATACAGGATTTCAAAACAAGATAATAGGGAATTAAAAATGACTTCCACCTTCAGAAAGAAATCCCCTATAATTGCTATATTGCATATTGCTATCCCCTAAATAGATGCTCAGAGTACTGGCTTTAGGCCTGTAAAGTCAATCAAACACTCCACCAGGAGGAGAAACAAGAAAACAACACCTTCCTATGAGCCAGGTGGTGTTCACGCTGGGAAACAAGAAAGGCTGTAACCCCTACCCCCTGCTGAGTAGGCAACCAGCTAATCTGCAGAAACATAGGCTGAGATGATAGCTACTAAAGTAAAAAACAAAAAAAAAAAGAAAAAAGAAAAGAAAAAGAAAAAGAAAAACACTTATGTTTTATATATAAGTACACATCCTCCTTCACTTTTCACAGGAGCTGTGAATCTGACTGCCATATCCATTTGTTTTGGGCTTGTGGCAGAACAGCCTGATAGAAGCATGTTGGGGAGCAAACATGATCCCCCCATGGTCAGGAGGTAAAACAGAAAAAGAAGAGGCAGGGGCAGGGCTCCCCGGTCTCCTTTGAGGGCCTGACCCCAATGACTCTGAAGATTGCTCACCTCTCAAAAGCTCTGCTACTTCCCTGGACTAAGCCTTCTGCACCTGGACCTTCACGGGACAGCAATTCAAGCTGTTCTCTAGCTTCCTGTGCTCTCCACACCTCACTTTGTGTGGCCCTAGACTCCTTGATCTTCATTATGAGACCAAAACAAAGCCATTGAAGAGTATGAAAGCATCCAGAAAAAGTTGCAAAGCATCCTGTGAACTTGGACCATGATTTCACATCTATTAAAGATAAAGCACAGTCTTACATGCTTAGTTCAAAACCAAAACACCTTGTCAAAGCATACATGGAACAAAACCAGCCCATTTGATCTGTTTTATTATCTATCATATTTTGTGTCAGAAGATAGAATTCACATGCAACCTGATTTTTAACAGTGATATGCTTCAACAGGTTGACCATCACATTTCTTATTATCTGTTGTGTATATGAGCCAATATTTTCCTTGGTTTTCCTCAAAAGCTGAGTGTTTGAGTATTACATCCATGCTTCAGATGGACACTCTCAGGATCAGAGCATTCAAGGGGGCACAGAAGATGAAAAAGTGGAGGGGTAGAGTGGCCTTAGCCAACAAAAGATTGTCCAGAGCCTAGGCAGCAGTGGAGAACGCCTGGGAATTCAGCCAGCCCCTAACCAGAGGGAAATACTCTTCAGAGTGGCTTTCATAATATAAGAGTTTTCTCTTTTTTTCCTTCTTCTCTTTTCCCCGTGTGGCACATTTTTGGCAGGATCAGCTAAATAAGTGTTATATAATATAACACCTCTGGAGACCTCAGTGGTGAAAAGGCCACTGAGGAGAAAGGAGAGAATTTTCAAGTTTTCAGGATTTTGTCATGTATTCCTAGTTGATCTTATTAGCACCTGTCACAGTGAAGTTAGCCCCTTGGTTAGATTTCCTTGGCTTTCGCAGTACTTGCCTTCTTATTTCTATTGTTCTCTGTGTTATTTTAATTATTCTTTGCTCTTATTATTGGAATTTAATTGTCTGAGCAGCCCCTGGGTGATGGCTCAGAAATAATAAAAAGAGGTATGGTAATAATGATTGTGAATGGTGGCACAAGGGACATTGTGCTGCTGGTAATACTGACATTGTTACTTGGATTATTAATAATGTTGCTACTAGTGGCAGCAATAATAGCTTCCATCTTAGAAATTTAGAGTGTTTTAGAGAAATATTAACTTGTGTACACTCATACATCTTGGACTCAAGCAAAGATGGAGGAGGGCAAGTATTAACAGTGTATCTACCCAGAAGTAACAGAAAATAAGCAACAGAAGCACAAAGAATAGTTATTTGTCACTATTAGTACAATTAGGGAAAGAAGTAAATGTTCTGGATTTCGAGTCCTACAAATAAGAAGGCTGAAATTTAAGCATGGGTGTGTCTCACTCGCTTCTTTGTTCTTCTGTTTAGAATACAAGCAAACACATATTTGGCCCTCAAGTCATGCAAGTCAAGAGGATGAGGCATAGGAAGGCAGGAAAAGAGGAAAAGAGTAACACAGGAAGGAAAGGAGAAAAGGATGGATGAAAGAAACAAGAAAGAAAGGACTCATTGAAGAACAAAATTGTAAAACAAAGACAAAAATGATCAAGAGCAACGAACTGGATCCTTAGGTAGGTAAGACTTAGCAAATATTCCAGCTTCATTTTTGCAGTAGAGGTTACTCAACCAGTTTCACACCTGGGGTGATACTAAAAGGACAGGGGAAAGTTCACGTGGGGACCAAGCACCCAAAGTGAGGTAGTCTTGAGAGTGGGGAGTCATTAACTGACTGCTTCACGGTGTCTCCGTGTCATCTCTGTACAGTGGCACTGAAGCGGCCCCATGCTGTCAGATGCAGCTGTGTGCTGAGCTACCTGGCCGTCAGCTGCTATTTCAAGCGTACTTTCAGGCTGTCAATAAGTTATTATAAAACAACTGTCTCCAAAACATTATGAACAATATTGTTCTTTATAGTACAATTCATAATACCATATAATTGAAAATTATCTTAATGATCAACAGTATGGGAATGTTAAATAAATTATCATAGCATATCCACATGATAGAATGTTATGCATCTATTAAAATAACATTTTGGAATCATTTTTAATGGCATAGGAAAACATTATGATGTTAAATGGGAGAAAAAGCTAGGCGAGAAATCAGAAGGTCTTGGTAGTAGGGTAACAGAGATGACTTGGTGATTGAGTTATAACACAGTTTGAGCCTAATTCAGAGGGGGCGATTTGGGCTTAGTTCGCAAAGATAAAGAGAATGCAAACATTTCTACATAGAAGAGTAACATAGCTGTCAGTTGATATAAAAAAAAAAACCTAGGCTTAACTATTTGGTTAATAATTATATTCATCATGCTAATGCTACAAATTAATAAATGATTAGCACTGCAATAATGTTAATGTGAAACATTATACCAACAGAATCATTCAAAAACTAAACTGAAACATGTAATAAGTAAGAAGTGATTGAAACTCATGAGAAAGTGTATATGCAGGTGGAAAATACATGCATCATCTACAGGCCTTGGCCATGATAGCCTGGCAAAAGAAAAATGTCAACACAAATAAGCATTACTGAGAAGAATTTCAGGGTTCACCTAAGAATATATAAGACTAACAATGCAAGCATGCTGGAGTACTATGGTGCGAGGCTTGTGATAATGAGATTTTCTGTGTACAATGTTAATGAAAATAAAAAACACAGGGGCATCTCATCAAAATTACAATTGGTAAATTACATTATCATTTTCCCTGCTGAAATCCCACACTGAAAAGCCAGTCGTTCAATTCAGCTTAACAACTTCTGTTTCAGAAAATTGCCCTGGTGGAGCCGAGGGAGGCATAACAGAGGGGAGCTCGGACAGGCACAGCGGCACAGGTGAGGCCTGAAGGGGCCAGTGTTACTGGGGAGGGAGACAGAGGATGGATCCCAGAGATTTTTCTCTGACGCAATGAACAAAAAAGGGAGAAGGAGACACAAAAGTCAGGAATGAGGAGAGAAGTGAGTACTTACAAAGGCCCAGGAGTTTCAAGCTTGGACAACGGGTGAATAAAAAACAAACTGGGTTAATAAGGCACACAAAGCAAGATGGGCTTTGCACTTTCTGTTGCACTCAGAACTGGGTATCACTTATCTCATTAATTCTCATGACAGGCCTATAAAAAGGGTTCTTCAGTTATCTTCACTGTACAGATGAATAAAGGGGGGTCCGGAGAGTTTAAGCAAAATAAGTCCAAGATCCCCCAGTTAAGAAGTGGCAGTGAGAGCTGAATTAGAAAGCACAAACCCATTCTTGACTAAGCCCAGTAGGTTACCATGCAGACATCTCTGCACAGAAAGGGGTACCAGGCCATGCCCAGGGCACAACAGATGAAAGAGGAGCAGTACGCCCAGTCTGGGAAAGTGCTTCCTGGATGAGAGTGATTCTTCTCTCTGAGACTGGGTTGAGCAGCCTCATTCCCCATAACTGGATTTTGGTGAATTGAGTCCTGCGATCCAGCCAGCCTGTTGTCTGCTGCTGGTGAATGTCTGCAACCAGCATTCAGGGTCAGTTCTGCTGATTGTTTCCACTAAATCAAGAAGAAAATTGAAAAGATTGGCAGACACATGCACAGGTCCATGTGGAAGTCTGAGAAGGTGACGATTGTGCCCCAGCCATGACCTTCATTTTCCAGTAATGGACCTGCATGAGTGTCAGTTGTGTGTGGAGCTTTATAAAATGAAGTGAAATAAGAGGCATAAACAGGAGCAGTTAAACGCCTTTTTGAGGGGAATTTGGAGTTGATTAAATAACATTCTGTACAAGCAAATGCTTTGATCTCACTCACAAATGAGAGATCAACATAAAACCTAAGTGTTGGCCTGCTGAATGAGACCAAATAAGTTATTTTAAGCAACATGAAAGAGGAAGCTAATCTACATATTTTAGATCTGAAGAAATCAGGTGAGCATAAATAAGACACAGATTCCTAATGCTTGTGCTGTTCCTTTTGAGTCCTCTAAGTAGAGCAAAATTAGTGTCAAGAGTTCGGACATAAAGGAATAAAATTAGAGCCCATAATGGATGAGGGGAGCGTGGGCCGTGAAGTTTAGAATTAATGGTCAGCTGTGTTCCATTGAGTTAATGTTTTGCTTTTATTCTGGCTTGAGAAATTATAAAGGAGGACAGTTCATTTTTTTTTTTTTTTACATAGTAAGGTAATTCATAGATTAAAAAGCAACAAAAAAAGCCAGTTTTCTATCTGAAGTACTGAAGCACTGGGCAACAGTCTTCTAACCAGAATTCTTTCTTCCTAGAAAAACCTGGCTTACCCAATCTTATGCTGTTGATGACCCTCTTGGAGACTTTATTTAGATCAGAGAACCACTGACATCAAGCAGGTAGCTGGTACTAATACAATTTCTTGAAATCTTAAATTTTTTTCTCAAAAAATACCCCAGCCCACTCCTGGTTTTTGCAAGTCCTTTTGCTTTTCTTTTTTTTGCTTCTTAAACCTCCTTTATGTTCCACTGAGTTAGCCTAGGGATTCCCAGATTTTCTACTTCTTCTCGAAATTATTCCTCTTTATGTCATCAACAACTACCTATATGTTTATTATTACAAAAAGTCTAAGTCTGGTCTTATTTGCACACATGTATGTCTGGAACCTTTACAGGACTTACTATCCATTGGAAAATTTCATTTAGGTCTACTACTCTAATCTGAAAAATAATGTATTAATATTAATGAACTGAATGTATGTAAATGACTCATAAGATTATGAAAAAGCATTCACCATCATTAGTCATTAGGGAAATGGAAATCAAAATCACCATGAGACGACACTTTTCACTGAGTGGTATGTGAAGGTTCACCATCCTCAAAATGACAAACACTTAGAAGTCTTGGCAAGGACATGGAGACCTTCCTACATTGCTAATGGAAAGGTAAAGTAAGAAAGCTACTTCAGAAATTAGTTGGCAGTTCTTCAAATTGTTAAACATAAAATTATTATATGACCCAGCAACTATAGGCCCAAGAAAATTTAAAACATATGTCAAAAAGTCCTGCTTATGAAGATGTAGAGAGGTAGTCTTAATGATAGCCAAAAAAGTAGAGATACCTCAAATTTCTACCAACCAAAGGATCCACAAACAAAATACAGCATATCCACACAGTGGAATATTATTCAGCCATAAATAGAAACAAAGTATTGCTCACACTGTAACATGGTTAAATCTTGATAATGGTATATTAAGTGAGGAAAACAGAGCAAAAGTTCTATTTGAATGATTCCAGCAATATGAAATATATGGATTATACAAACCCAGAGACAGAACGTAGATTAGTACTTCCTAGGAACAGAGAGGAGGGAGAACAGGGAGTGATTGGTAGGGAGCAAACATTCCTTTTGGGGGAGACAAACTGCTCTGGAATGAGTGTTAGTGGTTGACAAACTTGTGACTTGAGATTGTGATATTACATACTTCAAGAGGCCAATTAATATAGTCTGTAAACTATATCTGTAGTGCAAATAAATTTGAACTACTGTGAAAATTAACTTGTTTTCGTAAAACAACTGCATTACTTTTTTTCACTATCCTGATTTTGTTATCAACGCACTGTCATCTCAAAGACCCAGATTTAAACTCAAAGAATCCCTAACACAAGTGTGTAATTTCTATTGTCTTTAATGGCTCCAAAAGCTTGCATTTATTGGACATTTGGGAATTTCATGTGTCATTTGTCAGACTTTACACTTGTCAGTTTATTCAATCTTCATTAACTAACCTATACACAGATAAAAACTTGAGACAGAGAGCTTACATAACTTGCTCAAACTGTCAGTGGCAGTAAATGCTGTGCTACTTCAGATGCCAAATCCATATAGTCTACTCCTAAACTGATATCTTTTACATTATGTGTTTCCCAACCCTATATTACATTATTCTGAACCATGTTCATTACACTTTACCACATGAGCATATGCCTAAAGACTCCAATTGCTGTTGTTGCTGTTGTTATTGTTGCTGTATCCTCCACTGTGCCTTGGAACTGACCTTTATTCTCATGGAGTTTATTTGCTGATAAACATCTACACAAGTCCCTACAATACAGATGTAATAAATGGTCTAGTGTATGTTATGTAGAGAAACATAAGACATTGGTGGTTTGTACTTTGAACATTAGGCAAGGTCATGGAAATGTTCAGATGTAAACCGGGCTTTGCATATGAGCTGTGTGTCAGCAGGTTATGCTGGAACATAGATAAAGCTGAAGCATGCCTGGATTCTTGCATGAGCCTTCCTCCTGCGTTGTCATCCCTGCTTCCCAGTTCTTCATTCTCCCATCTGTCTGAAAGACTTTTATCAGACTGTTTGTCCCTAGAAGTTGTTGAAAATCTGTCTTTCTTTGTAAACCTTGTATGGATGCCTGCTCTATTTCATACCTACTCTAAACTCCTCTCCCTGACGTGTCTGCAAGGTGGTTCCCTTAATGCACCCAATTAGCAATGACTCCTTCTGCTCTGTGAGATGATCTTACTAGTTCAAAACAGCCCCCAGACTCTGCTGCCCCTTTCTATATAAAATCTAATGAAAGCAAAATTTGTAGCTGTCTTCTAACAACTATTGTAATGAAGAGCCATCTGCTTTGTGTACTGGTTTCACCTTACTTTTCTAGTTTCATTTCTATCTGTTCCTCCTTTTCAAGAGATATTTAATACATATATGATCTTGCTACATCACATGCAATTAGAAAGGGGAGAAAGGTGTTCCTTTATAAAGTAGATGCTGTGGAAGCCAGATATTCCAAAGGGGTTGTGGTGTTTAGCTTCTCATAAGGGTGTGGTTTTTCTTTAGGAAAGGCTACTCATGAGCCCTGGGAGGGGTGGGGTTCAAGGGTATAGACTGGAACAAAAGCAAGGCAAAAATGCAGGACCAAGCTGCTCTGTAGGGAGCAAGAGAGGGTTTAGGAGCTTGCCTGGCTGGTTGTCAAGGAATTGGTCTCAAGATCAATGGGGAAGATGAGCTATAAAACAGAGATTGAGGCTTGGGGAAAATGGTCCAGGAAAATTTCTCAGAATCAGGGTTTGTTGAGAAACATGTAGGACTGTCATGTTCAGTAGCGCATTTTATTTTGTTTCCTGCTGAACTATCACTCTCCAGACCTTGGTTTAGGACTAATGGTAAGGGCTGACATTTTCAAGGACAGAGGTAGCAACAGACTCCAAAAACAGGGGTTTCAGAAGACTTAGTGAGCAGGTGGCCTCCAGGGCAGTGCATGGTAGATGCCAACTGGTGACCCCTCCCTTTTCTTCACACTTAACACATGGAGGGGAACTTGAGAGTTGCCAGCCACTCTAGATCCTGCCACAACAAAGGGCTGGTCTCCAGTGAGATCTCTCTCTGCAGAAAACTGTGTGTAAATGTTTTATAAATCTTTGTACATTCTTCCAAAACCACGCTACATTCTTTCCAGCAGCAGATAGATTAGGAGATAAAAATAAAACAAAACAAACAGAAACCAAACTCTTCCACCCCACTGTAGCTCACGGAATTCTTCTTTTCTGCAATGGCTCTATTTTTTTCCATCCAAACACATTTCTGTTCTTCAGGGTCTTAAGGTCCATGCTCTAAGACAGAGTCCCCAACATTTTATCCTTGACACTTTCTGTTCATCTTATTCCTTTCACTAACTGTTTCTCCTCAAGCATTACATTTCTAAGAAAAAAACCTTAAACAAATAAACAAACAACACATACGTTAGGTGACATTGTGTAATTGTTCATATTTATGGGAACCAGGTGACACTTTGATATATCAGAATAATACATGCCCAGCCAACTTAGAGCAATTCTTGAAGTGGGGTCCTGAAGATAAATCACAGATGAGTTTGTGATACTTGCTAGTAAAGCACTCTCTCAGGCCTACCCCAGAGCCACTGATATAGTGGAGAAGATTTGCAATAGGTATCTCATCAGGCTCAAGATCCACTGCAGAAGCCACAGACATCTTGGTATAGTGGATTCTAGATCACAACTTTCTTTAGCTTCACATCACCCAGTGGATTTTCATCTCACTCCTCACATGAAGCAAAGTATTTCCAATGACCTTCAAGACTCTACATGTACAATGGTTTCCCCTTTCCTCTGACTTTGTTTTTGCTTTCCCTCCACCCTGTACCCATCGCTCACTCCATTCCACTCTCTGTGGATTCCTTTGTGTTTCTATTCAAAGTGCAAGACATACCTCACTTTGAACACCATTGTCAGACTAACTTCCTCTGCCTGTGATGCTGTTTCAGAAAGGTCTGTTGGGATCCTTACCCCATCTCCTCCAGCTTGCTCCTTCTGTGCAACATTTCTTGCTCCTGTTCTTTAGAACTAGGCTTAACTTCACCAAAACAGGGAGTAACTAGGTTCACCTCCATCAAAACTAGTACCTAGGTTTGTCTCCCAGAAGACTATCTTTTCCTGCTTTTTATTTTTTTTTCCTCTGCAGCATTTATCTGTATATAATCCTATGCATATTTTAAATACACAAATTCTGTATATTCTGCCTCACTCTGCTGGAAAACAAACTCAACAAGAGCAAAGATTTTGTATTTTCCTGTACTGTGCATTGACACAGTACTTGACATGTGTAGTGATGAGCATTCAATAAACATTTGTTGAACGTATTTATTTAGCACCTGTTTTCTGTCTTTTGCTCACCAACTAGTCCATCTACCATCACCTTTGTCACCAACTTGATTGCAAACTCCATGGGAAGAGCTGCCCCATCTTTGAGTTCTGTTTTCCCTGCCATGCACAACACCAACTAGAGAATTTAGAGATAATAAGATCTCTTTGTTCATACGATAGGCCATCTTGTCCTCTAGGTTTAGGATCTGAGAAAGAAAATTTAAGCCATGTCCCGTGGTCATCAGGAGCTTCTTCCCCCACCTCTTCCAACACTCAGTTTAAGCTCCAAGCCTGCTGTTATGGCTTGCGCCCAGATGTTGTCCCCAAAGCCACATGTGTCTGGATCTAGATTGTGTGACTCTGGAAATGATTCATGGTGCAGTGCTAGGCTTAAGGGCACTAGGATTAAGGGTGTGAGTGCTACCTGCCCTAAGCATCTGGGATAAAATATAAGGGATAAAAACAGCTGTGGTCATCCTTTGTTGCTGTGCTACTGTCTGCCTGCCATGAAATGTTTATTCCCTGTAATGCCTATCTACTGTTCCACCCTGCCTTGGAGTCAGCTGATTATGGACTAAAAACCTCTACAAATTGTGAACCAAATAAACTTTTCCTCCTCTAACTTTGAGTGTTGGATTTATCCCAACAACTAAGACACTTGCTTCCCCCTCCTCGTCCAGCCATAATTTCCAGGCATTTGCAGTCATGCAAAGAACCCATTCTACTTCCTGTTCTCCTCACCACAGTCTGTACCTGCACAGGCACCCTCTGTGTGTTCCTCATTCAAGTTCCAGCAATGCAGCATGACACCTGATGCCTGTCTGCTGGGCCTTTTCTGTCATTCTTTCTCTTGGTCATCCTTTTTGCATGGGCCTTACTTAGCCTATTAGAGAGGCTGCAGGTGTTTGAAGGGTGCCCAGATAGAGGAAATCCAAGACCAGCATTGGACTTAGATGAGCAACTCAAGATTCTGGACACGATGCATGGGGGAGTCCGTCTTTATTACTTGAAGCACAGTCCTGGGCTCTCGTCACCACCTGCCTTGTCTGTACTTGCTTGCACAAATAATAAAAACACATTTTATTCTTTGAAGAATCCTATACATGGTTTGATGCTGACAGCCCCTGAGACTAGGGCCAGAAAACACGCATGAGTTGTCTTCTCAAACCTCAGTAGGCAATATGTGTTTTTAATAATCATCTGGCAATTAACAGCTGTGATTCAAAGCCTTTAATTTGGGAAAAATAATAATTTTGCTTTCCCAGTGCCAGGAGCCAGATGGGCAGCCAAAGAGAGATGCTTCCAGCTATACATCAAACAGGTAGAGCAGGTGAGGTCCACAGACTCCCTCCTCACTCTGCAGCTGGCACAACATCTGGATAGGAGAACAAAATCATGGCCCAGACACCTGTATTGCTCTGTCCCACCAATACAGTTGTCTACCTAGCCATAATTAGAGTATTGGCTTATAATTCCTGCTGTAAAAATATAGCCTCCCTCTTCTGACTTCTTCTAAATGACCTCTTTTATAAGATGGATTATTTCATAGGCATTGTCAAAATGGGAAAATATTTAGAAACATCAAATGACCATGAATTCTTTGTTTCTGAGAAATCACACTGGTTTTAAGTCTTCTTGCTGCCTGCTGCCGCCCCCAGCCAGGCCTGCAGTGTCCCTGCTGAGCTCTGCCACCTCGGTGTCAATGCACAGGGAACAACTCTTCCAAATCCATGTGTCTCTAGCAATGTTTTAACAAATCTCTCCCTCTCTCTCTCTCTCTCTCTCCTCTCTTCTCTCTCTTTTCTCCTCTCTCCTTTCTCTCTGTAATACACATACACATACGCATACACACACGGCTCTTTACTAAACATATCAGGGGAGGAGAAATAATAAAGAAGGAGGGTATATTTATATTACATTTCTCATTTGCTCATTGGGTTCAGTGTTTGGTCTTTTATAGACTTGTGGTATGACAGCTTGAAATTATTGGCTTGGCTAAAATATAATTGAGATAGATTTGAGGAGTCTGTTATCCCTTGTATAGAAATAAAGAAGCTAGGCATAGTGGCACATGGTTGCAATCCTAAAACTCTGGGAAGATGATTTAGAAGAATCATTTGTTCAAGCCCTACCCAGGCAACTCAGTGAAGCCCTGTCTCAAAACAAAAAAGCAACAAAAGGACTGGATTGTATCTTGGAGTGAAGACCTTGGGTTCCATTCTCCATTACTGAAAGAGAGAAAGAAAGAAGGAAGGAAGGAAAGAAGGAAGGAAGGAAGGAAGGAAGGAAGGAAGGAAGGAAGGAAGGAAGGAAAGAAAAGAAAGAAAGAAAGAAAGAAAGAAAGAAAGAAAGAAAGAAAGAAAGAAAGAAAGAAAGAAGAGGGTGAAGAGAAAGTTAGTGAGGGAAAGAGGAAGGAAGAAATGGAGGAAGGAGGGAAGGAAGGAGAGAAGGAAAGATGGAAACAGAGTGAAGGGAGTGAGGGATGGGAGGGGGTAGAGGTGATCTATAGTTTGCAGCCTTTACTCCTGTTTTTGTTTGCTGTATGTTTACCAGGAAAGCATCTTGGAGTAGACACAGCACAACAAAACCGCCATGAAGAAGACTGAATTTGTGTCCAGCCGTAGTGAGATCTTCATCGGCAGAGTGGAAAGATCAGAGGTAAGCGGTCCTTGGCTCTGCCCTTTCCCATCCAGGACTAGGAACAATAGCAGAGCCGCGGTTGCTTTCCAGCGCCACTCTGTGGGCTTCCTGCATTGATGGTTGCCATGGAAAACAAGCTTGAAACACTACCCGATGATGGGAACAGCAGAAGAGCTGCTCCAGTTCTTGCAATGGTGAGACTCTGAAGAGAGGGTTTGCATGCTGCCATTGTGTAGTGGAAAGAGTGGAGGATGAGAATCAGCAGAATTGGAGCTCAGTGTGGATCAGCCGCTAGGGGCAGATGTGACCCTGGCTGGACGCTACTGAACCTCATTCAGCAGAGTCGGCCCTCTGAGAAATTTTATGATAGTAATAAATGCATGAAGTGTTGAGATTCTAAGAAAGTAACAATACAGATTATGGTAGCAGAATTAAATTCTGGAATTTCCTCTCCATTAACCAACTATGCAACTTTAAATATTTCACTTAACCTTTCTGGATCACATTTTCCTCATTGGAAAAATGAAAGATTAAACTATATAATGCATATTTATATTATATTATATTATATTGTATTATATTATATTATATATAGTGTTTGTGTGGTACCAATGACAGATAAAAGAAGAGTTGATATTTCAGACCAGAATATTCTACTAAGAGGGAAGAAATAGCTTTGCTGGCCTTGGACTTCTTTGGCATCTATTCACCCTGTCACTTCTCTGTGCCCCTAAAACTTCCTTCTCGTGCATCACAGCTAAACCAGATGAGTCATGCACTGCTGCAATCCTCTTCATCATGAAGCTCTCTTAGAAAGCAGAATGTGAAAATCCATCATCAGCATATTTAGTCTCATCAGTAGATTATGCCTCATCCTTCCCCTTCACTCTCTGTAGAGATCAGCCAAGATCTGGAGCCCGGCATGCTTCTAAATTAAAACACAGGTTCAATTATTAACGTGTCAAAGATTGACCTTGGGCCCTTGCTCTATAGTTATGAGTTCATATACAAGGAATCTCACCAAAGTTTGCTTTTTGGCAGTCATTTTGCATGCCAAATAGTTTACTCTTACTGATTGTGATTTTCAGGAAAAATTATGGGATGGAGACACTGGTTCCAATGTATAGAATTCTGCATTATTGATGTACATATTGCTACTGACACAGAGGGTCAGACAAGTGAAAGCATAATAATGGGAGTAGTTACAGTTATACTTGTATCTGTTTCTGTTTATTGGCATTGTATTTGTTTTACAACCATTATTTCTTTACCCTTCACAAGCCCAAGCAATAGGTGATACAATCCTAAAGGCATGGAAATGGAGCTGAGGTTTATGAAGGTTGTGATTTAAGTAACAGCATCTAATATTTCTTTGCTGGATCCAGATAGGACTCCAGAGTAAGCAGTGCTCTTGGTCATTGTGTATGTTTATCTTTGTTAAACAGTTACTGTGTCAGTACAAGTAATATGATAAGCCAACCATAACTAGTATCACATTTTATGATCACAAAAACTTTATAAATAAGGCACTGCTATCTCCATGTCATGGCTAGACAATCAAGGTTCTGCAATTTGGGGTAACTTTCGGAAGGCCTTCTAGCTAAGAAGTAGAGGGATCAGAAATCTACTGTATCCTTTACTGACTTGAAAGCTACTGTGGTAAGGTGAAATTTGACAGAAATGAAGGTGGTATCACAGTATCAAGAAAAGTGAGGCACTATAGTCTCTTGGGTTCCAATGCAGGTTGAAAACTCCCAAACATCTGAAATCCAAGGTAGTTGGAAATCTAAAACATCATGCTGCTGGGGCCGGGGATGTAGCTCAGCAGCACAGCGCCTGCCTGGCAAGCGTGAGGCCCTGAGTTTGATTCCCAGTACCTCCCCTCCTCAAAAAATTAAAACAAAAAAGAAAGATAAAACATCACTCTGGTGTTAGTCAGTTGCATGTTATTGTTGCTAGATAACAAATACTTGACATAATCAGCTTGCAAAGGGAAGGAGTTCATTTTGGCTTCCAGTGTCGGAGGCTGACCAGGTGCCCTGTTGCTGGGACCTGCAGTGAGGCAGTGCACCATGGAGGGAATGTGTGCCAGGGCAAAGCCACTGCCTCCCTCCTGGCCAGCAACCCAGAGAAAGGCCTGTGGGAAGGCACACCTCCCAAGATCCAAAGACCCCACCAGGCTCTGCCTCCAAAACAGTCTCCTTCCTCTGTACAGCACCCCTCTAGGGCCCAAGCCTTGAAAACCTGGCCCTTTGGGGGCCAAAACTAGACCAGCATGGCCTAGTTTCCAAAATTTTGAATTCTGAATCACTTGAGATTCTGCATTTTCAAATTAAAGTTGTTAGGATGTCCGTGCAAATATCCCTGAAATAAAATCGAAGTCAAAACCAAACCAAGACAACAACAACAACAAAATAAATGGAAATCTGAAGTGCTTTGGAACCAAGCATTTCAGACAAAAGGTTCTTAACTTGCAATAATGCTGTGGCTGATGAGTGGGGCTCTCTGCTTTCTTGGAGTCCCTTGTGCTAAAGTGGAAGAAGGAATTTTTTGGAGGGGCCAGAACATTTAAAATTTTTTTTCTATTTTTCTTTCTAATTCTGAAATCATTAATTTAGTGCAAATAAGTTTCCATAAGAAAATAAGGAAGACTTCATTCACTCTAAACAGGAAAGTGTTTCTAGGTATGCACAACAAAGGAACAGATGGTAATAATAATAATAATAATTTAAAAAATTTGGATATGTACCAAGGACCAAATATGCACATAAGTACTGTACTAATTTAACTCTCAAAAGATCCCTGGAGAGTTAAGTATCTATTACACACCCATTGTAACAATGGGAACATTGAGGCACACAAAGGTTAAATAATTTACACAAGATCATACAGATAGTAGGTGGTGGAGCTGGGATATGAACTCAAGTAGCTATTTTACATTACCTGACTTTAGCCACTATCATACACTGCTCCTGGAGTTCAGATCATTCAGTAATATAATGGCAGTCGATATGATGTAAACTGTGTTGGGAATGGAGAATGCTGTCTGTAAAAGCATTTGAGTCTAGATGTCAGTAAAAGTTGATTCTAAAGCTGAACATTGCCACTATCACTAGATTCTGGGTATAGTGAAGTAAGAATCTAGGCTGACTTATCCCCCCATTCCTTTTATAACCAGTATTATGTATGCATTGTATGAATGAATAGATTTAGTGAGGGTGAACCATCCTAGGCCTTGAAACCTGGTCTTCTCATTGAGCTACATCTCCAGTCACTTTTATTTTTTTATTTGGAGATAGAGTCTCACTAACTCACTAAATTGCCCATGATGGGTTCTAATTTGTGATTCTCCTGCCTCAGCCTTCCTGAGTGCTGAGATTACAGGCATTTGTCATTACACTTGGCATTAATAAATGACTTTTAAAGGTAGAGTTGGTCTTCCAAATAATATCTGACTGCAAGGCTAAGAGGTTTATGTTTTTCAGGACTACCCCAAAGAATAAACTAAATATAGACCTGCTCAAAAATAGGAAGAGCTCAGGAGGCATAATCAAAAATGCTGGGATTTAAAGACAGACACATTGACTCTAACAAGGAGTATGGTTTCTCTGAGTCTCTTTACAGCTCCATAAATTTGAGATCAAGTTGTCATACATGCTTGCTTTGAAAATTAAAAGCAACACCTTATGGCAGGCACCTGGCCCATCACCTGACACAATGCACACATACTAAAACTGTTAGCATCTTGATTGCCTGTCTAAAACAGTGCCAGCCGAGAGACAGTGTCTGCAGCCCATGTCAGTAGCTCCTCTTCCGCATTATGGTGCTGCTTTGCTCTAAGGAAGCACCCACTGGCACACCAGGTTGGTGGGCCTACATTTCAACCCCACAAGTACAGAAGTGTTTGAGGCAGTTTCCAGCCAAAATATGTGCACAGTAAGCACAAGCTCAGTGTGAGAACAACACCTTGCAATAAAGGAAACCCACCATCTGGGCACAGCCCGACCACAGTTATTTCCAATTATCTTCTACTTGCACCCTTGCGAGTTTTGCCTAAAGTTGAAGCTGTTGTTATTTTCTCACTCAGAACCTGAAGAATGAATTTCCCAGTGGATGCAGTGCATCATGATTTGACTTCTCAACCCCCATTAGCACTGGTGGAGCAGAATAGGATGGTTAAAATAAACAGGGTCCCCTTGGCCTTCATAAATGCTGCCACACTTAGCAATTGAGCAGCACATTGAGCTTGGAATCACAGGCTTAACGACTTGTTGTCAAGCTCCTATGGCACCCAGAGGGACACCCAAAACCCATCACTCTTTGGTTTAGCTCTTCAGAGGTGCTACTCCCTCTCCCGTATAAGCCCAAAAGGCAAGCAGCCTCCTGATTCTGTTAGGGGCTCCCTGCTCTGTGTACTTCCTCCCAGCTTTCACTGCTGTGGATTATTAGGAGCTCTTTGCCCCCTCTTCTCAAATGTGCTCTAAGACATTACAGAACTGCAGCAGTCAAACAGCTGCCTCTCTGAGTGGTTAGCATGAGTTCACCTGGATTCAAGAGCAAACGATGGAGTGTAGCTGGCTGAGACGGAGTATAAGGACCTGCATGACCGTCTTACCTGAAACAACAATGAGCACAAGAAGAAGACAGACAACGGTTTTCAAGACACCAGATATCAAGCAATGAAATGCAGTGATCCCTGAGAAATGCAAAGCAAATGAGGAGAGCTGTCTCAGTGAGGTTTTGGAGTTTCCACGCATCACGGTGAGGGAGAAGTAACCAGGCAGAGCCCGGAGAATTCCCTGAATTGAGCAGCTGAGAGTACAGAGTGATTAAGACGACTAGATTTCCCTAAATAAAATACCAAGGAGGAGACACCTGTGCAGAGAGAGAACTCCAGAAACCTGAAAAGGTCCCCAAGAGCATCTGCAGTCTTGATCCACACATGCCTGGGATGAAACTCCCAAGGGCTAAACAAAGATTCTTCCCAGAGGAGAGGACAGTACAGGGCCCAGCCCTCACACAACCAGGAATACAGCCTGTTCTGACCAGGGGACCAGGACATCTAATAATTCATGAGGCACTGAACTGGGTGCTAATGAGGGCCTGGTGTCAATTCAGAGGCCTCATGCTAATACTGTTCTGATCTCACCTAAGAGATCTTAAAAGACCCAACAGAAACTGAATTTGTAGATAAGAAACCCCCCCACCAAGAGATCATGTTTGTCCAAATGACTTCATTGTGAATTCCACCAAATATTTAATGAAGAAATGATATCAATTATACAGAAATCCTGCCAGAAAACCAAAGAGAAAGGAGTAATTCCCTGTTTATTCTAAAAGGTTACCTTTACCTCAACAACAAAACTGGAAAGAGAGACCATAGAAATGAATAAAACCACAGCCCAGTATCCCTCATAATGGTGTTCATGAACATAGTTGTAAAAGTTCTAGATATAATTTTAGTAAATTGAGTAAAGATAGACAGGTACATAGATGATAGTCAATTTAGAAGTATCATGGGAATAATGTGATGTAGAGTTGGGACAAGAGTGTCAGCTTATGTTTTGCACATAGCACTGTACAGCAATCAATCAATACTATATCAAAGGCCTGAATGTACGACTGTGTAGGGAAAAGTAGGAGAAAACTTTTGTGACTTTGAGTTAGGAAATGATTTCTTGGATGTGGTACCAAAAGCACAATTTGTGAAAGAATTTCTAAAAAACTGATCACTTCGAGGTGGACAAAATTTTAAATTTGGAGTCATTAAAGATCCCTGTTAAAAGAATAAAAAGATAAGTCACAGATTAGGGAAGGCATTAGAAGTCATTTATCTGACAAAGGACTTATGTGTCAAGCATACAATAACCTTGAAATATCAATAATGAAACACTAAAAATAATAAAAATTATAAAAAGATTTGAACAGACATTTCACCAAAGGAGATGCCCAGTTAGCAAACAAGCACAGGAATACATGCTGAACATTATTTCTTATTAAGGCAATGCAAATTAACGCATTGTAGTGGGATATCACTACACATCTTTTAGATTTGTTATAATTAAAATTCCAAGTGTTGGCAAGAATATGGAGGAATTTAAACTTCATATCCTGATGATAGGAATGAAAAATGGCACTAGCCATTTTGGAAAATAGTTTGGCAATTTCTCAAAAATCTAAACATATTCTTACTGGATAACCTACTACATCATTCCTAGGTATTTACCAAGATTAAGAAAATTGTGTGCTATTGTATGACTTTTTGTGTCTGCCTGTATTCATACATTGAAACTGTGATGCCCCCAAATGGTGGCATTAAGAAGTGGTGCCTTTTGAGAGGTGCTTAGCAAGGCGGGCAGAGCCCACACAAATGAGATTAGTAGCTTTACAAACTGGGACTGTGGGAGCTGTCTGTCCCTCTGCTGTGCGGTGTGGGCCAGACAGGTGGAACTACCAGACTCAGAATCTATCGGCACTTTATTTTGGAGTTTCCAGCCTCCAGAACCATTAGAAATATGTTTCTGCTGTTGATAAGATGCCTGATTTATGGTGCCTTCTTATAGCAGCCTGGATGGACTGAGATACTGTACAAAGATAGTTTATGAATGCTCACAGGAGAGTGAAGATTACTAATGAAAAACTAGAAACAACCTGTGCTTGTCAGCATGCTGTCAGTATAAAAGACACCTGAGAAGTCAGTTTCTGAATAGAAAAGGTTTATTTTGGCCTACAGTTTTAGCAGTTTAATTCCACATTTTGCTGGTCCTGTTCCTTTGGGCCTGTGGGGAATCCATCATGGTGGGAGTGCAGAATAGAGCAAAATCTTCACCTCATGGCCAGGAAACAAAAGTAGACAGGAAGCAGAAGGTGCTGGGCCCCACGAGCCTTCTGAAGCCGTGTCTCTGATTATCTAAGACCTTGATGAAGCCCCATTTATTGAGGTTCCACCACCTCTCAAAGGTGCCACCTTGCAGACTGAGTCACAAGCAAAATGGGTCTGTGAGGAACATCATAGATCCAAACCATAGCACAACCCAAATGTTCATCATTCCGGGAATGCAGAAACACATGGTGGTATTTGCATACATGAAATACACTTTGATTCTAAAAGGAAACTACTGATGACATGTAACAACATGAAAACATCTCAAAGTAACTTGGTTGAGTTAAAGAAACCAGAGAAATGCGAGTACATACTGTGTACTCATATATATACAACTCTAGAAAATACAAATGAATTTCAGGTGCCAGAAAGGAAATTGTCTGGGGTGAGGGGCAAGTGAGGAGCCCCTCAAGTGTCCAAGAGCAAGAAATACAAAAAGGCCCTAGAAAACTCCTGGGTGGAAGGCTATTTCACTCTCCTAATTGTAGTGAGTACTGCCCTAGTGTGCATTTATGTCAAAACTTACCATAGTGTATGCTTAAAACATGTATAGTTCATTGTATATCAGTTGAATGTCAATAAAGTTTTAAGTATATATAAAGCTAGTCAATAGGGTTTGGTGGAAGAAATAGTCTGAAATGATATCACATGATCACCTGTGATCTAGGCTTTCCCAACCCCTACTCATTTTTGGGATGTGTCACTTAGTTATGATTTTCCCTGGCCCAATGCTCCTATACAGAGGAATAGGAATTCTGTAACTGCTTCTCTTTTTGCAAGGCCTCATTGCCCTGATTGAGCCTATTCTTCCAAAAGGACCATGTTTACTACTTTTATAGTATACAAGAGATTTCTAACAACTTCTATAGTGGGTTGAATTATGTCTTACAAAAAAGATACGTGAAATCCCAACCTTGGTACATGTTAATGTAACCTTATTTGAAAATGGAGTCTTTGCAGGTGTAACCAAGTTAAGATACGGTGCTATGGGCAGAATTTTATTTCCCCATAATTCATATGTAAACCCCAACTTTCAGTATCATGGACTATAACTGGATTTGGAGTTAGGGCCTTTAAAGGGGTGATGAATTTAAAATGTGGCTATTAGGAAGTGTTGTAATCCAATATGACTATTGTCCTTAGCAGAAAAGGAAACTGGACACAAAGATATGTAGGGAATTTGTTTTCACAAAGGAAAGATCATATGAAGACACAGTGCAAAGCCTGCCTCCTACAACCCACAGGAAGAGGCCTCAAAAGAAACCAAACCTCCTAACTCCTTGATCTTGGGTTTTTTGAAAGTGTGGACAAATAAATTTCTCCTGTTTAAGCTACCATGTATGTAGCATTTTATTATTACAGCCCTAGAAAATAAATGCATGTCATCACCTGGATTATGATGGATACTAAGTTTAAAGGAAAGAGCTATATAAGAGAAAGGAAATGGGGCTTGGATACAGACACAGAGGAGAGCTCTGTGGGAGGACAGAGGCGGAAATCAGTTGTGCATCTACAAGCCATGACACACCCAAAGGTCACTCATAACTATCAGAAGGTAGGAAGCAGGTTAGCACAGGTTCTTTCTCAAAGCCTCTGGAAATAAGCAACACTACCAGCACCTTGTGTTTGGACTTCTTACCTCCAGAACTGTGTGAGAAAAATTTTCTGTGGGTTGAAGCTACACCATTTGTGGCAATTAATATCAGCAGCTTTTGAAAACAAATAGAGCCTCCTTGAAACCATTTTTCTTTTCAGTGATAGAATTCACGTGTCTTCTTTTCAGCTTGGGGCTGATATCCAACTCTGCACACATTCCCCAGGTCTCCTGCTGTATGTGTGGTCACTGTGGCTACACCTGAGCCAATGACCGGAGCATAAAGGAGGAATCCATTGAACGCCATCCATGAGTCCTTCCTCTTTGCTCACTGAGAATTGGTGACAATGACAGCAAAAATGAGATGAAGCACTAGAGATGACTGAGGCTCTGTGTGGTGCTAGCCTACTCACCTCTGGAAGAGAATTCTTTCTTATTTAAGCCTCTGTATTGGAAAGGGATTTATTAGGTAGGTTTATAGGATCAGAGGTGGGAGAGTCCACAGTGCCTGGCTGCACGCTGGGGAGCTGGAGGATCCAGGAGCTGCTCACTCTGAGAAGCTGGAAGCCACAGAACAAGAGGGATCAAGCATGTAGCTCCAGTTGGAGCCTGGATTATGGGTCTGTGTTGGAAAGCTGAAGGCAGTGGAGCCTTGATGTCCACAGGAGATGGTAGCAAAAGATACATGCACCCAAGCCGAATGTACCTCTGTAAAAAGTTAAACCAACTTCCTTCATCTTTCCCTTTTATTCCACTCAAGGTACAAGCCTAGAGGTTGGTGCCACCCACGTCTAGGTTGGGTCTCCCCTCCTCACTTTGCAGGCCAACTTACCAGTCATCTCTGGAAATATCCCACAGACACACCCAGAACTGTGCTTTACTATTCTACTAGGTGTTTCTTAATCCAGTCAAGTTGACATATCATCATTAACAGTCACAATCTCCTAGAATAAGGCCTTAGTGATTGTTGGTGTGAATCTTCCTGAAGCATCTAGCAGAGTTCATGTACAAACCAATCTTTCTTCTTTATATCATTACAAAAGCACGTAGTAGGCAAGTGCGACTCTAGGATTCCTTCAGCTTGCAAAATTCAGGATGGCGATAAATGCCAATGAGCTTCACCAGGTGATGGAACACTGCTCAAATTCTAATACCCTGTTTTCTGGCAATGAGTGATAGCTGGGTGGTGTAAGTTGGCCATGTCTCTGTAGAAGAGCAGGAACAATGTGGTGTTAAACATCTTGGCAACACCAGATAAACAGGGACTGTGTGAAAAGATCTAAAACACAGGTTTTATGCTTGTGCTACTCTAAATGGTGGCATTTGTTTAACCTCTATGCCACCATCAGAGTGCTTGTCTCCTCCAAGACACACCTGGAAACTTGATCTCCTAAATCGCATGCTAACAGTTTTTCGATCTGGGGCCTTTGGAAAGTAATCAGGATGAGATGAGTTCATGAGGGTTGAACACTCATGAATGCTTTAGTGACTTTGTAAGACACAGGAGGAGACACAAGTCAGCACACTTGCTCTGTCATAACTTCAGGGATGTCCTGGGGTTCATGGGTGTCTTGAACCACTTGAAACTGCAGAGGCTCCACCAGCAAGACAGCTGTGACCAGATGCAGCCTTTCAACCTTGCATCTCTCATCTTCCAGAACTGAGAGATGAATAAATATTTATTGTTTATAAGATTTGCAGTCTGTGGTATTCAATTATAGCAATAGAAAATCGACTAACAGAAAATATATGACACGATACATTTAATTTGATTCTAAAATAGAGCCGAAGTAAGATTTTTAAACATAAAAGAAATAAGATATTGTTCCCCATTTGCAGTATAAAGTACATTCGTGAAGATAAAAGAGAAAGTACAAGGTGCAAGAAGTGAGAGAGGAAAGTTTTGGAGATATTATTTCTCCAAAAAATAGAAAACAATGAATTGGTCTGAGATAAGTAAGAAAATCACAGAGACACAATTGTTCCTGGTGGCAGGAAGCGTTAATGAGGCATTTAACATTTGGACTTCACTTAATAGCTGAAAATAAGTTGAGACAGACTAGGCTGAATCATGGACATGGGAGGACAATAAAGTAAATGGTTAGAAACAGAACTTTATCACAGCTAAGTGACAACAATACCCTTTTGTACTTAGTGGGATTGTTATCTTTTCTCTTTGCCTTGCATGTATAGCATTATGTGATTTATATTTAGAATCAGTGCTTAACCACTTTCTATGCTGTTGCCCTAAAAATTTGCATTTCTTTATAACTACACACTTAGTGTATAGCATGACACCCTTGTTTTCCCAAATCAAAAAGGAATAAATTCCTATTTTTATGTGGGGCTAATGAGGCAGTTGGCAGTAGCTACAGGAGGCTGTGATATATACACAATCACGCAGGCATAGCCTCAACTAGGAACATGTATTAAATCTCCACCCACTGACCAGCCTTGGCTCCTACTTTCATTCTGCCACTCCATAGCCCCATCCTTGTAGTGAAATCACAATGCCAACAGTCCACAGAGAAGTGAGTATGCTTTTTGTGCCTGCCTGCCTACCTTCCCTCCTTCATGCTTTCCTTCCTTCCCCACTTTTCTTCCTGCCTTCCTCTCTTCTTCATTCTTTCCTTCCCTCCCTTTTTCTTCTTTTTTATTCTTGTTTTCTTTGAAATTTTCACTTGTTTTTTGTCAAACAAGTAAAATATATCCACTGAAGAAAATTCAAAAAATGCAAAGAAGGAGAAGGATGATAATGAAGAAGAGAACAAGAGCCATCTATTATCCTACCAGTCATAGATAATGCTCCTTTGTTTATTGACATATAACTATATACACAAGATTTCCATCTATCTGTATGTTGTGCATACATATGTAGATACAGGTAAGCATTTATAACTATATGACCGTAAGTGTATGATAAGATGTTCATGCTAACAGTGGGATAACTCCTTCCCTGGGCAGTGGCTGTTTTTATTGGAGGGAATAGCTTGAGGATCCCATCTAACCTCACTCCTTTGTGTGCTCACTCCAAGGAAAGCAACTTTAAATACCATTTGTATGCTGATGACTCGAGTGTGCCCATCTGCAAGACATCAATCCTAAACTGTCCAATATCTTTTTAACATGCCTGGTTGAATAGCTAATTAGACATTGCAAGGCCAGCACATCCCACAGTTACTGCTGGTCTTCCTCATTTCTGTTAGACATTCTAGGTGCTAGGGCCTAAGTCTCTTAGGTCAACCTTGACTCCTGCCCTTTTCAATGCAAATCCGCTAGGAATGCTTACTACCTTTGCCTTCTTGCTACCTCTACTGCTTCCACCATCATCTCTGTCTTGCATTACTGAAAATTAGTTTCCCAGCAAGCCTCTCTGCTTCTGGTGCTGTTATCCTAGAGTCTAAAAACAGCAGTGTAACCAAAATGAGCTTTGAAAATAAAATGAAAGTCATTGCATGTCACCCTCTGCTCAAAAGTTGCCAGTGGATTTCCATTTTGTAGAATAAAGATAGACTCCTTAACCATGATTACAAATTCAACATTTGGCTGTATACATCTCTCTCCACTATCCTCTACCTTTATTTCTCCCCTTATCTTAGACTCTTGCAACCCCTTCTCAATCTGTCCTAGCCACATCGGCCTGCTCCTTGTTCTAGAACACCTCTGCATGCTCATATCTGCAAGAAGGACTTTGCACCTCCTTTCCCACAAGATAGGCCTTATCCCTCCATGAAGCCTACTCTGCCACAGTCCTTGTGGGTTTGTTCAAGTGGCACCTTCCAAATAAGGACAGCTCTTTAAATGGATAATCAACTTTAAAATTGCAATCCATGATCTCATCTCCTGTCACTCCTCGTCACCTACTCAGATATACTTTTCTTCTTAGCACTTACCATCTTACAACATTTGCTATAATTTGGGTATGTTATGCTTTTATGTTTTCTTTTCACATGAATGAAAGCTCCCCAAGATCAAA
This sequence comes from Dasyprocta punctata, assembly GCA_004363535.1. Classification (NCBI taxonomy): domain Eukaryota; kingdom Metazoa; phylum Chordata; class Mammalia; order Rodentia; family Dasyproctidae; genus Dasyprocta; species Dasyprocta punctata. Next base: position 148,521 of record RJWM01000082.1, on the reverse strand, counting down.
GAGTTTTGTTGTTTTGTTCCTTGATGTGTTCTCATGTTGACAGTCGTTTTTAACACATTAAAGGCCCTCAATACATTTTTGATGAGTAAAGAAAACATGTAAACTTTAGTTACTCATATTTTGTATCATACATACTGCATATAGTTGTCCCTCAATATTTAAAAAAAAAAAAAACTCCCAAGCCCGGCCGTGGTGGTGCACGCCTTTAATCCCAGCACTCGGGAGGCTGAGGTAGGTGGAACGTTGTGAATTCGAGGCTGGCTTGGGCTACCACGCGAGCGCAAGGCTGGCCTGAGCTACACAGTGCGACCCTGCCTCAAAAAAACCAGGGCTGGGAGTTTGGCTCAGTGGCTTAAGCGCCTGCCCTGGCAGGCAAGAGGTTGTGAGTTCAATCCCCGGTGCTGCAAAAAAAAAAAAAAACAAAAAAACAAAAAAACAAAAAAACTCCCAAGAGATTCCACAGTCTGTTGGAGAGTACAGATTTATATGAAATGACACAATGTTTGCGTATACCCTGTGTACATTCTTCCTTATATGTTCAGTCATCTTGGGATTACTTGTAACATCTAATACAATGTATATGCAAATATTTCTTATGCTATATTGTTCAGGGAATAAGGATAAGAAAAAATCTTTATATATTTAGTGCAGATGTAGTTTTTTTTTTTCCAGTTTTTTTGATTCATGCTTGGTTCATTCTGTGGATGCAAGGATACAGAGGGCCAAGAGTATAACCATGCTCCGACTGCTGGATATTTAGGCTGTTGCCACAATTTTATAGAACACTGCAGAGAATAGTCTTTAACAAAAATGTTTTACTTAGTTACCCTTTTAGCCACCCTAGGAGATAATCCTATAAATAGGAAATACAGGTATTTTAATATATTTGTTGAATGCAGGCAAATTGCTTTTCAGCTTGCATTTTGCACATAGCATTTGAGTTCACTCACTGCAAAGATGTAGAGCTAATTTTTTTCTAACTTCACCAAATCCTGAAGCAAAAGAGACCAATCTCAAGTTTATATTAATTTGAATTCTTTCATGAAAAGTAATTTAAAATGTCAATTATGTTTCCTAATCATTCACATATTTTTAGCTGGCACTTTAGATTCTTTGCTTATTTTACTATGGTACTATTCATGTTTTTTTTTTTTTTGATATTTGGAAGATCTTTATATATTAAAGCTGCTTATAGTTCATTGCAATGCTAAAATGTTTGTCCATATTGATTGTTGTTTTAATTTCTTCCATAGGTAGTACACTGTTGATGTGTGGAATCCAAATGAATCCTGTATATCAATTTTGTATCTTGAAATATTAGTGAGTTTGTTAGTTTGAAGTTATTTTTATAGAGTCCTTAGGTTATACGGTATAAGAAACTGTATCAGCAAGCAGAAAATTTAATTTTTCCTTTCCAGTTTGAATGTCTTTTACTTTGCTTTCTTGTCCAACTGTTCTGCGGTGGTCTTCCAGCACCGTACTGAACAGAAGGACTGAGAGCAACCACCCTTGTCCTCCTGAATGTAGAGGGAAGGCTTTCAGATCTGACTCTTCTGTGTGACACTCGCTGTGGGCTTGTCATTTATGACTATTACTACATTCCTTTTATGCCTAATATTTGAGAAGTGTATCACAAAAACTGTTGAATTTTGTTGAATGTCTTTCATGAAAAAGACAAAAGATAGCCAGTTGTATTAGCAAAGATGCAGAGAAAAGGGAAACCTTGCACACTGTTTGTGAGAATGTACATTAGTACAACAATCATGAAAATCAGCATAAAAGACACTTTAAAAAGTAATAGTGTAGTAATACCATGCGACCTAGATGTTGCAAAGATATCTATGCTTCTCTGTTTACTGGAGCATTATTCCTAATAACCAAAACGCGGGAGCAAACTTCATATCCAACAATAGATGAATGACTAAAATGTGGTAAGTGTAGAAAATGTGGTTTCAAGGATTTATCCTTAAAAAAGAAGAAATTTTTGTTTGCAGCAGCAAGAGTGAACTTGAAAGACATTACTTTAAGTGAAACCTAACAGGCACAGAAAGACAAATACTGCATGATCTTATTTATATATAAACTCTAAAAACACTGAGTTCTAAGAAGTAGAGAGTAGAATGGTAGAGATCAGAGAGTAAGGATGGGGTGGATGAGGAAGGCGGAGATGTTTGTCAAAGGGCACAGAGTCTTAGGAGGAATGTTTCAGTTAGAAAGGAGGGATGGAATTTAGTAATCTATTTTACAGACGGACAGCTATAGTTAATAATAATGTACATTTCAAAAGCATTGGAATACAGTTTCAGTGTGCTCACCATGAAGAAAATGTGAGGCCGTAAGTATGCTATTTTGAGCAAATAATTTAATAATATACACATGTATCATAACATGACATTGTGCCCCATAAATATATGCAGTTATTATATTTCAATTAAAATAAGCTAAAATGAAATAAAAAAGACTGGTTTTGTTATATCCTGCAAGTTTTGCTACGTGATGTTTCTACTTTTGTTTATAGCAAGATTTTCCTTATTGATTTTCTGTCTGAATAACTTATACATTGTTGAAAATGTGTTATTTAAATCCTCTACTTTCATGTTATTGCTATTTCTCCCTTTAGTTTTGTTAATACTTATATATTTGCATGCTCTGATACTAGGAAATATATTTACAATTTTTATATCTTTTTTCATGAATTGACATTGTCATCATATAATAGCACTTTTTTAGTCTCTTCAGGTGGTTTTTTACTTAAAGTCTAATTTGTCTAATATACTATAGTCATTTTTTTCTCCTTTGGATAGTAGTTGTATGGAGAAACTTCCCATTCCTTCCCTTTTAGTCTACCCATTACCTTAAAACTAAAGTGAGTCTCCTCTATCAGGGTATGTCTGATTCTTTCTTTATAATCCATTCACTTATTCTGTCTTTTGCTTGCAGAATTTAACACATCCTCACTTCAAGTAATTGTTGATAAATAAGGATGTACTATGTATATTTTGTTGTCAGGTGACTGTTTTTAGTTACTTTTCCCTTTCTTCCTGTTTTCATATCTTTCTTTATGATGTGCAATTTTTTGTAATAGTAGTAATATGCTTTGATTTGTTTCTCCTTAGCTTTTGTGTATCAACACAGGATTACTTTATTTGTGGTTACTATGGAGATTATATAAAATAGTTGATTTTAATCTGATAAAAACAAAACTAGAACTGTCCAACCAAAGCTTTACATTTTAACTTAATGTTAACTTTACACTTTAAACTTTATGTTCTATATGTTTTATGTTACTGATGTAACTATTTTTATACTAAGCATTCACAAGATATAATCTATAAATATGATGAATGTCTAAAAAATGCCACAGTAAAAGATACATTGCAATTAATCTCTCTTTAAAATCTTTTGCTTGCTTCAAATATACTTATTTCATCATTTGTGTCACTTTCTGAAGCACTTCTTTAAGTCCTTTTTGGTGTATGTCTTTAGTTGCATTTTGTGGCTGCCTTGAGGTCCTGAATTGATTCAAAACATTTGCCTTTTATGTTTTCATTGCAACACTGAGAAGAAGCAGAAGTTGACGAGTGCCAGATTCATTGAATAAGGTTGAGAAGGACACACTGCAATGTTTTCACAAGTCTTTCTTTCTGCTGGATGCTGCTTGAAAGCGCATTCATCAAAGTTTTGATTGTACCTTGTAAAGACACTCACAGAAGAGACTTTTGAAAGTGCTTCTGAAAGTGACAAAACTATGTAGTAAGTGTGTTTGAAGTGAGTAGGAGTATTTTCAGGAGATTAATAATATTGTTTCTTAAGGACCCACCTAAGAAAGAGAATTACAGGCCAATCTGCCTAATGAACATTGATGCAAAAATCCTCAATAAGATACTGGTAAACAGACTGCAGCAAATCATCCAAAAGATTGTATACCATGATCAAGTGGGATTCATCCCAGGGATGCAGGGATGGTTCAACATACATAATTCCAAAAATGTAATACATTACATTAACAGAGCCAAGGATAAAAATCATGTGATTATCTCAGTAGATGCAGAAAAAGCTTTTGACAAAGTCCAACACCTATTCATGATAAAAACTCTACAGAAAATTGGATTAGACGGTCTCTATCTCAATCTCATAAAAGCCATCTATGACAAACCAACAGCCAACATCATACTAAATGGACAAAACTGAAAGCTTTCACTCTAAAAATCAGGAACAAGACAAGGATGTCCACTGTCTCCACTCTTATTTATCATAGTCCTGGAAACTTTAGCCAGAGAAATTAGACAAGAGAAAGAAATAAAAGGAATAAAGATAGGAAAGAAAGAAGTTAAACTAGCATTATTTGCAGATGACATGATACTCTATCTAGAAGATCCCAAAAATTCCACCCAAAGACTTCTAAATTTAATAAGCAGATTTAGCAATGTAGTTGGCTACAAAGTCAATACTCAAAAATTAATAACCTTTTTGTACACAAATAACAATCTCATTGAGAGAGAAATCAGGGAAACGATATCTTTCACAATAGCATCCAAAAAAATATACTTAGGAATCAATCTAACGAAAGATGTAAAAGATCGCTATACTGAAAAGTACGGTACTCTGTAAAAGGAGATTGAAGAGACTGTTAGCAAATGGAAAGATATCCCATGCTCTAGGGGTAGAAAGAATCAATATAGTGAAAATGGCCATATTTCCAAAACTGTTATACAGATTCATTGCAATCCCAGTCAAAATTCCAATAGCACACCTCACAGAATTAGAGAAAACAATCCTAAAATTCATCTGGAACCAGAAGAAACCTAGAACAGCTAAGGCAATCTGGGCAACAAAGACAAGGCAGGGGGCATCACAACTCCTGACTTGAAATTATACTATAAAGCTACTGTGATAAAAACAGTGTGGTACTGGCAAAAAAAAAAAAAAACAGACCTGAAGACCAGTGGAATAGATCAGAAGATGCAGAAATAACTGCAGACACACTAAGCTATCTTATCTTTGACAAAGGTGTCAAACATTCATTGGAAGAAAGATAGCCTTTTTAATAAGTGGTGTTGGAAAAAATGGCTTTCTACATGCCAAAAATTAAAACTGAATCTTATCTTTCACCATATATTAAGTTAAAATCTAAATGGACTAAAGATCCCAACATTAAAACAGAAACATTAAATCTGCTGGAAGATATGGTAGGTAATACTCTTGAAGACATTGGTGTAGGCAAAGACTTTATGAATAAAAACCAGACTGCACAGGAACTATCACAAAGAATCAACAAATGGGATCTCATCCTGTTGGGAAACAACCAACAGAGTGAAGAGACAACCCACAACATGGGAGAAAATGTTTACCAGCTGTCCCTCAGATAAAGGATTACTACCAAGAACATATAAAGAACTTTAAAAAAATCAGTCCTCCAATATTTAAAGATCCAGTCCAAAAATGGGCATCTGAGATGAACACACACTTCCCAGATGAAGAAGTACAAACAGCAAATAAATACGTGAAAAAATGTTCAACAACACTGGTCATTTGACAGATGCAAATGAAAACTACACTAAGATTCCACCTCACCCCAGAGAGAATGGCTAGTATTAAGAAGTCAACTAATAATAAATGCTGGAGGGGCTGTGGAGAAAAAGAACCCTTCCCCACTGTTGGTGGGAATGCAGGCTGGTGCAACCACTGTGGAAGTCAGTGTGAACTTTCCTCAGAAAGCTAGGATTGGAGGTCCCATTTGACCCAGCTATTCTCCTTTTGGGTATCTTTCCAAAAGAACTGTAAATATCATACCACAGTGATGTATGTGCACCCATGTTTATAGCTGCACAGTTCATAAGAGCCAGACCTTGGAAGCAACATAAATGCCCTTCAACTGAGGAATGGGCAAAAAAAATGTGGTATTTTTATATAATGGAACACTACTCAGCTATAAAGAATGATAAACTAGATATTTTCACTCTTCAATGGATGTCCCTTGAAAATATATTTACCAGTGAGCTAAATAAGTCACACATATGTAACCATCGTATTGTTGCACTTGTGTGACAAACTGAAAGAAAATCCATGTATGTATATAAAGAATTAGTTAAGATAGTTAAAGAATTTTGAGTGAAATGTAGTTTTCACAGGGTCATTTTCAGGTTACATTTTTATTTTGAATTGTTCTTTTGAAAATAATATAGTAGTCATAACAAAAAAATAGTCATACAGCTTGTTTCTCTCGATTCATTGACGGGAAAGTTTTATACTAATAATTTTCTGGACAGTGTTTCATGTCTATATCTTATACTCTAAACAACTACTGTGAATACAACAATATGCAATGTGTTGATTATTGTTACTCTCCTATTGGCCCGTTTTGAAATTCTGTTTTACTCTAATCTCTTACTTTTTTCTGTTTAAAAAATAATAAAAATAAATAAAAACTATTGCGTCTTTTACATTGATACTTCTTAAAATTTGAATATTTATCATAGTTTTTGATCATCCGTTATACCAAGTTGTGGCAGCTACAGTTATGATACTTTGATCTTTTAACTCTGTAGTACAGTTAATAGTGATTTATGCACCACTGTTAGTGTTAATCTATTCTGAAATTTATCTTTGCAATGAGTTTTTCTCTTTCTTAACCTTTCACCTTGTTAGTACCTTTCACTGCAACCTGAGAAACAGCCTTCAGCAATCCCTGTAGAGCAAGCTTAGTGACTTCTCCATCTTGTTTGTCTAGGAAAGGCTTTACTTTTTCTGCATTTGTGAAAGACAGCTTTGCAAAGTAAAGCCTTCCTATTTAATAGTTTTCTTTTTCATTCAGCACTTCGAATATTTCATCCTACTCTCTTAGTCTGCAAGATTTCTGCTAGGAGATCAACTGATAATTCTATGGGAGAGGTGTCCCTTCTACATGAAGGGTCATTTTTTTCACTTGTTGCTTTCAGAATTCTCCCTTTGTTTCTGACTTTTGCAAATCTGGTTATAATGCATCTTAGTAAAGATATCTTTATATTTAATCTAGGATTGCTTTGACTTCATAAATGTAAATGTTCACTTCTCTCTCAAGATTAATATGCTCCCATCATTATTTCTTCAAGTAGCTTTCTGCCTCTTTTTCCTTCTCTGCTTCTTCTCAAATTGCATATATGTGTACTAATTCACTCAGCAGGGTCTCTAACTCTTTCATGCTTTTGTCACCCTTTTCCCTTCTTTTTCTTTTCGTCTTCGTATTGGAAGGTAACTTTAAGTAAACTGTGCTTGAGTTTGCCGACTCTTTCACTTGATCAAACCTGTTGATAATGCTTTCTATGAATTTTACAGTTCAGTCATTGTTATGTTCAGTTTCAGAACTTTTGCATCTTTTTCATGTTTGTATCTCTTTGTTGAATCTCAAATTTATTCATGTGTTATTTTCATGATTTTTTTCAGCTATGTGCTCTCTTGTAACTTCACTGAACTCATGTAAGGTGATTTTTGTGAATTCTTATTGTGTAGTCATTATAGATCATTTTTAAACTGAGTTACTGGTGCTTTGTTTGATTTTCTGTGTGTGTGTGTGTGTGTGTGTGTGTGTGTGTGTGTGTGTTTCCAGGAATCAAACTCAGGACCTCGAGCTTGCCAAGCTTGTGCCACTGAGCTATAACCCCAGCCACTGTATTTTGCTTCCTTGGTCATGTCATGTTTTTCCTGATTGTGATCCCTCTGGGATTCCACTGGTTTAGCACATTTGAAGAATTAGATATTTCTTCTAATTTTTACAGATTGATATTACTAGGGAAAGCCACTCACCCTTCCACTTATTTTGGAGGCTATCTCAACCTGTGAGAATGGGCTCGGAGCCTGGTTCTGTAGGTCCAATTTTAAACTGGAGCCATAGGAACCATTCTGGTGCTTGGTGGTCCTGAAACCTGAGTTCTCAAGTGTAAGCTGGAATTCTGATCAACTTGAATCCTGGATCCAGAGATGCCAGCCCAGTGTCTGGACCCAGTGTTGAGGGAGGTTGGGGAGCCTGCAGCATGGAGGTGGGCCTGGATCTTGGCGCCACTGGTGCCAACTTAGAGCCTGGACCTAGGAGTAGGTCTGGTGCTATATTCTCTGGGGCTGGCCTGGTGGTGGAGTTGTGGTGAAATTAGGTACTTAAATCCCTCTCCTATCAGAGGTTTTCTCTTATATAGGACACATGGTCATAAGGGAGGAGGGGAATGTGAAAATGTCATTTATATTCTCTTCAAGGTATCCTTTCTTATTCCTGTGCTTATTTCAGAATTTGCAGTCCTCATCTACATACCTTAGCACTTATGAAGGAATTTTTGTGCATGCACTACCTTTTGAATCAGCGTTTGTAGGACGGGATATCTATTGGGAATCCTTATGCTGCAGTATGGCTGATGTAACTGCTTTTAAATTTATGATGTTTGACATACAGAAGAATAGAATCTTAATGCTGCCAAACACATTCAACTTCCCCTTTATTATTTGTGTTTTTGCGTTGGGGTACAGACAGCCTTATCCACCTACAATCCTCATGCAGATTCATTTACTTTTATATCTGGTTTTAGTGATTTTACATTTTACTTCTTTTTTTTATAATTCAGTCATACTCCAAAGTTGGGCTCTACATTCATTTTTTGCTAATGGTCAGTATTTAAAACAAGCCTTATGCATATCCCCTTTTTTCCTAGCTAATTTCTCAAGTCATTGTCATTATACACAGAATTCTTACATTCCATAAATGTGTTTTGGGGGCAGTCTATTCTGCACATACATTAATCCACTGATTCCTTTGCCTGAAGTTCACAGTTCGTACCAAAGTAGAGTGCTTACCAGGGCTGTTTCTCCTGCCTTACAGTACGTTTCTCATTTATAGGTTTTTTTACCTTCCACCAAAAATTAACATTACTCTTCCTGGACAAAGCTATTATTTTGTTTCAAGTTATTTTTAAACAACAAATCTCTTAAGGAAAATTGTATCTTAGTTTTACTTAATTTTCCTGTCAGAAATAGTTTGTTTTTCCATCTGTGTTGTGTGTATTTGTGTTGTTGTTCTTCATCTCTTGCTATTTCACATCCCCCAAACTTTTCTAAACACTGCCCTTTCTCTGGAATCGAGTGGGTTCTAATCTGAGTTCTGCTCCCTATTCACTCTGTGGCCTTGGACTGAAGTTATTATAAATCTGTCACTTTATCTATAAAACAGAGTTTGACAATAAGTATTGGTGACATGATTTTCAAGATTAAATAGGAAATTTATGTTAAAATCCTTTTGAATGAAAATAAATAAGCTTTCACTATATGCTGTCTCTCAAAATCCCACAGAAATTTCATTATTACTATCTGTAATTTTTTAATGAGAAGTAGAGGTCACTGTGAAAGTAGAGTCTAATAAATGAGGAGTTCCATGAATGGACTAACCTCTGGTGTCCGAGAGTCTGCCTCTTTAAGTTCATCTCCTAGTGATGGGTAGAGGGGAAGAGGACCAGCCATGTCTGAGGAAGGCAATTTGATGATGATGATGATAATGATGATGATGATTATTATTATTATTATTTGGTACTGGGGATCAAACTCATGACCTTGCACTTGCCAAGAAGGCACTTGTGCCCCTGAGCTAAACTCCCAGCCCATGCAAACTGATTACTTATGAGCATCCAAGGAAAGGCAGCATGAAGCTTATGGATAAGAGAACCCAGTGCCCCCAATCCAGGGCCTCCTGCATGGGTGTGTGCACTGTGCAGGTGCATTGGACCCCAAGCTCAGAAGTGACCCACATTTGGTTCAAAACTCAGCTGTTACTATGCTGAAGTGTTTGCTGCATATGTTCAAGGATCCACTCTGCCCATCTCTCCTGCCCTTACTCTACCTGGCCTTCCTTCTGAGGACAGCCTTTCATTTATCTAAGTTCTCATCTGGCTTGGTCCTGCTGACACCCCATTAATTTAAGAAATCATAAGATAGTTAACATTGACAGGCTTAAAGTGTACTTGTTGTAAGGAAGATAGTAGACCTGGAGAATACACTTTTTCAGAAATGTAAGTATTGAACTTTAGTATGGACTTACAATATAGGTTGCAATTTACAATTTGACTTTTAAAAAACAGACTGGAAGCTAGAACCACAGCTGTCAGAATACAGTTCCTGCTCACGACTCTGGTTTCTGTAGTCCATAGCAAAGCTGATAGATCTGTTTGGTTGCTCCCTCTTTCTTTTCCATCTCCCATGCCCAGTTGCCTCTCTGGCAATGGATTACATTCTTCGCAGGGGTGGATGAAGAAATACAAGGACAGTGTCAGGAGGAGAAGGGGACATCATTGTCCCCCGAGAGCCAGGATTGTCCTCCACTGCACCAGGAGTTCAGCACTGTCTCATTGTGCCTCGCATAACCCTGTGAGTAGTAGCGATACTTTTGTTTTATGAAAAATGAAACCAAGCTCAGTGAAAACGAACCTACTTAAATCACACACACAGCAAGCGGCAAACAAAAGAGAACATAACCCCAGGTTTGGAGATCACCAGTTGCTTTGTTTTTCAGCAACAACTTTGCCATTGTTGCTTTTTATTCTTTGCTTTAGGGTCATATGCTGTCCACCATGTGAAAACAGAGAAAGATGAAGAAATATCTTATTACTTTGTCTAAAAACATTATAGGTGTTTAAAAATATTATATTCTTTAGCATAATTAATTTTCACAATGAAACAGGGGTTCTGAAACTGTAAGTAACTTCCCTGGAGACTCGTGGTTATGAAGTAGTTAAACTAGGATTCAAACCTAAACTGTTTGGCTCCAGAGCCAGAACCATTAGCCATCTGCTTTAGAAAAGTTGAAGGGAAAAATCTTGGTGATTGAATCTAGATTGAAAATGTCACGAATGACTTTCAGGTTTTGTATTTGAGACCTGTTTAGAACATAGCATCAGTTAGCAGATTACGAAGCATAGAAAGCTGATTTGCAGGTTTTAAAGGAGTCATTTTTGCATCATTTTTGGACATGCTGAAAGTATTCGGGAGAATGCTACACAACAATAGCATATTCCTTAAGGATTGCTGTGAAGATTAAATGAATTAATATATGCAAGGTGCTCAGAATGGTGCCTGACACCGAGTAAGTGCCAGGTAAATGTATGCTATTATTATGACCCAGTAAGCAACTAGGTCATTGTGGAGCTAAGAAGATTATTATGACCCAGTAAGCAATTGGGTCAAATCCAGCTAAGAAGGGAGATCATGACTAGGGATAGAGAAGCCAGAGTTGTCAATTTAGAGATAACTGAAGTCATAGGTAAAATGGAGATCTCTTAAAAGAGAAAGAATAGAGTGTAAAGCTAAGAGATCTCAGGAACCAGGCATTAAGATAGATACGTAAGTGCTTTTTAAGGCATCAAATAAAAGTAGAAACAAAGGAAGTTTCTGAAGATTTCATATAAGAGGGAATTTTCCTTTATTCTCAATAAAGCACCAGGTTTCTGAGCAAAAGTGAAAGTTTTTTGAATGCCAAACCAACATAATAAAAATAATAAATGAACTGAGATTAGAAAAAACTCATGAGAGAGGGAATCGTATCTAACCAAAACTTTCTGTGATAGGCCTGAACCCAGTGAGCATCAGAGTCTGCGACTGGTGTTATGACATAAGGATAGATTCTCAGCTTCTCAATTAGCTTCTAAGCCAAATATGCCACCTAAACTTCTAAGTGTCAAAGGGACCTGGCTTCTAAAAGCTGTAGTGTGGTTTAGTTCAAAATACAATACGCACACAGTCACACATACACACGGTCCTTGGTGTCTGTCGTGTTCTGTTCTGGCAGTGCTGGAACGGGGGTCTTGCACAAGCCAGGAGAGTGCCCCCCCACTGAGCTGTACCCCAGGCAGTCTCCTGATGACTGCTTTGGTTCTGACCTTGGGGTGCTCTCCATCCTTGGCCTTGGGTGGACTTCCTGCAGGAGACTTTTGTGCCATCTGCCTGTGTGACGTCCCTCTTCAGCTTCCTCTTCTTGCCTTTAATGTACAGAGCACTTGCCTGCTGAATCTAACTTTCCTGCTTCTGTCTTTTCCTTTACATTGTACACTTATGCCAGAGATACTTTTATTCACAGACGTAAATTTTAGTCATGCACTATTACAGGTTCTTGAAGACTCAATGTTTGGTTTATTCCCAGAAAGTACATTTTAAATTTCAGCATACATGTAAGAGGCCAGCCCCAGTTTGATTCCTAGACTGGACTTAATGAGCACTTTTTGCTCAGAGCACTTCCTTGTCTAACATTGGAAACTGGTTCTTTTTGTTGTTTTTTTCCAACTAATATCACTGGTTACAATGTACAAAACTTAAGATGTGTACATATTAAACATTGAATCAACAGATGGGCAATTATATTCACTTGAAGGGGAACCGTAATACCACAGAGGCTGCTTCTCTCAGATTTCCTCCTTCTCTCTCTCACTTGGTGCAAACTTCCATACGTAAGGATGGCGGGGCTCCTGGCGCCATCCTTCCCATAGTCGGTCATCTTCAAGAACAGAGTGAGAGAAGCCTCAAGATTAAACAGCACCAGAAAAAGAAATCATGTATTTCCAAGTTGCTTTTACCTTTTATCCATAATTCTCTGTTGAAGCAGAACATAATTTGAAAACACAATGCAAACAAAATGCTGTTTACTTGACCTCTATACTTCAACAGTTAGATTATTATTATTTTTCTCAAACATTTCATATCGAAGGAAGGAATCTCCATTAACCTTCACACTTTTCCCAGAGAGACTCTCTTTAAGTATATTTGTAAGAAATACCCTCCTTACTGGACAAAATTTGACAGCCACCTTCTTATGACTGTGTGCTTAGTTGATAAAATTTCCTTTTGATCTGTTCGCAGTACCGTGCTGGGTTAGACAGATCAGCAGCAGCAGAGATCTGAAAAAAGTGGTCAAGGTACCCTTATAAAAGGAAGGCCTTCGTCTTTCTCTCAGATTCTCTGGGCAAATTGTGTTGTAACTACAATGTAAGAAATCAGTAGAACTTCATAAAAGAAAGACTTTTAACAAGGAAACTTGGCAGTAGGCTGAAAGCAAGGACATAGGGGTGCTGGTCCTGACTTTGATGTGAAAAGCCGCAGAAAAATGATTTGCCTTTATGAATCTGACCTACCTATCAAACTATTAGCTACATCTTCAGGACTCATGATTTTTTTTTTCCCATGGAGAATACCCATTCTTGCAAGGATGGTAATGTTGCTAATGATGATGGTGATTAGAAGAAAATAAGGGAATTCCGCAAAGACCAACAACAAAGAGAGAGTTCAAAAGAGAGTGACGATGGAAGAGAGCAATTTCAGTGATGAAATCTAAGTGCCAGATTTTAACAGAAATTTGGGAACTGAGACAAAGGATTGAGTGATATTTACACAGAATTCTGGAACCACTGAGTGTCTTAGAGATTGGGTCAATTTGGATTGGGGTCAGGGGAAGATTCCAGAATTAGCATGCGGACAGCAAGAAAGTCTCTGTTTTGATGTGGACTCTGGATGGAACAGCTAGGTCTCCAGAGAATTTGTGACTGCAGGCCTTGTTGCCAGCAGATTTCGGATTCAGTTATACTTCCTATGCTAATTCATAAGAATCGATAATTCTTGCACTCATTATAATGCTGTAATTTCTCCAGACAGAAGCAAACACAGAGCTGTTCTAGGAGGCATTCGCATTCACCACAGGCCATGCAGGAGTTCCAGTTCCCACATTTTCTTGCCAAAGATGGCCTCATCATCCAAAATACCAAATCTACCCAGAAAACAGCCAAGGATGAACAAGGTGGAGAAACCACATCGTCTTTGGTCCCTGTAGCCTTTAAGTCATCAAATAAGTAAATCGAGGCTATAGAATGATTTACTTTGAATAGTTCCAAAAGTAAGAATCAAATAAGTCTAAAATCAAGAGGCATAAAAACGAGTAGAGCCTTAAAATATAAAGCTTTAGGCAATAAACCATAGTCATGAAAATTTAAATACCTCAATAAATAGTTAAACATCATCAGAGAAGATAAAATTATCAAGATGGAAGGCAAATCCGGTGAAGGAATTCAGAAATAGAGAAATGGAAAAATGACATAGTTAAGGGAGAGAAGACCCAACACATGAGCAAAAAGTTCCTCAGTAAAAGCTGAGAAACAAAACGGAAGGGAGAACAGAGGACCAAGATCGTCCCAAAATTACTGAAGGCCCTAACCATAAAGCGTAGCAACTGACACACAGAATAGTGAAGAGCGAAGTACTTGGGATGAGGTTAGAGTGGCAGATTCAGAAAGGGTCTCCAAATGAGCCCCACACTCACAGCTGCAGCCACAGCCCCCCCACAGTATGGTCAGGCTCTGAGGAGCTGTCTGCAAGGCTTTTAACTAGCGCATCCCCACTTTCAGTTCGTTCCAAAAGTTCAGTGACTGTGATCTCTGTGTTTATTGCGTTCACCGCTGTCTCCCCATAGCCTCTTCCTGCAATGAAGTCTAAGCCATTAACATGCACAGATGCTGACAGCGACTACAGGACCAGAATGTCCCTGGCTTGCCTCCTCTGCACGCCGGACCCCCTCCCTGCTGCAAGCGGTGAGTCTGTGGCATCTACTCCCCACACTCAAGGCTATTCTACTAATGTTTTCCACTTCTTGTCTACAGTGCCAGGGGCAAGGTGACATTCCTTAAGATTTATTATTATTGTTTTCCATAACCTGAGGAATGTCAGCCCTCTAAAAGCCTCTGCACCTTGTTGATTTTCTAAGTTAACTCTACCTGAGCATAGATTTATTGGCAAGGTTTGTGATTTGTTCTCTGTGTGTGTGTGCATTAGTGCAGTTGTTTGCAACACAAAGGTGAAGCCAGAGAGAAAACCAACATTTATTTGACTTCAACGTGTGCCATCACCAGAGCTAATTGCTATCATCGATGCCAATTCTTCCAACTCTCTTAGCAGTCAGATAAGGAGAGTAGCATCATTTATCACACAGGAGAGTGAGGATCTGAGAAGGGAGGTACAGGGGAAGGGTCATGGAGCCATGGGTCTAATTCCATAGGAGAGAAATGAACAGAGAGATAGTGTAAGAGTGACCTGCTGGAATCCATATGTAAAACAGAAGCACAATGCTGTGTGATCCAGTTTAGGTTTGTTGGGTGAACAGAAGGTACCACTTGGCACTTGTCTCTGAACCCCACAATACCTTTAAGAATGTGACGCACATCTCTAGGCAGCTATTCTCCCAGAAACTCTGAGACTCCCATACAACCTATTTTCTCAGCCACAGCTATCTGCCTGGGCTCTCATTCTGCTCTCCTTCCTCATGGATCCTTGACCTCTCTGGGGCGGATCCAGCCCACACTGTGACCATGGCCACTATTGCTGTTCCAGCAGTCTTCATCACTAAGGAAATCTACCTGTTTCTACTGAGGCTAAGAGCTCTTCTTGTCCCAGACAGAATTAAGCACCCTCCTCCCCAGGGTGCCTGCTCTTTCCTTGACTTCAGATTATGGCAGATCAATTGCATCAATAATGTTTTCTGCTGGGAATCTAGTTTAGTGGAATATCGATTGCAGGTGAACTTCCCCAGGTCACCAGTTCTGTGTTGCTCATGAACTTCAGCCCTATCATGGCATATGGCACCCACTGCAGCTCCTGTTCATCTCCAAGCAGAAGCAGCACAGGGCATGAGTGAGAGAGATCTCTGTACCTGTGCTACCTCGGGAAAGCCAGCTTTCAGAAACCTGCCCCCTCAATTGAAAATGGGGTAACAATGTTAAATGTGTGGTCATCTCAAGGACTAAGTGGTGAAGTCTCATGTGAGAACATTAGTTCTAGTCCAGGATCAGATCTTTCATTCCCTATATCCAGTTCTCGAAGCGGGCATGCAGACTAGCTTCATGATCCCCAGATTTCCACCCAAGGAGGAAGAGGATTTGGTGTGCCATAGCAGGAAAAGCCCACCCTCTTAAGTCAACCCATGTCATGCAACTTCAAATTTCATGGACCCAACGTTAAGATGTGCTTGCCAGGTCACGAGTGAACCTCAGTGAGACCATGCAGACATGAACATGTACACGGACACCAAGGTTCGTTACAGTCATTCTCTAAGCAACCCTTGCTGGGCTAACCCAGTTCATTGTTCAAAGCCACCTGGGGTGCAGCTAGATGGGTGACCACAGTCAAATAAGCATTAAACAACAGGTGGCTGGGCAGTGCATGCACCGATCTTGTTAGAGTTTTTCTTGGGGGCTGGGGTAAGGTCCTCGACCCAGAACACAAAGGGAGCGCATCCTGGACAACACATTCTACTTCTGTAGCAGGTGTCACACCCCTCCACCTTCCAAGACCCTCTGGACTTGAGAAGAAGCTGCCCCACCTCTCAGCCCCTCTGCCACTGCCCTCTGGTGGCAGCAGCTTGCAATTCTGCAGCTCTGCCTGCTGGACCCTCCCTGGGGACTGGTCACCTTGCAGCACCTCCTCAGGGCTGAGACAGTCCAGTGCGGTGCACAGTGGGCCCTCTGCACCCAGAGATCTGCATCTCCACCAGCCATAGATGGGAAATACATGAATAAATTGCATAGGTGGTAAATTTGTACATTTTCCTTGTCTTTATTCCCCGAACAACAGAGTGTAACAGCGATTTACATGGCATTTCCATTGCATTAGCTGTTATAAGTAGCATCGAGATTACTTAAAGCATGCACCAGAATATACTCCTGTGTGGGTTCTATGCACGTATTCCACCTTGAGCACCCATGGATTTTGGCACCCGCATGGATCTGGGTCTGGGAAACAGCCCTGCAGGTACTGAGGGTGACTGTTCTGTAGTAGACCCATCTCATTGTCCAGAAGACAGGCAGATCCCACCGGCCTGTGGCTCTCCATGATCAGGTTCCTGTCCTCCCCATGCACGCCACCCAGGGCTGAGTAAACGGCCAGGCAGATACGATCCTGTCACTCTCACTTAGCAGCCTCGTCTGGCTCTCACTGCCCTTAAGGAAAGATCAAGGTCTTTGGCAGAAAACAAAATATGCTCCTTCTGCTGTGTCTTTTTGACCCGCTTGTCCACCCCCAGCTCTGCAGCCTCATCCTTCAGGGGTCCTCTTGGCCCTGGGGCCTCCTGGGTTCCTCCCCTTGTCCTGTCTGTGTCTAACAAATACTTTTCCCCTTCTGCCTCCAGGGCCTTTTCCTGGCCCAACTCTACACGGTGTATCCTCACTTCCTCAGCCCGAACCTTCCAGCAGTCTCTCCGCATCCTAAGTCAGGGGCTGGCCTTGGCGCATGCTCTCCACTCCGCCAGAGGGCTTCACAGCCCAGTCTGCTCTAGACCTCTGAGTTATATTTTGTTTGCATTTTTAAGATCTCCACGGCCCTAGGACAGAATACGATACTGGCACTTGGAAGTAGCTCAATAAATGTGGAATGAATAGTGTATCTAGCTAGAGACCTCAAAAATGACAGATGCCACAAGGACCAAAAGAATCACAATTACTTACATCTGCATACTGATAATAATGATCCTTACTGACCATTTATTACATGTGAGGCACTATTAGGAGCTATAAATTCATTTTGTCATTTAATGACTCTCTGCATTATTCAGTGAGCATCTGTACAAACTATCTCATTTAATCTTCCCAACAACCCTGGCAGGTGGGAAGAAAGCAGGTGGTAGATACATATTCCAAATGAGAAAACGGAAGTTGGGAGAGGGGGTGACCGAGCATCCTAGACGAATGTGAATGCCAAGGCTTGAGCCCGGTTTTTGTTACCTGTCACCCAGTGACACAAGTCTGCTATTTTTTATTAATACTCTGCCACCTCTTCCTGACAGAGGCAGGTCCCCAGGGATGAAGACAAATAGAAATGTGCTCTATTCGCACAACTGGACTGTAAGAGAAATCATCGCCGTCTCTCCTCTCTTGCCACCAGTTCCTAATCACCAGTTATGGGAGGAATGAGAAGATACACATTCGGGAGGGACTCAGTGTATCCCTAAGATCCCGGGGTGCTGCTGCTGCCGCATGCCTGGCTGGGAACACACGGGGTATACACGCGTAGGGTTTGGGTGGATGACACAGAGACAAAGGAAAATGGGAAACCACGTGGCTCAGTGAAGGTGAAATAGACGGTGCTCAGCAGCAGATGGGACTGGTGTGGGGTAATTTTCCCCCGTCGCCTCCCTTCGGGTAATAGATAATCCTGCAACTGCCGGGTTCCCGGGAAGGCAGGCACAGAGCCTCAGTCCCCTTCCTGTTTGCAAGCCATGCCCCTCATTCCTTAACCTGTCTTGATGATAAAAATCTTAAGAGCCCAAACTTTTTGCAAGACTTATAGTGGCGATTTAACTCAGTCCCGGCTAAGGTTGCTATCTGTCAGGCTGTCACGGTGACAGGCAGATTTGTAAATGCTCTGGCTCCAGTGTCAGGTTGAAGGTGACATTTTTCAGCTGGAGATTTTTTTCCCCATCCCTCATTGAGACAGGAAAACTCAGAACTAGGAAAGCAATCTCCTGAGTAAGCTTCTGTGCCACAGTCTCCCCGGACGAGGCCATGGCCCCCTGAGCTCTGAGCTTGTTGCCGAGTTCGTCCGATCCACCTCTGCCCTGACCCGCTGGCTCCAAACACAGATTCCCTGTAAGGCCAAGCCCCCATCCGCCTTGCCTCGCCTCCCCTCCCCGTCCTATTCACAGGACTGCCCAACTTTTGCTGTATAATGATTTGTCTAGCTGAAGTCACTGCTATGCCATCACCATTATAAATATGCATACAGATTCATTAACTGCAGTATAAACCCAGATTCCCAGTTAAATTCATTAACGGCCTGCCATGCTCTTTCTTCGCTGCTGCATCTGCAGCTACCCCTGGAAGCTGGTGGCATAGCCCGTGAGTCCTTCCTGGAAGAACCAGCCCTTCACAGAGTTTCCCTGTCAACTCCTTCCTCACCGGCACTTTCACTCTCAGCACCTTGACCCCCAAAAGTGTCACACTGGGGTTTGAGTGATTCGACTTCCTGGCCCCCTGTCCAGTTCTCTGCATTTACCTCTATCTTTTATGAAGCTTGGCACCTTCTGCCCCAAGGCCACAATGAAGCCTCACTTCTTGACCCCCATGCCAAAAGACAAACTTCCTCTCCTACTCTGCTCACCTCCCTTTTGGGGATTAAGAGAGGGGAGGAAATAAAGGAGAAGATAGAGAATAGAAAAAAGAGAAAAATGGCAAGGAGCTGAGGGAAAGCCTTCCAGAGAAAACAAGGCTGGTGGACCCGCTCCTGTGGGCAGTCTGGAGGCACAGTGGGGACGGGCGAGGGCACAGGGTGGCGGACTGGCTTCTCAGCTCGGTCAGGTTGGGCTCAGGGTCCCTCGGGCAGCAAAGCCCTCACGGGTCCTGCAGGAGGGAGGTGGGCAGGCCTCTGAGAAGGGTACCCTAGCTCCTGAGGCCAGCTGCCTTTCCCAGGGGCCAGGAGAACCCAGGCAGGCAAACACGGAAGAGTCCTCTACGGTGGCCGGAATGCTGCAAAGCTTAGGGACAGAAGGAAACTGCTCTCAGGCCTGAGGAGGAAGATAAAGCTAGCAAGGAACAAGGCTTCTCTTCACCCAACTTAATCAAAGCTTGCCTCAGGTTACCTTCTGCTTCCTGCTAACACTTCCGGGAGCCCTGGCTCGTGGCCTCCCTCCATGTTCCAGCTCTGCGGAAGCCGGTATTTTCCCTGCTCCCCTCTCCACCTGTCTCCCCGAGGACTGGTGTGGGAAGGTGCAGAAGGGCGAACGTCCCCAAAGGAGGAGATGGCCACTTAGTCCAGGCAGCTATGGAAAGTGGGCTGGGATGTGGGTACCAGCTTGATGCCCATGTTTGGAGTGCATGGGCCCCACTGGGCTGCAGGCGACCCTGGTGCGCAGCTTATCCCTCAGCTGGCTCTTCAGCTGTCACGCAGAGGCTACATGCACCAGAGGAGTCCCAGCATCTGAGCCCAGGGAGCACTGGGGCGGGGTGGGGGCTCAGGCTTGAAGGGTGTCCAGGAAAGGGCTGTTACCAGGCGCACCCTGTGCCCCGCAAGGGATAACCGGGCTGTGCTTCACAGCCTCGTCCTCCCCACCCAGGTTTTTAAAAAGCCACACTTTTCCACGATCCCTTGGGCCAAATCCATCTGCCCAAATATTGTTTTTTTGTTTTGTTTTGTTTTGTTTTGTTTTGTTTTTAGATCACTGCCTGCATTAGGAGGTCCATACACCGGATGATTTGCCTAAAGTCTGCGTTCATCTCGGGAGCTGTGCTCTCCCAGCACCTCTGGTCTCTGGCTCTGCCTTCCCCCTCACTGTGTGACCTCTCATCATCATCGCTGATGGAGTCCTCAAAGACGCTACAGGGCAGACAGCCCTGCTCCAGTCCTGTCCTCCCACTGCACTTCCCATTGTGCCTCCCGGACTGTACAGTAAGGCCCCACTGTGCTGTTCCAGAGGCTTCCCCCAGGGTGCTAGCTTAGTACCCAGTCCCACCCTCGGCCACAGCTGCCTTCCTCTCTTCACTCCGGTGCCCTGATGCATCTTGTAGAAGGGAGATTTGCTTCCTATTTCAGCACAAGATGATGTCAAAGTCCTGTGATTTTCCGGGGCAAGGGACATTTCTAGTTGTCTAAGAAGAATGACATTTCTCTCCTGTGCCTCTGGCTCCAGGAGCCCTGTGCTCTCACTGTGAGTCTGGCGTGGGACTCCAGCCCCACCTGACACGCCTGGTTTCCATCTGGCCTAGCCCAATCCTGGACTTACGGGGTGTCATGCTCATTGTCTCACGTACTGAGGTACACAAACCTCTGTCTATTTCATGCATTTTTCTGGAAGCACACTTGCCTCTCCATTTCCAGAATCTGGGCACTTTTTGTCATGTTCCCCTTGTACCAGACCAGGGTTTGGGGAGGCCCCGCTCTGCCTTCCTTTTCAGTCCGGAACCCAGGCCTCTCCCTGGCAGCTCATTGTCTTCCCCCACCCATTAACAAACAGAAGGGCTCAGGACCAGAGAGAGGAGGGGTTCAAAGGCCCCCCAACACTGATGGCTGGGAGAGTCCAGGGGTCCCAGCCTGCAGGACCTCAGTTTAATGCCCTTGCTGTCATGGTCACCTGCACAACAGCATGAGATGGGCCACTGGACTCCACACTCCAGAGGGTCAGCTGAGTAAACCAAAAGAAAATCCTTCCATCCCAGGAAGTGGGCAAGTGACCAACAATAAATGATATTTACTATTAAAGCAAAATGATTGCAGGGCTGGCAGATGACCACTGTGGGAAGCGTGGCATGGGGTGTGGGGCCATTGCCAGCAGGAAAGACCAGAGGCCTCTGAGGTGTTCAGCCCAACGCTAGCACAGAGGTGTCACCCCTGATGGCCAGCTTCCCTCTGTCCATTCAGGTGCATCCGCGTCACTGTCACATGTGCGTCTTGTCACTGGTGCAGCCAGCAGGAGCAAGGCCCAGGGAACACAATGGACTCGAGGTTCTGTGCCAAGGAATCTCACAGCCTCACAGGGCAGGGCTAGCGTTTCTGCCAGTCCAGCAGCTGAGGGTCACACACCAGGGCACCCTGACTGGAGGTGAGAACTGGCTCTGCCAGAAGCAGATGTGTGACAGCGACCACTCCCAATGTCTCTGCAGTCTGGTGCTTCATCTGCAAACGATTGTGAGAGTGGCATTTACATCTCAGCATGCTTCAGACAGGGGATGAAAGACAACCAGAAGCCCACCATGCACAGCCTTCCTGGAGCCAGCTCTCCACAGCTGGGGTTCATTTTTGTCCCTGCATCCCGTTAGATTCCATGGAGGAGGGGAAGCCGGAGTATAAGGTGCTGGAGGCTCTAATCAGCTCTCTCGCTTCGTCTTTCTCATTGTCACTCTGGTAGTCCGCAGCGGGGGACAGAGTCCAGAGAGATGAAAGATCCAGGTCATGAAACCACAGGCAACTGTCCTGGAAAAGGTGAAGCAGCTGTCTACAGAGGAGACCCTTGCGGAACAAAAGAGGGAAGACCTGAGGAGCAGAGTTCCTGCCCGAGCGGTCTCCCCATGTCTCCTGCGCCGAGCCTGGCTGGGGCCTGCCTTCCCCGAGGAGGCCACACCATGTGGGCGTAGGCATCACCCCCCTGCCTCAGCAGACCCTGAGAGCCGTCCCCTCGGGGAACAGGGCGAAGGGCAGCGTGTGCGGAAATCTTGGTCTCTCCTCGGGTCTGGGCCAGCTTCTGAATTAAGAACCTGAAAGTTAGGAAGCAGAACTGTCTCCCTGACTGGGATTAGAAAGAGCTGACGTTCATCCTCTATCTGCTCTGGCGTCCTGTTTATTCCCCAACCTGCCGCTGTACCCGGAACTAAGCCTCCGAGGATTACTGGGCTCCTGAGGGCTCAGCCCACACGGGGGAGGCTGAGGCAGGCCGGCGTCCCCATGCCACCTGTGCCTTGCCTAGCTACAGTGCCTAGCCTCCCTCTGGCCCGGAAGAGAAGGGGTTCAATTCTGAGGGAAACACACAGTTCAGGTCGGAGTGCAGAGCCTCCCCAGGGCGCGCCTTCCTTCCCGGGGTGCGGGGAGCTGCCGAGGGTTTTCCTCAGCAAACCTCCCATTCGTGGCGAGCATGTCACTTTACGGAAGGGTATGCACGGGTGAATTTAAAACCAGCTAAATTCGTTTTTTAAGCCCCACCGACCAACAGAACACTCGTCTTACAGAGCTCAAGCGTGACATAGGGATCCCAAGGGACCCCCTCCAAGACTCCCTGGGGCTCCCACATCTCTGAGGACAGACGAGACCCGGGTCCCGCAGGACTGATGATGTGTGAGTCACGCGGTCTGGCAGCAGGGTTGCCGGCGTCTTGCCGCGTTGGTGGCATCTCCGCCCCCAGAGAGCGCGACACAGACCATTCAGGAGAACGGAGCCCCGGCGTCGGCCGGACACTGTCTGGGTCGGGGACCCGGGCGGGCGGGGGACGTGGTCCCGCAAAGCCGCGGCCTGCGCTGCGGCAGAAGCAGGGGTAGCAAAGAGCGGGAGCCCCGGGCTCGCCTTGGGGCGTTCAGGGCTCGGTTCTCCGACTCCCCCGAAGGAGAAATGTTGTCTTCAGCCCCATTTGAGAGGATTTGAAAGCCCCACGTTTGGCTTCAGAAATGGTCACGCACGTGCTGAGTTCTGATTCAGAGGCTGCGTGCGACACACCCTCCTTCCAACGCGCTTCGCAAACCGCTCTGCAAAGTCCGCCTTTCGACCCGGGCGGCGCAGCTCCGCACGGGGAGCGCGGCTTCCCTCTGGCGGTCGGCCCTGGGGCTGCAGGCACGGCACCCGGACGTGAGAGCCCTCCGGGGTTTACCAGCCAGCTGGGGTCGGCGCGCAGCAGCCCCGGGAGCTCAGGACACCAGGACTCCCTTCCAGAGGAGGGCGGATTCATCGGCTGCTCCTGGCCTGCTGCGCAATGAGTTTTCTTTTAAAGACGCGTCCGCTTACTCACTTCGCCGGAGCACATGTGGCGCCCGGGGGACGTCTGTGTGGGGCTGGGGACACGGACAGGGACCTGGGACCCACCCGAGGCCAACCACAGGGCCAACCCGGAGGGGGCTCTCGACCCCGCCCCGGGCCCTCTCTTCCTGCGGCCTTTGGCCACCCTCTCCCGGTGGCGCTGTGATCGAGGTGTTGCTAGAGAAGGGTCCTTGGGCCTCTGAGCTCCCCGCTTCCCCTTCAGTCCAGAACCCCACCCCAGGGGCTGCGGGACTCGCTGTTGCGCTGTCTTGGGCCGCCCAGCCGGGCCTGGGGAGGACAGACACAGACACAGACGTGCTGGTTCCGGGCAGGGGAGCCTCGCAGGGTCTCCGCCCAGATCCTGGAGTTTCAGGTACAGCAAGCTGCGGGCCTTGCTGCCCTGGCCCTGTGAGGGTCTCCGGGGAGCCACCCTGGCCCGCGTGGGACTGGAGCCGCAGTTGGGAGGGGATGCGCCTTGGTGAGGGGGCGAAGCCGCTGGGACACGCGGGACTGGGCTGGGAGGAGGGCGGAGGTGGACGCGCTCAGGCCTACACCGGGATTAAAGGGCTGGTGCCAGGGGCCTTCGTCCTTCACGGCCTTCTCCTGTTCTACACAAGCACGGTTTGCACCCTCCCCTTCCGCACTAAGCTAGTGAAGCCGTTTTCCCTTATGTAGTAGAGGGGAGATCATTCTGTCACGCAGGGGCGCACTGAGGCTGGACCCACTCTGCTCCTGCCTCCTGACCTGCTGCGTAGCGTCCGCGGCTGCCTCCCTACCCGTCTCGATTCAGCTCTTCCCGTCCTGTACACTGGCCTTGCAGGACACAGCCTGCTGGGCGCGGTCCTCACAGCGCCCCTCGCCGCCCACGCAGCCGACCCCCCTTTGCCTGCGCCTGCACAGGTCAAGTCTGGGCTGCACTTGTTTCTAATTAGCATTTCCAGCCGATGGAACCTTCTCCAACCTCTAGCCCACAGCTAAGTGCTTCTCAGAAGAGGACAGAAATTATTTTCTACTTTTGAAAACATCAAAGGAAATTAGATAAAATTACCCCATTCTTGTCCGTGCTTCTCTGCCAGCCTCGCTGTGGTGTCCGGGGGCGCCGAGCCTTCAGAGACGTGCACAGGTCTCAGGCTGCGGTGCAAGGCGAAGGCCCCCCCCCCCCCCCGCTGCAGCCGTGGCCCGGGCTCGCACCCTCCCGGGCAGCTGAGCCCCTCCTGAGCGGCCGCCCCCGGCCTTGTGGTGGTGAAAGCACAGCTCTCTGTGAGCCTCAGCACCGCTCAGGCGGACAGCACCAGCGGTTCCAGGGTTGGAGCCATCACCTTGGGGCCCAGGTACAAGGGGGAGACATTTACCAATCAACAGGTACATGTATACAGCAGGTGTTCAAAACGGCCAAGAAAAATCAAAGGAGATACAATGCTGTGGTGTTGTTTCTACTGTGAAAGTGACTGGGCTGTTCCTGCTAAGGGGCTTTAAGTGACTTGAGGGAACCATCAGGGAATGGCCACTGCAGGCAGCAAGCAGCAAGTGCAAAGGCACTCTGACCAGTGTCTCAGCAACTGAGTGAGCCAGCTGGGAGGTCAAAATGAGTGTGTGACAGAATCAACAGAGGACAGCACATGCAGGGGTGAAGGCAGTGCCTGGCACTGGGACAGAGGCCACCATTCGGCTGGTACTAGGAGCTCATGGAGCCACCAGCCAGCCAGCCCGGCTCTCCCTGTTCACGCCCAGAGGTGTCACACTGGGCACAGCCTCAGGATCTGCATAGGAGAACTGAGCCTGGCCAGGCAAGCTTGTCTTTCCCTGTTGGCTGTGCTTTCCAAGATGTTCAGCAAGTGTGTCAGTTCCTCATTGCTGGAATGGCCTGGCCTGACCCTCCTGGTGAGGGTACCCTGAGGTCCCGCAGGAAACCCACCCCTACCTTGTGTTGGCCAGCAAGATCTCTTGGGTGGAGTCTCCCACCTAAATGTCTTCCCCTTTGGTCCCCTGAGCACCTGCTGCTCTCTGGTCTCTTACCCACGCTGCGGGAGGGGGGGTGCTCTGTCATCCCAGAGCCCTACCCACTCCCTGTGCTCTCTCCTATCTTGGGTCGGATAATCATCATGGCGGGGTAGGGGTGGGAGGTCACTGTACTCCAACACAGCCGGGGACAGCAAGTCTCAGCCCCAGATGCTGTCTCCCAGGTGACTGCCTGGGCTGGGGTTTGCACTGCCACCTCCAGATGCTCTCCTGCTCTCAATGTTGGGGAAAGAGACCCCTGAGAGATAGGATGGGAGAGAGTCAGGAAAGCAGGTGCTACAAGCTCCCCTGGGAACCCACACAGCCTTTCACTAGGGGCCGGACAAGCTCCTGACTGTCCACCTGCTGCCCTAAATTGATGCCCCTCTGTGAAGAGGATGCCACCTAGAGAACAAGAGAGGACCCAGTGGTGGGGAACTGGCCAGGACAGCTGAGTGGCTAGCCCTCTTCCCCACACTGCGGACACTGTATTCAGGAAGTAGTTCCAGTTGCTGAGGTCGCTGGTGAGAAAAGGGTGCCCAGGCAGGCAGCAGTGGTTGCACTCACCCTGACAGCATGGGGAGCTGCCTGCCTGTGGGGTCCAGGTGGCAAGTGGGGTCAGACAGACACTACAACCTCAGGGACATTCCATTACCCAGTCTGAAGTATTCTCCCTGACCACTCTGGAAACATTGGCCCAACCAAAGAAAGATGCCATCACGGGCCTTGTTGATACCATGATACCATGGTCACCACTATGGTCTCTGTGTCCTGCTGTGCACCCAGTTTGTTGTAAGCATGAGCTCATTTAATTCTCCCACAAGGATCTGGAGGTGGCGGTCACAGTGTTACTGACGGAAGAAACGAAGTTGGATGAAGTTACTTAGAATGCTCTATCTCACAACCAAGCTGGAGAGTAGTAGAGTTATACTAAGAGCCCAGGGAGATTGGGGTTCCATTACCAGGACCTCTCACTACCTCCCATCTTCCCACGTCCTCTGTGACCTCCACACACCCTGCCTTTCCAGTGACCTCTGTTCTCACAACCACCATGGCGCCAGCTTAGAGACCATCTGGTGGGATTCCAGCGTGGAAAACCATCAGTTCTCACTACAAAAGGAGAACCAAACCATTCCCTCAAGAAATCTTCGCCTAAAACACCCAGCTGCCTGCTCTTTGTCATTACTCTGCAGTTTCAAAACTGTAAATCTGAAGCTGGCATAGAATCGAGTCTGTCAGCTGGGCATGGTGGCCCACACCTTTAATTCCAGCACTCAGGAGGCTGAGGCAGGAGGATCATTGTGAGTTTGAGACCAGCCTGGGCTACAAAGTGAGCTCAAGGCCAGCCTGAACTGCATAGTGAGACCCTGTCTCAAAAAATAGGGCAGGGGATTTAGTTCAGTGGTCTAAGCACCTGTCTGGAAGACGGAAGATTGTCAGTTTGATCCCTGGTACAAAAAAAAAAAAAAAAAGAATCAAGTCTCTCAAGGCCATTTGTGCTCCAGCTGACCCCCGAGCATCTACACATCCAGAGTGGGGTTCACTTCTGTAACTAGGAGCCCACCCCTCCTTCTGAGATTGGACCCCACTAACGCCATGCCCAGGCTTCTCCACAGCACCCCAGTCTGTTCATGAGGCCCCCTCAGCAGGCCTTCCGAAGCCTGTTCTGCCGCTGCAGGGAAGAAGACTGCAGACGGGAGCTGGAGGGCAGGGTCTTCACGCCCTCCTGTGTACTGTGCATGGAACCCAGTCAGGATCGGTGACAGCCCCTCCACCCCCTTCCCGTACTCGGAGGTGCACAGACAGGGGTGTGGAGTCCTGGGAGTGACTCAAGCACAGAGAACAGGCTGCGCCCCACGGGGGCGGTGTCCTTAGCAACCTTCTTGTGATTAGGAGTGAAACGTGCAGACCCTCAGCTGCCTCTGCAGTAGGAAAGGAAGCTGTCCGCTCAGAGGCGGGCTCAGTTAGAATGGGAACGGAGCGCTGCAGATGAGGGTGGGAGGGGTTTGCACCAGCGGAATTTCACGGGCCCCTGAACCTAGGGTGTGTGTCAGGAGAGAAAGGGGCGGGAAGCTGGGGCCGGGACTTGTGTGCTATTTGCCTGCTTTCAAAGCCCATACTGCTTCGCTGCAGTCCTGGCCGGTGGGGAAAAGTGCTAGGTGCACAGACCCTGGGAGAGAGCTGCCTGGCCTGGCCAGGGCTGCTGGGTCCCACTCTCTCTTGGGCTCCAGGAGTCAGAATGGGTCGAAACCAAAACAGCAGGTGAGAGAAGATCTTGGAGGGAACGTGTCTGACCTGAGAGGGCTGATTTCAGACACAGCTATCAGATCTCCGTGGACCTGATGTCTGTCATTTGTAGCCACGTACTGTGAAAGGCAAATCTGAGCCTGCAGTGTGCCTAGTGCCCACCAGGGGGCGAAGTGCCGCGCTGCCAGGCCGTAGGCCAGGAGAGTGCAGGGAGCCAAACTCACCTACTTTGGACTGGACTCTTGCAGATGCTACTCCGCGGTTTGCAGAACCCCGGGAGGGCTTAGCTCGCAGTTGCTATTTTGTGTAAGAAGGTCTGCGTCCTTACAGCAGCCTTGGAGCTAAGTGGTCTCCCATGTCCCAGTTGGGAGCCTGGAGCTCCCGAGATGTAGCCAACAGCGATGAGGGTCCGACACTGGGGAGGAGACGAGGCCTCTGCGCAGAGTGGGGCCTGGGTGTGCTCTGCGGCCATCTCCAGGGGTGGGGAGCTGGGTGAACACAGCCTGTTCCTGCTGACTCACTCTGACCTCCACTCTGCGGCCAGACAGCCGGGGAGGGAACACGGGGGCACGCACACGCACACGCACACGCATGTGCACACAAAGAGGCACGCATGCGCACTGACTCACACAGGCACTCAGACATGCAGTGTCCTGAAGAGACAGACACATAAAGACTCAGCCACACAACGCACACACACACACAGACAGTGCAAACACACACAGATGCCCAGACACGCACAAAGTTGTACACAATAGTGACACACTTCCATATTTGCACACTCAGCCTCACACATACACAGGCACACGAACAGATGTACACATATATGAATTGGCACAGACGCACCTGCAGACGCATGCACAGACACGTGTACAGACACAACAAACACACACCTGGAGGCTGCCACAGAGGTGCACAGGAAGCCACACACGTGTCCCTGTTGCTCGGCACCCTTCCCATCTCACAGCCTCAATGGCGTTTTCTTTGTGTGGTTTCAGTGAGGAGAGGGAGGGCGAGGTGCAAGCCATGATGGGAGGCAGAGGCATAAATACTGGAGAAGGATGGCGGGTCGGGCATCGCAGCAGTGTCTCCATCTGAGTTCACGTCGCACAGTCACCTGGGGAGCTTCATCCTCCACTGTCCGGGAGGGATTTACTGAAGCTCAATAAAATCTGCTGCTGAATGTTGCTATAAAATATAGGTCCTTCTCGAGCCACTTTGCCCAGAGAATCCTAAACCAGTTGATTCACCTTCCTGTGACTTTGTTCAAAAAATAGATATTGGACAAAAACCAGTGCTAGCCTTTTCTGATGTGACCTCTGTGCCCCTTATGTGTCCTAACACAGTGTTCATGTTAGTCCACAATGGGGTGACCCAGAGAGCCCACCCCCAAGTTTTTAAATAAGCACATCAGTGGTGGGACCCAACACTGCATTTCTGTGGCATTTCAGGGGATGCAAATGCTATAGCATGGCCACATTTTTTTTTTCTTCTTACTATCTCAGCAGGGGAAACAAAGATGCAACAGCTATCAGAAAAGAATGGGAGAAATTGGGTGCAAGTAACAGAAGGACAATGTGGACAGAGTCCCACAGTAAGCACCATTGAGCTGCAATAGCAAAGTGCCAGCCCTCCTATGTCCCTGCCCAGGGCAGGCATGACTAATCAATAACAGTCACTTCACCTGTTAAGCCCATACTCAGCTTTGGTATCTTTCTCCCCTGATTACTCTAGCCACGGAGAGTGATTGGAATCAGCAGGCAGGATGAAAGTGACTCTTATTCAGGAGCACACCATGGGTGTACCTAGCTGTGGTTCCAGGGACTTTGCCATAAATGGCCATTCTGTTTGAGCGCTGTCCAACAGTGCAATAGTACCTGTTTGGGCAGTAATTGTGTACCACAACAACTGTGAGAACTTGAGCAAAGAGCATGAGAGAAATCAGAATGCAACAAGATGGGCCTTGCCTGGTCCTGGATTGTCCTCCTTTCTTGCAACAATGTGCAGAACTTGGAATACTCAGCTTCTGCTTGGTAGGGAGGCACAGGTCCAGAAATGACAAGATCAGTAATAGAAGGCAGGGAACAGAGTCAGTGACAGTCCCTGCCCCAAGGCGGAAAAAAAGCAGGTGATCCACGGACCCTTCTTAATGGAAGAGCCAGGAAGAGAGGAATGAGAATGAGAAAGGGAGGAAAAGAGAGCAACATCTCAGAGGAAAACCAGGGGTGTGAGGAGACGTGGAGACAGCTGCGTATCTGAAAACTCCAAGTCCGTCAGCCAGGACTTCCCTGCCTGAATGAAGCTCCAGCGTGAGGCAGACAGTACAGAGGGAAGACAGCCCTTTTTGGACTGCATCCTCCTTCTGGGCCCACAGTGGGAGAGAGATGCTGGGGCCAAAATGCTGCCCACCGGTGCTGGCCCTCATGTGGGCAATGCCCTGCTCTTTCAACAAGGCCTGAGCCGCTGCCCCTGGGAAGATCAGAGCTCCCTTCCGCTCAGCCCTGCTGCAACCCTTTAGGGGTAAAGGGCACCAGTCATGCATGATGTGTGCACTGTTCTCTGCCTCCCCAAATGCTGTCCTGGGCCCAGGCAGGGAAGCAGAGGGAGGGGGTGCTTGTCACCAGGAGCCTCGGGAAGCTGCGATGCTTGTTAATTCCGTACAGGTCTCCAGCCTCACCTGCTTTACCAAGTCAATAAATAAATAAAACTGAGAAGGTCATCAAGTGAAGTGTGGCACCAGTGCTCGTTAGCATACATCTGCATGCCAATGAAGAAGGGTGGGCCTACCTATAGGGAACTGATGATTTAGAGGTTTAAACGTACTCCCTGACAGTGGCATAGGCCTGCAGACCTGCTCAGTGTCACAGGGCTTTTCGCCACCTGCAACCCCAACAGTTTAGGAAGACGAAGGCCACATAGCCAGGGCCCTACCTGGGGCTCTGCAGGGGCCTTGGACTCTGGTTTCTTCATTCTGGCCCGTCCCACCTGTGTGACTCTGCATAAGCACAGCTCTGAGACTCTCTGTGACTTAACAGAGATCACAAGAGCATCTGCCGTTGTCAGGGGGATGCGGCCCCCATGTGGCAAAACAGGTGCTCTCGCCTGCCTGGACGCGGAGTGAACCGCGGCCAGATTCCAAGGGTGCCTTTGGAGGTGGGAGTGGGGAGGCACATTTGATCCGGAAGGACAAGGGCCCGGCACGCACCCTGTTTCTAGTTTTCTCTGTAGTTTTTTCCTTTTAAAGACTTTTCCATCTTACTCTGCTATTCTAGCTTCAGGGTGCCTTGCTGGGATATTAATAATAAATAGTAATATATTGTGTGTTTCTAGCATTTTACTGAGCTCTTTTAGCTGTATCGGGCCACTCAATTCTCATTACTGCCACTAGAGGGCCTCGCCGCGGGCACAAGGGGTTGGGAAGTGGAGAGGTAATGCAATCTCAAGGGGCAGAACAGAATTCAAACCTGGGACACGTCAAGCCTGGCCCCGGCTGCCTCCCTTGTAAGTCATGCCCTCCTTAGTCAGGGGGTCTGGGGACCGGGATCACCGGTCCCCAGATTCCTTCCCAATCCTTCTATCCACAGTCACCCCTTACTAAGAGCCGGGTACAGAAGCGCCGAAAGCGCTGAGCCCTACCAATCCCTCTGTCAGTCAGTGTCAGCAAAGACATAGGCTGCGAAGTTGTTCTAGACGAAAGGCATCTAAAGAGATTGGGCAACGGAAGGCAGCTAAGTGGTCGGGTCAGTGACCAGGAGCAAATGTAATGAAGGACGTTATTGGGACAACGGGAGGGGTTTGAGTACAGACTGCAAATCTCAGGGGATCTGAGTGAAATTTCCTGAATTCCATCACTGCGGCTGTGTACGAGGATGCCAGCTTCGTAGGAGACACAGGGTGAGCCTGGTGAAAGCCCTTCCATGTGCTATTGTTGTTGCTTCTTTTAAGTTTTGGACATTTAAAAAGCTGAGGTAGCAGGCAGATGTTTTGGGCAGACACATCTCTCTGCAGTAACTGGCTGGGGTGTGTTGAAGATCTTTACAAAGCAAATGGAGATGCGGGGTCAGACTGCTGTGTGGCTAAACCTCCTGTCTCCTACTGGTGTCCTTGCCGTGAGCACAAGGACAGGCATGCAGGTTCACGCTCACACACGTGCACTTGAGCACATGTACGTGTGCATGCATGTATGCACATGTGTGCTTGTACTCACAGGCACATCACACATAGTTGCTTGTGTGCATGCACACATGTGTTCTCCCAGTGCTAGACTTCACAAAGCAGCTCTTCCCTTGTAGGAACACCTCAGATCATTAAAGTTCATTTTACATTGAATTAATTGTCCTCAAATAACTTCTGTCCATTGATTGTGGTTTTACTTTGCACAGTTGCATAGAAAGACTCATTTTTTTTACCACCAAATAATACTTAAATATTTCAAAACACCTCCTTTCCTATGGGTTGACATATTTTAAAGGCATAATGAACCTCTGAGTTTTCTAGTAGTCCCTTGTAAACCGTCCAGTTCTCCAGGCTGCCCTTTCCAGATCTGGCTGTCAGTCCTCCCAGAATAAACGAACGTGCCCTGTTACGTTTCAAAGCATCAAACCATTGCTCCAAATAGTTTGCCTGCCTGTTCCTCCAGCACTAAATGTTAAAGGAGAAAAAAGACCCCATCGGTCATGTGCTAAGCCCCAGGTTCTTGCCCTGGAAGCAGTGCCAAGGAGAGGTTTGAGCTTCTCCACTCATGAATGGACCGCGCCATGCCGTTGTAAGGGACTGAAAATCTAAAATGCATGAGAGGACGTGGACAGATGCTGACAGCTGGTTTGTATGATCCAGGCCCCAAGGGAACCCCACACAGAGCCTTGCATGGAGGGGAGCAGGCTGCGGTGAAAAACACATGGGCTTTGGAGTCAGAGCCAGGGATTGGTGTCCTTGCCGTGAGCACAAGGACAGCATGCAGGTTCACACTCACACATGCACACTTAAGCACATATGCGAGTGCATGTACATGTGCACACGTGTGCTTGTACACACATATATACGTGTGCATCTATATAAATATATATAGGTGTCCCCTGTAGGATTTGGTAGCTATGACAACTTGAGAAAATCACTTAGCCTCCCCAAGCCTCAGGATCTCTGGCTGTTAAAATGAGACAGTACTCTACCAGCTGTCCTCCAGGGCTGTCAGGAGAAATGGAAGAAACCAAAGTCCACACTAGGCACCCAGCACACAAGCACTGTTACCCACACGGCCACTCTTCTAAAAGGGCTGTTGTAGTGCATTTGGCAAAGGTCTGGTCTGGATTGTAGTCTATGTACGATACACACCAATTATAATAAGAACGCCAATGAAATCACATCACAGCCAGTAATGAGAATTTTAAAATGTGTTGGGAAAACAACCCATGATATATTGGGATGCAGCCAAGACAACCAGTCAACAAACTGCGGCCACCAGATGAGCTTCTCGGCTGTTTAATACACTTAATAAAACAGTGTGGCTGCCTGAGATTGCTGTCTTGCTAAACAGAAATATCCCAAGGGTTTGTGCAGGAAAGATAAATGACTCTCTTGGTCTCACACAGGAACTCACACGGAGATGGATCTAGACATGGAGAGGTCCCAGGAGAAGGGTCTGGGGAGGGCTGAGGTCTGCTCACCTGAACTAGGCATCTTAAGAGACCACAGAGGCTGCACGCAGTGGGATTACTTCTGAAGACAGCACTGTGGGACGTTCCCGGCATTGGGAGCACTTTCTCTTCTGGCAGTGGTTGGCTTTGGATCTGTGTGAAATGGTACATAGAAAACCGAACAGCACTAACTGTGAACACGTGTTTCGATCCCTGGTGGGAGCTCAGGGCTGCCTCCCGTCAGTCTTCCTATGGGTGCCTGTCCTGGGGCGTGGTGAGCTCCAGGGCCTGCTAACTCACACCTTTGTCTCTTACAGTTTCAGGGTGACAGAGTCACAGGCAAACAGACAGGGAAACTGTGCTTGCAAGTAACAATGATGATGTTCCTATAACCTCAAATAAGAACAAAAGGGCTGACTCTGATTTACAGAGCCAACCTCAGATTCACTGACGCTAAAGGAAAACCAGCAGCGCTGGATGAGTCAAAGGAGGCTAAACAACGCCATGCAAAGGGAGCACCCCATCAGCGCAGTGTCACCAATTGGCCAGCTCATGCTGTCCCTGCATCCCTCAAGGGCAGACCACCCCAGCTGCAAGAAGCAAGAAGTGTCCTCCAGGTGAGGAAGAATGGCCTCCAGGAGACCCACAGAGGATGCACTGTGGACACATCACAAATACCAAACTGAGCTTTAAGGCTGAGTTCTCTTCCTACCACAGTGACTCCTGCTTCTCTAGAATTCGAGCCCTAGGAGGGGCAAGAGTGTGCTGGATCGAGAATGGAGACATATGGGAGCTTTGCCTCTTCTCACTTTGCCCTAGGACGCTTTTCAGTCTGTATCCCAGCAGCGCCCAGCCCTTCTGCCAGGTCCTACTTGTCCAGTAGGAAACACGCAGGGGCCGCACTATTTCTAATGGCCATCAGAGGGCGCCAGTACCCCACGCAAGGACCCTCCCAGTTACCTGCTTGCCGCTACACTGTATATTTTTCAGCGAGGTCAGGAGTATCAAGGTTGTAAAATAACATATTTTCACTTGTTTTCCTCCTCCATCTCAGACATAGCATTTCCGAAGTCAATTATCTCCCTGAGACACTGTTCTCCCCAACCTCTTCTGTGGGTTGCTTTCCAACCGATCAGAGTCTGACATCAACCTTCTGGAGCCTCAGGGGGCCAAAAGCAAACTCCTCCCTGTGCCGGGGAGTCCAAACCCTGTTCTTGCATTTTTGATTAAAGGGCAGTCTGCAGAGGAAAGGCCTCTGCTCTCCCACCCCAGGAAGCACTGCTCAGACAGGAGCAGGGTACCATGGGGTCCATCAGTTGAAATGCATTTAAGCAGCGTGGCTCCTAGGGTGCATGAAGAGCCCTTGCGGAGACACCCATGAAGGGGTCAGCTGGGGTGGTGAGCTTGCACCCAGCCCCCCGCATCTTGCCAATGCTGAAGTATCTCATGTCAGGGAAGGCCTCGCCCGTTTAAGCAAAGGTGGGCAGTGGCCAGGACAGGAAGGGCACAAGAAGAAAGACACACATGGTCATACTGGTCTAGACAGAAATGGGGCACAAAGAGCAGTTCCCTCCATCTGGACCTGGAGCCTGGCCGAAAGGCCACGTCTCCTTCTGACATCCGTGTCACCTGCTCAAGGAGGATGGAGCAGCGGATCAGAAGAAAAGCTACAGGAACCCCCCCAGAAGATTGGGCCGCAGAGGGGGTGCCAGCTCTTGGGGTTCATGCATGCCTGTGGGGCTCGTCCAGGGTTGGAAAGTCACCCGATGCATGGTTAAGTAGCCTCAGGGTTTGCCACAGAGGTGCGTCTGCCTGTCTCACCGTCTCCACGACCTCAGCCAGCCTGGCTGCTCATGAACCTCTCTGCTTGGCCCCTAGAGGTGCTGGGCCTGGCCCGCTGGGGCTGAGTGTGGAGGCTGTGCACCTCTGGCTGCCACACTCAGCCTTGCCCCTGCCCTTCTGCCCAGGGCCAGTCGTCCAGGATGCTTGCTCTGGGTCCCAGGCTACTCTGGAGCCAACTGGTTTAGAGAGATAAAGAAAAAGGCTTGGGGCAAGGGGGAGCAGGACAGCACCCTCCAGCAACGTCAGGACCCTGAAATTGAAGCTGGAAAGGGGCCTTATTTGTTCCTGAGCTGAGACCTGCTGTTGTCACAGGTGCCAAATTCTGGAGACCCCAAACCTTGATGTGACCTTCAAAGGGGCCTCAGCCCTCAAGCCAGGAGGCAGCATCCTCTCCACTGCCATTTTGCTATATCACCTCATCTCTCCGATCAGCGACTGTGATCAGCACTCAGTAGAGCTTTGCTGACCTGCAAACGTGCCCAAGGCCTCAGCTTCTTACACTGCTGACTTGTGGCTGTTCTCACGGGGCTCCAAGTCATTTGCCACCGATGCGGAGCTGCAGATATGCCCAGTGCAGCAAGGGCAGTGGCAGAGTGAAGGACAGGACTGGGTCCTAGCAGACCCAGAATCCGCATCCATTCCACTGCGCTCTCTATAAGCTGAGAACTAGTAAGGCCAGTGCAAGCAAAAACCTGTGAGGATCCCCCTGAAACTGCAGGTAATTTAGATGGCAGGAGACAAGTGCTGCAGACCCTCCATAAATAAATTGTGTGCTGATGAGCTGGCAAGGGAGAGGGAGCCAGACACACCACAGGGAGCTGAGGGGTGGGTCAGTGCTTCCGGGCTGATTGAGCCTCTGCCCTAAGGGGATGGAAATGGCCCCTTCTGCCAGCCAAAGTTGCTGAGTGCAGAGCTTACCTGAAAAGGCAGGAGGCCAGGCACCTCCTAGAAAATTCTTGAGCTGAGCCACTATGGAGGAGTTCCGGCTATTTTGCAAAGAGGCAGGAGTGGGGAGGAAGGTTCAGCAAAGCATGGTGGGCAGGGAGGGGCAGAGGAGAGAGGCTAGTGCAAGGGAGGACAGGAGGCTGGGGAAGTCAGCCAGAAGGGGCTGCGGCTGTGATCCTGGTGTATGAGGTCTCCCGGGCCTGTGCTGCCGGCATCGATTGAGTCAAAATACATAGGAGAGGGCAGAAGAGCCACCCAGGACCCCACAGCCTACTTGGGGCTATGGCCCTGCTCTGCCCCCCGTGGGAAGGCGCACGGTGCTGCCCACTGCACAGAGGAGCAGGTGGGGAGGATGGGGAACTGGCCTGGCTGCCCTTTCCAGTCCCTCCCCCCCACTCTCTTCCGGCCAGCATCCCTCTGTTCCTTTGTCCCTGCCCAGCCCTGCCTGAACCCTCCAGTCCAAGTAGACAGGGGCCAGCTGACAAGGAGTGTCCAGACCTCGATGGCTTGGTTCCCTGAGCAACCTTCCTGCAGCTCTTACAAATGTGCAGAAGGCACAGTCGCAGAATAATAAACACGTGGACATTCGTTGTTGAGTTAAAAGAAAGAAAGAAAAGAAAAAAGAAAGAAGGAAAACAAGGTTTTGACAGCAAGATTTTTTTTTCAGTATTTTGTCCCCATTTGGTTTATTCTGTTTAAAACCCACAATTCCTGCTTTTACACAAAAGGACCAGGCTGTGACAGAGGTCAGAAATGCAGTGAAGGGCATTTTTGGGGGCCTTCTGCTCTCTTGGAGGCAGCCCAATGTGATAGCTTAATAGGAAACTCATTTTAATAGCCTACAAATGAGAAGTCAGAGACAATTAAAATTCATTTCCAATTAATTGTTTTTTCTCTTCTCTCATTACCAAGTGTTGCCAGTCAGATAATAACAAAGCCCTAAAAACAAAGGTAGCCCCAGCCTCCGCCTCACCCGGAGGCCGGGTGGAAGCAGGCAGGACAGTTTCGGTGTCTTTGGTGCAAACTCCCCTCCCTTTGGCAGATACTTCTCAGACCACTTGTGGACAGGACACGACAAACGTCTCCAGGAGCAGGGCCCCTCTGAGCCCCAAGCCAGGCAAGTTCCTTACACAACCGCAAAGAACTTTTTATAGTTTTTAATTTCTGTGGTTTATTTACTCTCCTGAGAAACTACCCCAGCAACCACATTTTTTTTTCTTTTCTTTTCTTTTCCATCTCTCTTTCTTCCCCCCGTCCTTCCTTCTCTCTCTGTCCTGCCCCACCACCCATGCTGGGACTGAGCCCAGGCCTTGGCACCTGTCAAGCAGGTACTTGCCCTGAGCTACACCCACCTTAGCCACTTTTCTTGCTAGGAATTCGACCTTCTCTGTTGACCTCTAGGTCATGGCCAAAATTCCAGAAGGGCAGAAGCAGCCTGAGATGTCAAAAACTGGAGCCAGGAGGCTGAAGCATTTAGACCTGCCCCTGAGGGGATGTGGGAGCTCTGGGCCAACGCTGCACCTCTCTCCACATCTGCGCATTGAGGGAACTGCCCAGAGCACCCCCCAGGGCCTTCCGGTGGGGTAACACCACCAGGACAGAAATGGCTCCTTAGTAGGTGCCATGTATGACCTCACTTAATGCTCATAAACAACACCTTTACCCAGGTGCCTCATGACAGCAATTCTTAGATATCAGAAACTGCCAGGGAGCAATCCCAAATACACAGAGCCAGCATTTAAACCTGGCCAATTCCAGAGCCTGATCTCTTAACCTCTATTTTCTCTGTGGTTTTGATCTCTGACCATCTTTTAAGATGATAGAGCTTCTTGCAACATTTTCGGCAATGCTCTTTTCTTCTCTCTTTTTTGATAAGGAGAATATTCTTGCTGAAGCTTTAACCTTACCTGGGTCTCAGTGAGTACAGTAGATGTCTCTGAATGGCCCAATAAGAGGTGACAGTCACCTGCAGGTCCAGAAAAAGCAAATCTGGCCTGCAGCGTCCTCACCACCAGCAGTTGCCAGTCTACCAGGGGTTAGAGTTCTC
Organism: Dasyprocta punctata; assembly: GCA_004363535.1. Lineage (NCBI taxonomy): Eukaryota > Metazoa > Chordata > Mammalia > Rodentia > Dasyproctidae > Dasyprocta > Dasyprocta punctata. Next base: position 110,346 of record RJWM01000082.1, on the reverse strand, counting down.
ACTAAAATGTTGCTTTATCATTATTGTTGTTGTCTGAGATGCCTCATAATAACTGGGATAGATTTCTAAGGAAGCCAAATAATGGGATGCATTTCCACCCCGGCTTTATAATTAATGTTTGCATCATTTATCTTTCGTGGAAAGATTATTCTGACTAACGAGGTTCTGGGCCACTAATTCATTACACTGCCTTGTCACTTCCTGCCCCTTCTTATTACCCAGAAATAGACTCATTAGTCAGAGTTCAATGACAGGGAGAAATTGTGTTCATTAATTTAATTCCCTCACTCACTTCTGGGCCCCATGTTTGTCCGAAATTGGGGATTAGAAGGGGGAAAATTAATCCTCTTCTGTCTTGGCTTCAGTTTCATTATACCTTCTGCCTCACCCCTGCCCAACAAAGAAGGGTCAGGATGGCATGTGGCAGAGGGCAGAGACATGGTCTTGTCTCAGCTCAGAGTTGTGAGTGGTGGTGGGGGGGCATGGTGAGGGGTTATGGCCTTCTAATGTATAATTAACTTTTATTTTTATCTGCAACTCTAAAGTGTTGCTAAGCAATGGTTTGAATGTGTCCCCCACGATTCTCACTCAGTAGCATTAGGAAACTCAGTCCTTAAAAATTAACCAGACCACTATGACATAGTCAGCATGAATGGGTTGATGTGGTTACTGCAGAATTGGTGGAAAGAGGTTTTTTTTTTTTTTTCTTTAGGTGACAAAGGGTGAGTTTGTGGCTTTGCCTCTGAGCCTGCTTTTGTGGTGATGCTTTCTGTGGTGGGATGATATAGGAGGGAGCAATCCCTCACCAGATACTACTCTTGGACTTCCTGATCTCCAGAACTGTAAGAAATGCATTTCTGTTTTTAAAATAAATCACCTGCATTCTTCAATGGAAGTATAAAACAAAGACAGAGTCCTACTTGGGACTCTTCCTTAGGAGAGTTGGAGCATCGTTGATAGTAGACAGGTGCTGTATATGTGTTAAGTTTGCATTGTTCTGAGAGTTCTTCACTCTGGGACTGTAAGACACAAGCCCATCCTCATCGTCTCCAGCAGCCCAGGTTCTCGGGGTCACCACCCCGGGAGCCAGTCCTGCCTCTTCGCTGTGGGTTGCCAGGCCTCATACAAGTTACTGAGCCTCCCAGGGCGATGGTCCTCATTCTCCCTGAGGCTCTGTCCTGGAGCTCTGGTGTCTGTCCACTCTGCATACAGAAGCTAAGGGCCTGTCATCAGTGACAGCACAGTGGGAAGACCGCCAGGGTTTCCAGGTTTACCAGCCTCTACCTGGATCTCACGGGCTCCTTGCACCGGAAGACGTCAGAGCCAGGACATTTCTCCACTTCCCACAGCATGCTCTGGGCAGAGGAGGCCAGGATGAGGCAGAAGAGTGGCTCCAGCCTCCTGCATGTCTCACATGTTTGCAGAACAGTGTATGCCGGTGACCAGTGAATGAGCTTCTCTCCCATGAGGTAAACATTCCAAGTACGTCCTTAGAGCCTGGTCGCAGGTGAGTGTGCACAGCACTTCCTATAAATGAATGTGCACTCTGGAAATGTGGGGGCAGAGGTAGGGCTGGGTGGGATGGGGACCTCTGGTGTGCTTTGCAGGTCAGAGAGGGAAGAGTCTGGATGGTGCCAGGTAGGAGGTACATAGTCCTCACTCAACTCCTAGATCCCTTGATGGAGGAATTCAGCAGTCCTAGGAATGCAGTGCTAAGAGCAGACGCACTGTCTTCAAATATCAAGAGAGGACAAGGCCAGGCAGGCTACGTAAGATGATCTTGGCCAATATTTGGCACAAATCCTAGAGTGTACTACACGTTACACCACAACAGTTACTGTTTATTTTTATGGTTGTTAAGAGAAATAGCAAGAATTAGAGAAATGTTGTTGAGTACTATGTGTCTTAAAATATCTGTTGATCACTATCTCAACTAATTTTCTAAGCAATAGTGAGAGACACTTCATACCCATTGTACAAATGAGGAAATCGAGAGTAAACTTGCCAGAGGTCAAGAAAAATGAGGAAATAGAGAGGTGATTTGCAAGCCTGGCTTCTCTCCAGGGCAGCTGAGAGCACCCACTCATCCCCAGATGCAGGGCTGACTCTCAACAATCTGTTCAGGGGACCTCGTTAGTTTTCTAGGACTTCTGTGTGAAACGCCGGGACTTATACAACAGGAACTGACTTCTTACAATGACGGAGCCTGGAAATCCAAGGGAAGGTGTGGGCAGGGCTGGCTTGAGGCCTCTGCCCTGGCTCAGAGGCTGTCTTCCCCACGGGACCTTGCCCGACTTTCTACCCTCTGTGTCCCAGTACCACCTACAAGGACACAAGCTGTGACCTCTGTCCCGTGACCACCCCTTCCATTTACCCTCTGAAGCGCTCGGGGTTTGGACATCAGGATACAGAGTTAGGAGGGACACGGTGTCTGAGCAGCGTGGATAAAGCTCTTTCCCTCCGCTTGCCGAGGAGTCTCCGCTTGGTTTTCCACATGACTGCGGTCAGTGTGGACCCTAACGTTTCTCACTCTGTTGTGCAAAAGGCCCTTCCCTTGGAACTGCTGGGCAAATGTCAGGGTTAAGAAGACTGGCTCTGGAAAGCAGGGAAGGAAAGGCGGGGGAAGAGAGCTCGGCCCTGTCCAGGAGTCAGTCCCCAGAGACTGCCTTCTCTGAGGAACCCACGAGGCCATCCCTGGGCTCTGTCCCCGGTGCTGAACAGAGGCCTGAAGGGCGTTGATTCCAGTAGTCAAGGTCAGCCACTCTCAGGCTGTGCTGAGAGCTACGGGTTCCTTTCTTAATGTCTCTAAGCTGTACATTTTTTTTTCTTTCTTTATGTCATCAAAGGAAGGCAGCATATATAACAGGGTGGCTTTAAACATTGTTGGAAGAAGAAGAGGTTGAAATCTAACACTGATGAAATAGCAGTAGAAGTCTTACTAACTGCATTCTCTAAACTTTTGACTTTGGGATAATGAGCTACACCTCAAATCTACTTGTTTTTTTTTTTTTCTCCTAAAATGATCAAATTAATGTATAGGAAGAAGAAACTCAGGAACAGAACTGCAAAGCAAGCATATTCATTTGGTACCTGGCACTTGGGTGTAGACAGCTGGAGAGAGGGCGAATTTAATTTCCTTGAGGCCCACATGTTTCTGAGTGATTGGCAGGCTAATTTTGCTCTCCACTAGGCCTGGTATTGAGAGGAAGTGAAGATTCAGAAAGCTGCCAAGAACTGTTCCTTACTTTGGCAAAAATTCTAGACTTCATCAGAAGAATCAGGGGCTAGATTTAGGGATTTGGAGGCCTAGCATAGCAGGAATTTTCCAAGTAATGATACATGTCATTAGAACATCTTTTAATGGTATTGTTCTATTATTTGGTCTCTGGTTTGGCTTGTGAAGTATTATATCTGGTATGCCTTTGTCATCACATAAGAAACTCAGAGAATTAAATCGCCTGAGGGGACACAACGAATTAATGGTGGATGAAGGCCTCAAACTCAGTTTTTATAAACCTGGATCCAGTTATTTTTATCCACTTGTACTGGATCCTCCAGAGCCTCCTACAGAGTGTGAAAGAGTTCGGTTGATTTGCACTGCTAGAAAAGAAGAAGACAGGAGTGGCTGACAATTTCCCTCCCTTTCGCCCTTCGCTCTCTGTGGTAGACCCCGGGTAAGGCATAAATTGTGAAACGCATGGAGTCTGCAGTCACACAGTCACCAGTTCAAATTCAAGCTTCATGATCAGGTGACTTGGGGTCAGTTTAAGCCTCAGTCTTCCTGTATGGAAAAGGGGGGATAAAACTGATATCACAGATTGTTCTGAAAACAAGATTGTATGTGTGTACACATGAGTGTGGTATTTAGCATGGTGCTCAAATCCCAGTCATGGCAAGCTTTAGAGAATGTCATAAACTCCTCTTCTCCAAAGAGTGGGAATTCACCAAGCCTAAAGCAGGTGAATTTCCTGGGGCTGGCAGAGGCTGAACTGCTGTAGAAGACGGGATATTTCTTTGTTTCATCCTCTGCTAGAAGCCACTGCACACAGAACTGTTTAGACTCACTGCTAATTCCTGGAACTCCAAGATGCCAGAGTACAGGAAGCATGGACTCCATCCGAGAACCTAGGGGGACAGGCACCACCCAACAGAGGGGTCCAAGGAGGCCACGGGGCCTGAGTGGACACAGAATGGACTGGGGAAACCAATCCTGGAGCAGAATGAGTAACTGTGTCCCAGGGCGCTGGGGCAGGGAGGGGGCCTGGTGGGTGGGTGCGGAAGATATGAGAGGTGCTGTGCTGAGAAGGTAAACACAGCGACCAGCAATGGCACAGGGGTGGGCGAGTGATGGAGCAGATGAGGCAACACAGATACCCATACCTGGGAACAGGTGCCAAGAGGGCAGCTCTGGTTTTGAAAAGGGTCTCTGCTCTTGGTCACCTTTCAAAGACAAAATCCCAGCTCTGGGAACGTGCATCTAACAGTAAATGTGTGCAGGAGGACCTGTGCAGGCGTTTGTGTGAATGCTGTGGTGCTGACGTCCTCAGGGCACGGTGGTGCGGGACAGTGCTACTTGTCAGGGAGGAACTGTATTCTCCCAGTTCTGAGAATCACAGTGGACTCGAGTTGTTCAAATCTATCCCACGCACTTATATGCTCTGTGGAAATTTTCTTGTAAAGTTGTCACATACTCTATTGCCTCCTTATTAATAGAAAATTCTAGACATTGACTTCATCCATCATAATAAGCTGAGACTCTTTAGGCTCCTTGCATGTTCTGGGAACTGAGGAAGCAGAATAAGGGGAAGACATGGGACAGTGTTTTTCTATTCCCAGCCAAAAAGAGGGAGAAATTACGCCGTAGCTCTTATTCTGTGGAGATATCTATATCCATATATATTAAAACCCTGAATGTTCTTACTAAGCCAGTGATGCTGTCAAACTTGATTGTGACACAGAGGCTGCAGACACTCCTGTGGCCCCAGTCCCCAACTTTAATTGGCCCATCAGGGCTGATTCTAGCAGTGCTTCCTGGATCCAGGATTTCTTCCCTTGTAAAGTGGAGAGCAGCACCATGGAACCCCAGCTCATGCTGGGACCCAGAGAGACAGCAACTTCTGTTCCTCATGATGCAGGGCAAATACCAACACACACTCCCAGGTGTGCCTCCAGCCAGGAAAGTGTAATAGGAGTCACAATGTCTTCAGAGAAAATATAATAAAAGACCACAGAATCAGGACATGACTTCAGGAAAAGAGACTTTGGGTAATTTTCTAAATATAATGATGCTCTTTCCAGGTTAAGAGAAAGACTTGGGTTTTGAATGTTTTCCGTTTTATTTTTCTTTTCATAGTGGAGAAAAAAATCTTAAAGATGACTTAAAGATTATGTGTATTTAATTCTGTGTTTGCCTGTGTGTGTGAGTGTGTGTGTGTGCCTGTGTGTGTGTGTGCAGATGTGGGTGTATACACACACAACTTGGCCTTCCCACTGAGCTACACCCCTAATATTTTTACTTTTTATTTTGAAAGAGGGTCTCACTAAATCACTAGTTGCTCAGGTGGTGCTCACACTTATAATCCTCCTGCCTCAGCCTCTCAGAGTGCTGGGATTTCAGGCCTGTGCCATCAGGCCTGGCTAAATTTCACAAATGGGATTGAACAAATTCTCATATTTTTGCCTTTCCTAAACTTTCTCAAATCCACAGTTTCGCCTCTTTCCTGTGCATGAGATTGCTTCCTCTGAGATTTTTGATGTATATTGAAGTTATTTATTTATTTATTTTTTACTTTTCTCCCTTTTGTACTGAGCCATGCTCCACTCAATTCTGTTTATTTTCCTAATTGCGCAGGATAGGACTGAATATTTTAGATATTTGTATCAAATTGAGTTTTACATTCTCAGTCTAGATTTACAGACTGTTAAGTAGGATATTTTGCATTTCTCTCCGTCTTTTTCTGTCTCAGGAAAAGTAGCAAACGCAGGCAGGACGGAGCCATCGGTCAATTATATCGGTGGATTGTTGGCAATTTACAGGGGAAAAACAAAAGAGCTCTTGCAAGGCAGTCTGGGGGAGACTGCGGGAACCCAGAGCAGAGTGAGCGCGCACTGGCCTGTAGCCGGCCTTCCTGGCCTGGCCAGGAAGAGCACAGGGTTACAACGACAGGCCCCGCCCCGCCACAGCTTTCAGAGTGTCGCTCCACTTCACGCTAAAGAAATTAAATGGACTTTCAGCCTCAGTGCCCAAGCAGGAAAAGAGAAATACACGGACATTAATTAAATGGACCTTGACATTAAGGAGAGGATCCCTGTTGCCCCAGGCCTCAGTTTCTCCACCAACCTCTCCTTTGTCCAGAAAGGCACACACCTTTCACAACCCCTTCACAGTAGGAATGGCAGTTTCCCCCATTCTTGTATTTCCTCCCCAGAACGCTTTAGTTCTGTCTCTCCAGATGCAGACAACCATCCCCTGCCCTTCCAGCACTGAGACATGAAGCCCAAAGCACTCCTGACCTGGCACTGCGGCAGGAAAGCTTCCCTGGCCAGAGCAGGGCCACTGTGGCACAGCACCAGCTCACTTTCAAAAGACGGGGCCACCATTTCCACAGCTACAGCTGGGACCTGGACCTCCAGCCCCAGAGAAAAGGAACCCCGAGTCTGAGTGGAAAACGAGAGACTGAGCGGCCACCTACCTGTGCCAACCGACCCTCGACTTCCACCTCTTCCCACCTTCCCCGTTTCTTTTTCCACTCATGTTTTCCACTTTAAAAACATCCAACTTTGCCTTGGGGATGAGTAGAATGAAATGTCACTTACCTATAAAGAGAGAGACAGAAGAAAAAGCCATGCATCACATTACACACAAGCCCTTTGAAATCAAGGCTAGCTTCCGACTTTGAAACTGTAACAATGAGCGAATATTATTTTTTTCATCCTACCTTTCTATATTTAATGAAACTCAGGGTTTTGCAAGAAGCGCGTCCCCAGGGCTTGGCCTTCCTTCATCATTTTTCTTTTGTTTCCTGGCAGCTCCCTGTCCCTCTTCACTGTCCCACCCCATACCGCTTGCCCCCTCTCTTTACCAAGGAAAGGTCAGGAAGAAAGGAGGGGAAGACCACAGGCTGCAGAGGTCAAGGGTGGCCCTTGATGGACGTGGGCGCTGGAGGTGGCAGTTAACCAGGGTCATCTCCGGATCAGCTACTAAGGACGAAGGGAGGTCAACTTCCCACAGGCAAGGTGGCTTTCTGTCCTGTCACTCTGGTGCAGTTTCAAAAGGCATTGGCTCTATGTCCTTCTCCTCTCTCACCCTCCCTTCCCGTCCTGGATTCTCAGGGTTCAGGTTGGAATGAACTCACCCAAGTTCTGGAGCCCCTGCTGCTGGGCAGCAGCCATAGCGCTCAGCCCTAAGAGCCACTGGTACCCAGTGCGCTCATCATTGGGGGCCCAGTCAGCAAGGGTTATTTTGTCCCTGCCCCTGCTGCCAAGCAGGGGCCAACCTACTCTGTCTGAGTCTGGTGACCCCCCCATCAGAGAACTCAGAAGCACTGGGTCCACACCTTGCAGACTCCTGGTCCCCAGAACTGCCTTTGTCACAGAGTGCATTTTCCTGTGGCTGACTCACTCTCTGGCTGTAGGGACCCCAAACCCCATCTTATGTTCCAGAATAGCTGCCCACCTTTGCACTATGCTAGGGACCAAGTCTTCTGTCATACTCTGTCCTGGGATATGGCTTCCAGTGGCCTGCTGGTGTCTTTTCCTTATGCCACAATCACTCTAAGCTTCTTCTTAGAGACTTTAAGTTTGCGCATTCCACCCCATTCCAAGCTTCTCTGAGTCTCTGTCCAGAGGATACCCCAGGGTTGCAGACTCCACAGAAAAGTAGCCACGTGCTCCCCACACCCCCAGTGAGCCCATGTCAGGTCTATGTTCCCAACAGAGTTTTCTACCTAGAATGGTCTGCCAAACATGCAGTCATGGTGGGTTGTGTTTGGGAAACACAATATCCCGCTTCTCCTCAGGCAGGCTCGCAGACACATCAGTGAATTAACCACTTGGACACTGAGGTGAAGAACCACCCTTATGCTTGTCCTAAGAGTATTTGGCTCAAAATTGTTTCGTCTTACACATAAATTGAATATTTGACTACTACTGTAGTTCTTGGGTAGATCCTGAAATTGATGCCCAGTCCACTATTCCCTGCAGGAAGTGCAGACTAGGAACTACACAAGCCAGGGTCTGGGTTGACTTCTCCTGTCACTCAGTGTGAGAGCCACAGCCTTACTCCCTGCAGCTCCCCCTTTGGGAGGTGGGGAGGATTCCACACACCCAGTGCAGCCCATTAAGGTGCCGTGAAGCTGCGATGACTCGTTAACCATGCTTAGTAAACTGTAAAGGACAAAGAATGTGAAGGGCCAGGCATGACTAGTGCTGCTGTCCTTGGGGGCCACAGTCAGGGAAAAAGAGAACTCTTAGCCTCGGCTACCCCAGGGATCCAGTGAAGAATGTGTGATTTTCTTCCCTCAGCCAAGGAGAAATCAGGAGCTCGCATGTCCTTTCTTCATTCCCCTGACTCGGGACCCCGAGAGAGGACACTGACCTCATAGGTCACTTTCCATTTTTAATTCTGTGTCTATCAGTGTCCGTCTGTCACACAGGAATGATCTTTCTGCCTTTGCAGTGTTGGCACCTTTGAAAGCTCGTAGTCCTGCTCCTTCTCAGCTTCAGCTGGGCGAATTTCTCAGTAGATCAAGAACCTCTCAGTAGGAACAGGAAAGAAAGAGGTTCTGGTGTCTCCCTAGGGAGCCAGATCTTTCTCACATGGGAAGGGGCCAAGAGATGGAGGGACAGGAAAGGGAGGGAGGGGCAGGATGCAAAAGTGAGTTAAGATGCGTTATGTATGGGCACCAACTCCACACAGAGAGTATAATCGTTATGTACTGCAAACATATACTAATAAAACATTGTAAAAATGAGGGAGAGAGAAACAGAAAGACAGAGGCAGAGAGAGAAACAGAGAGACAGAGATAGAGACAGAGAGACAGAGACAGAGAGACAAAGACAGAGACCAGAGATCTCAGTGGATCAGATCTAGGGTACAATGTTGCATACTCTGCTATGCTATCATGACTCTTAAACCAGAGACTGCACGGCCAGACTGGCATTAACATACTGGCCATCAGCACACACACATAGTTTGTTAAAGATGCCCCAGTGGCTGTGAGGAGGAGGGTGTATTCGGGGGGCAGAGCTCTGTGGGTACTCTGTATTTTCCACTTAGATTTCCTGGAACAAAAAATTGCTCTAACAATAAAGTTTATTCATCAAAAAAATCTCCACTTCATAACCTTTCACTTATTTAAGAAAATGATCATAATCCATGTCTATGTCCAAGAATTTTTTTTTTTCAGAGTAGAGAATTCTGGCAGATGACTGTGTTTTCTGTGTAGTGGAAAGGAGGAAATGAAGCTAAAGTTCCTACCCTGAGTGAGCTTGGAAATCTCTCAGAAGAGAGTGAAGTATCCATACAAAGCCGCAGAATGACTCAGAGAACCGTCAGTGTGGCCCAGGCTTCACTTCACACCCCTCCCCTGTAGCTCTAGGAATCGCAGCTACTGTGTGAACCTAGCATTGGGCTCTCACCTCTGAGAGCTTCACCCAGCTCACCTCGAAAAGCCTCACCTCTCTCTCTCTGTCTCTGTCACTCTCTCTCGATCTCTCTCACTTTTTCCTTTGCACCTGCTGTAGTTTGGACGTTGAACATCCTCAAAGGCTCAGGTATGAAGGCTTTGACCCTGAGGGGTGCTGTTGGGTGGTGCTGGGGACCTTTAAGGTGGAGCACATGGCTGTCCATAGCTGTGCTGTCAACGGGGATCACGAGGTGGGGCTCCCAGATGCTCTCTGCTTCCTGGAACCAGCAGTGAGCTCCAGTATCACATGCACTCCCACTGTAGAGTGCCACACTCCCACTTGATCCTGACTGCATCTTCCTACACAGGGAGCTTGCATAAACCTCTCCACACTTCATAATTAGCCTGCCTTGAGTATTTCATGGTAGCAACATGAAGCTGACTACTAACATGGGGCCTGGCGGCAAAGTCATGGCTTAGGTTGGCCCTCAGCCCTGCTTGCACTTTACCACCTACGAAAGGCTGCTGTTTCTGGGCTATTACACATTTTGACTTTGCAGCCTTGACAACACCTAGCCCAGGTTTGCTGCAAAATGAGTTATAAGAAAGCTTTGAGTTTTCAGGCTTTTGTGAATTTGAAATTATAGATAAGGGATTACGGATCTATATATACTGTGATACCTTGTGATAGCACTAGGGCTACAGAGAACAGAGATATGATCCTGCCTTCTTAGATTTCAGGGGAGAAAATAAATGAGGGCACTCTGAGTTTTAGCATGGCCTCAGTTTGACGAGACAGAAGCAGACACAAGGCTGTGAGGCGACAGCAGTTTCCATTTGGTTGCTAAGAACGATAGAAAGGGAAAAATCCACAGCTCGGTATGGACCCTCAGGGGAAGCCTTGGAGAGAAGGCAGGCCTTTGGGAGCAGCTCCTTGTGATGGCTGCATTAAGTCCTGATGGCCTCCACCACCATCCATCCCTCCAAGCAAGAGGAAGTGCACTCACTCTGTCTCCCTTCCTGCACCGCAGAGCTGCTCTGCAGTAGAGATCTCCACTGACAGGGCTCCAAATCCTTCTGCTCTCAGAAGGACATTGAACCTCAGAGGATTCAACTACGCAGATAAACCTGTGCCAACCTGGCCTTCCTTCTCCACTCAGAGACGGCGAGTCTCACCCATTGCAATGACATTTTTGCCCACTCTTTATAGGTTCATCAAAAAGTGGTTACAGTCCAAATGTTCAAAATCAGTCCCCAGTGAAGTGCTGCTCCTTCTCAATACTCCCTTCCTTTGTTAACATTGAGTACGGAGGCATGCCCTCTGCTCCCCAGCTCAGGATGCTCCTCGGCCTCCAGGAGCCACCAAATGACACTGGCACACAAGGTGGTTCATGGGGCACAAAGAACTTGGACTAGTTAGATATGAACAGATTCCAAGTGTAGCTCAAGAGCTTTCTGAGAACACAGGTCAGGTTGCTGGGGAAATGTTCGTATTGAAAGTAACATGCTTACTCTAAACTTGGGCTTAGACCAGCTCTGCTCAAACTTGGACTGTGAGGCTTTTGGGCCTTAACAGAAGGACAGGATGAACTGAAATGTGCTTGGGACTCAGGACCAGGACTAAGCAGTATCTCCTCCTGCTCAGCCCCGGCCCTCATGCCCCTTCTGCTGCCCAAAGTGCTGGCGTGAAGCCCCTGCAGGAAGAGCTGTGGCCCTAGATCTATGTTGCTGTGGCTGGCGACAGCACCGCAGCATCACAGGCTGCAGGTGGCTGAGTCTCTCCTTCCTTCCTAGTACCTGCCCAAGCCCAATGCCCACTCCCACACCCATCCTGCTATTAGGAGAATGGCTCCTCGTTATCTGTATTCACTGGCTTGATTTGGAGGTATTCTACCACAGCCCACAAAGGATTCCTGGAGAAAACTGAAGACAGCAATGGCTTTGTGTATATTTGGGTGGAAAAGTCAAGTTGGACTGTCTTGAGATACCATATTTTTAGACAAGTGTTTTAAAAGACAGTGGAGTGAATCTGAACTCTTTTCTCCAGCCAGGCCCCAAATGGAATGGTGGCAATGGAGGAATGAAACCTCACACCATTCCCTGTGGCCTCTTCCCTGTGTAAAATCCTGCCAGAGTGTACAGCCTCTTAACTTTCGTACTCTCTAGGCAGATGCCTGGTGGTAACACTTTGTTGGTGGGAAAACTGAGATGCCAGGAAAGGCAGGCTGGAGTCTGGGGATGCCAAGGAAGCAAAAGAGGAGAGGAGAGGAGTGACACTTACGGTTTCTTTTCTGCCTTTGGGTTCTGTCCTAGGATGAGGTGTCTTCTTAGAAGCTAGAGTGCACATTTGAGGGCAGAATGTGGCAAGTGTCAGGAAGCACAGTGGGCTTGGTCCTGTCCCAAAGGGCACTGCTGTTACTCTGCTGGGGGCTCCCACTGGATGCTGGAACTCCTGAGTGGAGTCTTGCTTTCCCTGCATTGCTGCACACAGAGCTTGGCTGGAAGGAAAATTTTATTTTTTCTTTCCAGAGAGTATATGTATGAATGGTGGCAATTGAACATAACAATGTGCTGTCACTGAACATGTAGGGGTCTCGCTGGTCCTCTTTTCTTTCTCCACCAGTACTGGGAGGTGAAAAGCAGGCTCTGAACAAAGCAGAGGTGACTGCCCAAATCCAGTGACTGCCTACACTGCTCTCCCCTGTGTCTCTGACAGGATCGTGGTGAAAACAGCCATCCATGTAAAACCACTGAGCCAGTAGCTTCCCTGTCTTTCCTGAAGCTCCAGGGAGTGTCCCTGACTCTGCCTTGCTTCCTGATCCCTGGTTTTCTATGAGGTGTCTCTGAGAAAAGTAAAAATGCCAGTTTAGCATCTGACAATTAGTGCCCATTCCTTACTGACTAGGTAAATATCTAGAACTTGTTACAAATTTCTGATAGTTTCCATTTAAGGATAATACCCAATGTCCTGAGATAGGGTAAGAACCAGTGACTACCTGTTATGGTTTATGTTTAGATGTAACCCAAGGGCCTCCTGCACTCAGGGGTGGGGCATTTGGAAGAGACCTGGATTACGGGCACTAGAGGTAAGTTAGGAGACTAGGGCTGGCTGGAAGATGCAGATTGCTGGGGTCATGGTCTGAAAGGGTGCAACTCCTCCCCCAGGCCCTCTCTCACCTCCACTTCCTGGCCTACATCATGTGAGGAGCTTTCCTCTGCCCAGGCCCTTCCACGTTGGCATTCTGAGCCTACTGAACCTGGACAGAAACTTCTGGACTGTGAGCTAAAATGGACTCCTCTTTGAAGTTGCAGACGTGCAATGGTATTGTATCTCATCAATGACAGCCCCTTACCTAACCAGGTGAAATGAGATTGAATCCCATCAGAGGGTTTGAAATATCTCTGTGTTCAAGCTTCATCTGAACTCAACCATCCAAACCACTGGCAGTGGGACTCAGGCACCCATGCTTCTCAGACCTCCCTAAACCACTCCAACAGGCAGCCAGACATGAGACCCCCATATGCCAGAGGGGGCCTGCTCACTGCTAGAGGTCTGGTGAAACACTGGGGAGGATCTTGCAGATCACATTATGATACAGTGGGTTTATAGGGTGACCTGAGGATTTGCATTTCTGAATTGCCAGGTGCCTCTGCTAATGAGGAGCCAGACTTTAAGAAGCACTATATTGGACAGTTCCTTGCAATTGGAAAGAAAAATGTTCCAGGTCTGAAGAGTTATTGACTGTTACACATGCCAGTCTTGTGGCTTTGAGGTTTCCTCACCTTCTTAAAGGTACACCTGAGTCAGGTAGAATGGTGTCAGCTCTGCCAGGGAGAAGGGGGCCTGCCTGACTTTCCCCTTGCATTTCAGAGCTGAAACTGGCAAAGAAGCTTCAAAAATTAGGCCAAAGAAAAGGAGGACAGCATTGCTCTTTCTTACTTCTCCCATTTCCAGGAGATTCTTCAGAAGCAAATCCCTCAGTCTCTCAAACTGCCTCCTGAAGGCAGGAGAGAAGCTAGCTTGTCTACCAATATTAAGCACAGTCCAGTGCACACAGGGTCCATAGGTCTGCTGAACTGATTACTGAAGGACCTGCCTGTATGACAGCAAGCCAAAGATGTCATATTGTTTTTGGTAGCAAACACTTAAAAAAACATCTTCTAGGAACACCCATCTACCTGTCTGATAAGGTTAGAGGTTGCAGCAACCTGAGACCATAGGATTTTTACTTCCATGGAATTTTATAATTAATAGATCCTTTCCAGCCGGGTGTCACACAGGCATCTGTGTTACCCACTAATAACCCCCAAAAGGACCCTAAAAGAGGCTGAGAAGGATGTGCCCTCCCAGGGTGCTCTCAGGGGGTTCCTATTTGCACTCTCTTACCAGAATGCCTCCAGGACTCCACACCTGTGGGTGCACTGTCCTCTATGCCCAGGACACTCGGGTAGGAGCCAGGCCATGGCTCCATCCTTACTTTTGCTAAAGATGTCACTCTCTGCATAGGTGAGGGTCGGGGAAGTTGAGGCCAGGCTGTGTGCTGATTGCACTTGTTTTCTGCCACTTCCAGGATCACTCTGCACAGAGCAGCACATGCCCAGGGCTCAGAGGTAGATGCGTTTATGTGGGTCCTCCACAAAGCCACGCTGCTGCAGTGGCAGCAGGGGAGGAAAAGGGCTAGGGGCCTGCATTCTCTTCCTCCCTCTGAACTTCTTCATATAGTAAAACACAGAGCCCCGCTGCGACTGTTGATCACAGCCAAAGCAAGGGCAGGTTATGAAATTCATTAGAGATTTCTCCCACAGCTGCAGTCAGCCACGGTTGTACCTTGCTTTCCCCAGGGCCTGCCAGCAGATGCCAGTATTCCTGTGGGAGTGGGGACAACTGTGAAGCTGTCTTTCTAATGTCCCACATATGTTTCTTGAAGCTAAAGGAAGCTGCAGGTAGGGGAGACGTGAGAGACTGGAAGAACAAAGGAAAAGAAAAAAGAAATGAGAGGATACTTGCAAAAAGTGATCTATAAAGGGAAGAAAGGAAATGCTAGACTGAGTACATGCTCTTCTTTTCTGCCTTCTCCTCCCTTCTGTAACTGGTCCCCTGGTCCACACATGACACAATAGCAGAGACCTAGTGAGTGGGTGCCCTTCAGCCCCTGGGAGTCTGCAGCCACTCATAATGCAGACTGGTGATGGCAGTGCTGTAGCCTGTATAGGTTTTATGGAGACCTTTAGGAGACTGATAATAAGTTTTCTTTAGCAAACAGTCTGGCAGAGCAGGAAAAGATGAAGGCAATCAGCAGCAGTGCAGGCTGCATTCCAAGTGACTGCCACATGGAAAGATTCACTTCATGAGCCCAGGGACTGGAGGCCCTCAATGTGCTAATTCCTGCCCCTCCATCTCCTGCAGAGGACCAAATGCATGGTGTTCACTTCACTTGTCTGCTTGATTCTTATTGAGGAAGCCAGTCCAATTCCTTCTTCTTCCCTTCAGAAGAAAAGGCATGGTGGGAGAGCCCATGGACCAAGGTACATTCCAGAGCCTCTAGCTCCAGGATTCTGGTTGCATAGAGTGCTTGTGAGCAGGTAAAGCTTGCCCTCCAAACCCTCAAAATGCAGGGCCTGCTCCACATCTTTCCAGAGTTAAGGAACTCAGCTACTTTCTTTCTTCAACTTGCGCTGCTACATATTTGACGATGCTGCCGAGGAGCGAGTTTGCCAAAGACCAGCAGCGGCATGGGGAGGGGCTAGATCGCGTGGCACTTGTTTTCTGGCTTTTCCAGGACTGCTCCAGGTGGCTCCTGGGGGTGGTAAACCTGGGCCCTGGGAATATCTTGTCTCTCTGTCAGTTGTATGGACTTGTGTGAAGCCTCAGACCAAGACCGGAGCACCAATTGGCTTTGCTCTGATTTGTGGCCACTGGAAATCTGAGTATTCTCTGGACAAACATTTTCTCAATGTTGCAAAATCGGCCTCATGGATGGATTATGGGGTGTTATTTCAAGCCTTTTTCAGAGAGGAAGAGTCACAATACTCACATCTCTCTTCATGTGCTGTGCCTTTCGTATCTGTTTTCACTATATCGCTTCCAGGTGGAAGCCGCAATATTCTCATTTTATAGAAGAGGGCACTAAAGTAAGAAAAGTGGTCTTTTGGCCAAGGTCACAAGTTAGCTCATGGATCTAGAGCAGTGCTAGAAACTGGTACCTTCACCCCGTATTTTAACGATTTTGATGGAAGAGGGGCAGCGTTCATGACAAAGAACCAGTGCTGCTGGATCCCACCCCAAAGATCTCTCACCAGCCTCCTCCCAGCAGCACGGCCCATGAGCTGACTGCAGCAACTCCATCCTGGGGGGCTCCACTTTGCTTTTTATGTTCTTTTTATCTATCCCCAGCCTAGAAGCAAAAATTTAAATTTACTAGTCCCAAGCTGAATATATATCCAAGAATCCTACCGATGTCAGTAAACAAGCTTCATTCCATAGCATCTGCCAGCGAATCTCACTTAAAATTTATCATTTATTATGTCCAATTGGTTAGAAGGAAGATAGTTACAAGTAATTAATTCTCAATAAGTATTTTTAATAATGGGTGGAAATTTATTCAACTTGTTGGTGTTTGTTTAATTTCTTGGGGTGTATTCAACTACTTTTTTAAGTAGCTGTGCACAAATAAAATTTACATGGTGGTTGCTGTGCATTAAATGAAAGCCAAATGATTATTAAAAACATATTTGTTGAGGATTAACTCTGCAATAGCCACCTACCCAGTATCTAACAAAGGAAATCCCCCATAAATACATATGTGAGAGGCTTCGTTTAAATTGTTTTTGCAAAAGGAACTTAAAATACTTTCTAGAGGAGTTGGCAGTTGCAAATGCTAGAAACTAGGGTTACTTGTTCAATCAACTAAAAATGATAGCATTCCTGGTTTATTTCATTTACCAGTTGTAAGCCACATGAACCAAAGAGATAAGAAACAAACAAAAAAGCTGCATTTCCTGATGAGTAGATTAAATTTATATGTACTTTATTCATGACTAATAGTATCTAAATGCACGCAAACATTGGCGCTGGTACTGGAATTGCCCTGTCTCCAAACAGTAACACATTTAGCATCTCAAGAAGGAGAAATCAATGTGATTTCTTAGTATTTCCTAGGAATTAAATAACAGAGCTTTCCAATAATTTATGTTTTTTTGAAAATTAGGTATTTGCTGTTATACTTTAAATTTGTTTCCTCCAGTGAGGCCATACCAATGCTCAAAAATAATCAGTTACTCTCCCCTTATACCTTTCAACACAGTTGTTCTCACATTGATGATGTTGACAATGGTAACTATGAATATTACTGAAATCTTTCTATTCATTAAGCACATGATCTCATTTTTATTTTCACAAGCATCCTTTCAATGGTTCTACTATTTTTGCTGTTGGTTAGTCTTTTTATTTGTTGTTTCTTTCTTTTGAGATGGGGGTCTTACTAAGTTGCTCAACCTGATGTCGAATCCCTGGGCTCAAGCAAAGCTCCTGCCCCCACATACTGGGGCAACTACATGCACTGCATCTGTGTTTTTCATCTTCTCTGAGAAAGTAGGAAAGTGTAAATCTGAAGGCAAGCCTTGTTTCTGAGGGGCTAGCAGGAAGAGTAAGGAGCAACATTGGAACAGAGGGCCTGGGAAGAAGGGAAGCATGGAGCATTGCGTCAGATGCGGACAAAGTGAAGATGCCCCCAGGGCCATTGGGCCAAGTTTAACCAATGTAACTGAAAAGCTCTTGATTAACATGGTTGTATAGGTGTGATGCCCAAATATAGGAAGGCATTGTGTTTAGCATCATAGGGGAATCCAGAGGTTGTGTCTTTTGGACAGGGTATTTCTTCTGATTTTTCCTGTAAGAACAACGTGGTCTGTCAGTGAAATGACACCATAGACCACATCATGGTTCTTGTTTCATTGCGAAGTATGTATGCAAATTTGAACAGAGCCTACACATCACTGGGCCATTGTCCCTTACTTAAGGGCCCAAGGAGGTAAAAGCAGTGATGCCTAAGATTCTTTCCAGGGTCGCTGTCTATGGTCCATTTCATTAGGCAGATGGGAAAGAAATTTCCAGACTCAGACTTCACCATGGTGGGCCTATTGTGAAGGTCACTGGAAATTCATGCATTGTAAAATGGTAAAAGGGTCAGTTTTACAAACAAGTCTAGTTAGCAATTACCCATATCCCAGAAGTTTTCTTTCCAGAAATTAAACTAGGAAAACACAAAATGATTGGTTTTTCATGAACTAACATTCACTTTTCTTTCACGTACCAACTTTATGGGACTGGAATCTAGAAAGATTTAAATCACATGCATACACATGCACACACACATGCGCGCGTGCACACACACACACACACACACACACAACCTGCTTCTTGTCTATGGTGCTTCTATTGTACAAGGTTATTATCTCTTTGACCTTATGGAGTGCTAGTGTGACCACAGAGAATAGATAGCATCTTGTTATCTTGTAATGAGTTTTATAGCTTATTTTAGTACATTCTATCCATGTTTCTCTGCTGATTAGGGAAATTATCAGACTATGCATTTCAGGATTATGAATGATGGAGCTGTCTCCAGGTACTGAAAGGGGATTGGGAATGTTCTGAGTACTTCTTATCCCACTCAGTACTTATTCCTGCTTTCTCCTTGACGTAGACAAACAGAGTATTGTTTCTGGAAGCCCCACCTGATCCTTCTGCCATACTCTTAGATATGGTTATCAAAGCACTGGCTTTTAGATTTAGTTGATTTAAATAAATCACCTACTTAACTATTAATTGGTACCATGAATAGTGTTTACATTACTAATATTGCTAGTTAGGATTTAAGTAAAGGAATAATTTGATTTGAACTATCCACCATCCACGACAACATCACACCTGAAGTGGCAGTGCTCATCTGAACAAGTGTGGTTATTAGCATGACTACATCACCACACAGTGGTCTCCAAGCACAGTTTGGGGTGCAACATCTGGGGATAGCTGAGGTTTATTTTTATCTCTACTGCAAACTTTGCTATTTGATGAGTTCTTACATGTTACATTCAAAGTCATGTGACTCAGGCCCATTTGTATTCTTCTTTGTCCTCTTTAAGGAAGTGCCAGAAAAAGCAGATCATGAATATTCTTCACAAAGGTACCCAAGAGAGATATGCGTTATATGTGAGGTTCTATGTTCGCACACAATTTATAAGTATTGTGAGGGAATAAGAGTGCGATGGTGTTTTACAGCCTACCAGTCACACTTTCACCCCTTCTTTCTATGGCATGAAAAATTAAGGTTTATTTCCATCACAAAGAAATGTGCAGGGTTGGTAAGAATAAATGTTACCAGAAGAACTAGGTCCTAAGATAGATCCTACACTAGGATATAATATATGCCTAAAGGAAATTGCCTAATATAAGTTTTTAAATCATCATTGGTAGTGAGTTAAAAAAAAGTCTTATACAATGTGTTAACTTTTTCTTCCAGCTTTGGTTGCTGAAAAAGCCTGAAACAATGATATTTTTAATTCAACATTGTGTTGTAAAAAATAAGATAGAATTCATACCCAGTTGTATCTTTTATAAGCTATATGAGTTTTGAAAATTTTGCTAAGCTTAATTTTATCACTTACTGAATGGATATAATACGTAGAATTAGGAAATCTAGCTGGAATCACAAATTGAATATAAAAAATGTCCTAGCAGATTTTGTGGCCTGGCAATATCTGATTACTCAGTCTTCAAGAGGTTTTTCATAGCTTACCTTTCCTTGTTTTGGAACTTACAGGGTTTCCGAAGACCTCTTCTCCAAGACATTTTACACGGTGCCCTGCAGTGTGTGGCTGCTCTTCGTGAGTCCATTCTCAAAGCTCAGACACATTTGCTTCCCTCGCACACCTTAATCACTTTTTCACATCCATCTCCACACTTAGCAAGACTCTTAATGGCAAAACCCTCAAGTGTGAAGTCAGTTCTGCATTTTTCTCTGATCAGAGTTCATATTTCCCCAAGATCAAATTCTTCCGAATCTCAAGGACTTGCCTTGCTCTTTCTGGAACCCTTTCCATGATCCACTTGACCTTTAGTTAAGAAAAGTGGATGGAGAACATAATCCTGCTGATAAAATGTGTAGGATTTATGATGCATTAACCCAAAGTTATCAGGCAGTTCTGCTAGGGTTTGAAGACCACACTTTTTTTTTTTTTTTTTCGTACTGGGGATCGAACTCAGGACCTTGCACTTGCCAGGCAGGTTCTTATGCCACTGAGCTATATCGCCAGCCAAAACTCATACTTTTTACGCAGTCTAAGGCCTGGGTGTTCTGAAAGGCAATATGTCAAGTGTCTTTTCACTTTTGCATATTTTGATTCCATAAAGAGTAATGTAATTCTGGATCTAGAGCTTTATACACTGCTTAGCATGCACATGATAGTGTGTATGTGCCCTAGAACAAGTGAGGTCATCTTTGAATTTCTTCCGTAATACAAAAATCAATCCTGAAAACCAAGAGTATGACTTACTAAAGAGAACAGGTTAAATGGAAACAAAACTCCAAATGTTGGAAAGTGGAGATTGAAACCCCCCCATAGAGTTTGTATCTTTTCAATTTCCTACTACACCTCTCTGTTTAGAGGTGCCAAGAACTGTCTGATTGTTATTCTATCTCCTCAGAAATTCCTGGCCAAATTGCAGAATTTGGCAAAGAGACTCTAAGTGTGAGACAATGCACGAAGAATGTAAGTACCATTTAGGCTAAAATGTCCTCTAAAAAGGTAACATACAATACAAAGTCTGCAACTGCATCTAAAATTCATGTTTGTGCAGACTCTGGCACTGAATAGTCTGGAGAAATAATCCACTTATTGAAACAAGTTCTGAAAAACTTTTTTTTTCCCAGTTGATACTTGTAGGAAGTGTTTCTGAGAAAGAAAGTGGATTAAATTATGAGGGAGAAAGTGGAACTTTTAGAGATTTTCCAATGTGAAAATTAGAAGAAACTGGTTTGCCTCAAAAATGGAAGTAGGAGGGGCTGGGGATATAGCTCAGCAGCACAGTGCCTGCCTGGCAAGTGCAAGGTCCTCAGTTTGATTCCCAGTACCACATGCCCACAGAAAAAAGGAAGCAAAGAAAGGGTCAGATGGCATCCACTCTGTCTCAGAAATAAGACAGCAGCCATAGACTGTGTGTTAAAGAACAAGTGCAGCTGTGTTCCCAGAAAACTTTATTTACAAAAACAAATGATCAGCCAGATTTGGCAAGAAATCTCTGGGGACAACATCAGTCACAGGCCCTAGAATGAAGCTTCTCAAAGTCCAATCTCTGTCTTCTACTAGAACCAGAAGTTCAGGTGTGATTACATACATCATGTATGCAAGAAGGATGGCATGTATTCTCATACACCATGTTTGCCTTTGACCTCCTATGGCCCTTCCTTTCTCCTTCTACAACTGTGTCAACCTCTGCTGGAGGACAGGGAGGAAGGAAGGCTGAGGATGACAGTAAGAAATCTCCTAGTGAGATTGGGTGCAACTTCTTGTACATTGAGCCAAGGTAATGACACCCAATCCCCAGTTCCTTGGACTCCAAACCGAATTCCTGGTCCATTCTGCATTCCCTTGTGTGACTTTTCATGGGTACTCAAATAATAGATGATGATAAAAGGAGCTCAGAATGTCTGTGCACCCATGATTTTGAACAAACCAGCACCTATTTCAGAGCCATGTGCATGTTGTCAACACACCTTTAGGCTCAAGTCTGAGAATCCCCTAATGTACTTTTACAGCTCCTCTCTACCCAATTCTCAGAGCGAGTATGACCTGACCCAATATTCCACAGCCTGCAGTCCTGCATCTTGGTGAAAGCAGCTCCTATTTCTACATTTGGTGGTTATATCTCCAACAACTAGAGAGTGTGCAGTAAATGTCGAGTCAGGGACTGTAGTAGTCGGCTTTCCCATTGCTGGCAAAACACCTGACACTAGCAACTCAAAGGAAAAGAGGTTTAATTTGGTTCACAGTTTGAGAGGATTCTGTCCATGGCCAACTGGCTCCAAGACAGAAACGTAGTAGAAGGGAAGTAAACTGCTTAGCTCATGGCCATCAAAACAGAGCACAGGGAAGATGGCCAGAGAGGAAGGGGCCAAGGCCAGGTATAGTCCCCAAGGCCTTGCCTCTGTGACTCACTCAAACACACTTAGAAAGAAGTGGGCTTTACTAACCTCTTAGGTGGCAGCAGAGTCAATCAAGTTGACAATTAAGCTTAATCATTCCACTGACCGATGAATAGTAGACAAAGGTGTGAGTGGGGTTTAAGACCCGTGCCTTTGTGTGAGGAGAAGACTCACTGGGACTCAAGATGAAAATGTCCATGAGCTTTTGTGCAAAGCGTGAGAACTAAGCAGAAGCTCTACGTCATTAGTAGCATTGTTCTCTTGGGCCTTCCTTCCTCATAGAGAGCCCGCAGAGCTCAGATTGTGTCTCTAACGTGCACACCAAGGTGCAATGCATGCAGAAGCAGCCAGCAGTCCCCAGGGTGAGGGCAGACAGAGCTGGGACGCAGCAGGAACACAAAGGGTATCATATCAGCAGGTGACTCCTGTTGATAGAATCATCCCTTAATTCACTCTGAGCTGTGCCATTTAATTACCTTGATCCATGCTTTGTTTTGCTAAAGTGAATGTCACAGATTGAGTATTACTTGCTGAAAATAACGACAGAAGCTTGAATGGCTCTGTAATGGGAGTTGAAATACGATCTCTCTTTTTCCCTCAACCATTTTCTCATGCTCCCCTTCTTAAGTTCTTTTCAGTCCTTTTTGTTTCTTTTAAGTATAAAATGTAAAATATTAATTTTGAGCAGAAGTAAAATTAAGCCCTCTGGAAATGATTCTGGGAAACCAAGCCCTCGCTTGACTTAATTTTAAGAAGTGATTATGCTGAAGAGCCTGTATTAAGGTTTCACGTTGCTGGTACCGACAGCACTGCTTTTTGAGAAGTCAAATCAGGCAGCAGAGGGGGACTGAGGGAGAAGACAGGATGATAATTGGAGAGATGAGAAAGAACAATGTTTATTGCACTGATGGTGGAAAATACAGAACCTTTTAATTGGTTTGGCGATTTCTCAATCCATCTTCTGGGAAAATTAAGATGAAGACATGGGAACGATTGCTATGTCTTCCAAAGTCTTTGGATGTTCCCAGGATGGGCCATCTCCATTTGTCCTCATTCCTGTTCAGCCCAGGTGTCTGAGCAGGCAAGGAGAAAGGGCTGTGTTTGTAAGGAAACTCCAGGAAAGGTGGTTAGCCCCCCTGTGGTTCCAGGGATGGCAACAACTAATTAGCCCCACAAATTTATGGGTTCCAGGGAGGCAAGCAGATGGGTATTTAAGTTAACAGCAGATCCAATTTGCCCTCCGTTAATTCCAAAGTGATACCTGAGTTTATTGTTTCATCTGTCTCAAGTCAGTTCTCCCACTTCCCCAAATCGTTATGCTTTTGACAAGCAGCTGACTGGATGTCTTCCCGGTTGCTGGAGGGGTACATTGACTCCACTGCAGACAGCCTTGATGTCCTGGTGTGTGGAGGACTGCTAGGCCTGTCTACATCCTGCTGTCTTCTCAGTCCTCATGTTTCCAGGCTCCATTTTGCATGTTCACCATTGTCCATTCAGCAGGGCCACTGACCCAAGTGGCTGCAACTACTGCCATCAAATGGCCCTGGTCTAAAAATTACTTGAATTCTTTTGGTAGTCTGCTTCATCAAACTCATTCTAAAGATTAGAAATCTAAGAATCTAGACTAACGGAGTTTTGAGGAAACTTGAGAATTACCTATTGCAGTTATTTGTAAGTGGTATACCACTACAGCCACCATTCATGCCATCTGTTCTCCCCCACCCACCAGCAGGGCCGGAAATTCACAGCCTTCCCCATCCCAGGAGAAGTAACCTGGCTGACAACTCACAGATTCAGATCTTCTTTCCCCTCTGGGCCTGTCAGACAAGAGACTGGTGTTGGTCTCAGGAAATTTCACAGAGGGGGAGCTCTTTTTCTACCTTTTCTCTTGCTGCACCCCTTCTGTCTATTTTATTTTAAAACTGCTCTAGTTAGGTGATGCTACTTTTTCAGTGCTGGTGATGAAATCCAGGGTGTTGCTCATGCTAGGCAAATACTTTGCCACTGAACCACATCCCCAGCCTCTTGACATATCATTAAGAACTACCAATCTAGTCTAACTGCCCTATTTTTATCAATGAAAAACAAAAATCCTAAGTTCAGCAAATTTGGTGATTGTCCAAGATAGGGTATCAAAACTGACTTTCCACTCCAAATTCTGCCTATCATTTCACGGGGCTCTGCATATTAGTAAATTACAAGATCCTTGTCATCTTCATTGTTCCCCTCATCTTCATTGCACTGATCTGGGTACCAAGTGCAAATCTGACCTGAGAAATTACCAGCTGAGCATCTCTAATTGGAAGGTCCGAATTCAAAATGATGCAAAGTTCAAAACTTTTGAGTTCAGACTTGAAGTCACAGGTGGAAGATTATATACATTAAGTGAGGAGTTGGAATCCAGGAACACTAAGATACACTAAAAATAGTGTAAAAGTACCATCAGGTTTGCATTAAATGTATATATGAAATACACACAAATGTTGTGTTTAGACCTGGGTTCCCTCCTCAAGATATCTCAGTATGTATGCACAAATATTCTAAAGTCTGAAAACAAAACGCTCTGAAACATCTGGTTCCAAGCACTTCTGATAAAGGCTACTCAACCTGTAGTAAGTGTCAGTGTAGCCAGCCATGCACTGCCCGAAAGTGGCCAAGAAACACCAAAATCACCTATGCAGCTTTTAAATATACTTCATGTGTAGACCTCTCCTGCGGATTCCAACTTAGCAGTGTTAGAGCAAGTGGGACAAGAACAACTCCAGGACTTTTTAAAACTTCTGTAAGTGATTTCCATGTTGAGGAATATAAGGCAGCTGGCTTGGGAGGCACAGCACTTAATGGAAGTCACCCATGGAGTAAGATGTCATGGAGATCTGGCCTCTGGACTCAGTCTCACAGGTTACTACTGCTACAAAAAGGGTATCTTTTGCAAAACAGTGGGGTACAGTTAGCCTCATTAGCAAGACAAAAGTGGCAAATTAGGTCAACCCCATGGTTCATGCAGTACTAAAATATGGCTTATTAGAGCCTGCAGGAGACGCTCTACTGGGAAGGATAATTTTCTTCCTGAACTTTTCTTTCAAAGGGTAAGAAGGAGAAATGCTGCAACACTTTTTGTTGATAATCTGTTTTTAGATAAGTGTATCTAAACCTTTCCTGATCTCATTTTTGCTTTTCATCTTTGTCTTATTGTCACAATAATAAGTTGCATGTGTTTCTCCTTCTAGCATCAGGAGGAACTGTTTCCTCCGATTTGGCCTCCTACTTTTCTCAGGCTTAAGAAAGCCCTTTGAAGATTATATTCTTTCCAGCTGCAAAGAGGTTACAGAGCCAGCATGCAATCACAGGAGCAAGAAAACAAAAAGACACTCTCAACGTTGAAGCCTCCTGCTCCATCCCCTTCCAGGATGGATACTCCCACCCTTCCTGGGCTCACTGGAACCAAAGGGCACATCAGGCCACCCATATTTGAAAGGTTGCCGCCCTCTCCTAAGAGAGAGTCAGAGAGGTCCGGGCACTGCCAGGTAAAGATGAGATTTGTGCTTCTAAAAGACTCCTCCGTTTCTTAGTTTAACCAAAAAATCGTTAGGTCTGGTAATTCACAACTGTGTTGGAACTGCGTATCTGACCTGCTAGGTAGGAGTCTGTACAGTGATATGAAAGGCACTACATTTCCTTTTTTTTTTTTTAGACTTCTAAGACTTTTGCACTGAAAGCAGAATTTTCATTGGAACTCTTGAATTCTCCTCTGATAAAATACAGTTTTCTTGGTTAAAAATTACTATCAGCAAAGAAGGAGTTCTGTTAGCAACATTTTAGTAAATTGTTGAACCAGAAAACAAAAGAACAATGGCAGTAGTATACCTTTGCATTTTTTAACGGGATGTGTGCAATTGTCTCTGTGCTAGCAAACATCTTAATATTCTAGAATATTTCCACATGTACTACTGCAGCTACCAGTTTCTTATGTTTGTTATAGAGGAGATGGAAGATTGTAGTAACAGTGTGTGTTCATGTGGATTGGTTTCCAATCTCAGCTTTGCCGCATACCAACTGCACAACTTCAGACAGATTATTTAACCTCTGTCTCAGTGTTCCCATCTGCCAAATGAACAAAATAGTGATTACTGGACTCCATGGTTACTGTGATGATTGAATAAGATAACTCGTGCACAGTTTTCTTGAAGAATACCTGTAAGTATGTCATAAGCCTAAGCTGTCATTGTTCCTCTTATTATTACTCTAATTTTCAATATTTAAGCATGTTTTTATGTTTTTATATGACAAGCAGGGAGACTTAAACTACTTCTACTCTATAATAAAACTGACTTCAAAATACTTCTAAGATCCTACAGTTATTTAGAAGTGAAACCTGGGACCAAGGTCTAGGTTTACAGAAAGCTGTCTTTACCAGTAACTTTCAAGCAAAAGAAGAAAGCTTGCATCAGGGCAAGAAGGCATGAAGCTAGCCCATCCATTTAACACAGCAATTCCAGAATAATACTTTCATTACGTATTAAGTATCTTTCTAATTCTACTTTTGAAGGAGCCTTCTCCACTGTTGATAGGAGTGCAAGTTGGTACAACTACTATGGAAATCAGTATGGAGATTCCTCAAAAAGCTAAAGTTAGAGGCTCCATTTGACCCAGCTATTCCCCTTCTAGATATCTTCCTAAAAGAATTAAAAGCATCATACCACAGTGATACCTGACATCCATGTTTAGAGCAGCACAATTCATAATAGCTAAATCTTGAAGAGAGCCCATATGTCCATCAATGGATGAGTGATGGAAGAAAATGTGATTTTAATATACAAAGGAGTACTACTCTGCCATAAAGAAACATAAACTTAAGATGATTTTTGGGTAAATGGACAAACATAGAGAACATAATTTTAAGTGAAATAAATTGGACAGAAATGTTTAAAAGTCTTATCTTTTCTCTTGTGTGAGAAACCTAAAGTGTAAATAAGGGCCAAAATGAAAGACTAATATTGGGAAGTAGGAAGAAAATATTCAACCAGGAAGGGGAGCAAGGGAGAGGAAGAAAGGAAAGAAGGGAAAAGGGATTAAAAAAGAATGGAAGGAAAATAATAGAAATGAGGTTTTGTAAATGTGGAGTGAAAGAAGGATTGAAGTGAAGGGAGAGGGAACAAAAATAATTAAGATATATTATGTATAGGTACAAATTTCTATTGATGAATATGATCATTATGCATGTCAATTACATACCTCTAAAATTAATTAAAAATAAATCAAATGTTTAAAAATCTACTTTTGAATAAAGTTTGTTTTTAAACTGAAATTTAGTAAGTAGACTATAGACCATCCTGACTCTCTTTTTGTAAATTTTATTTTATTTTATTTTACTTTTTATTTTTTTGAAGAGAATAAAACCAAGTGAAGTAAAACAAAATAGAGTCAATAAAAACAAAACAGTGAACATGGTACATGACTTCAAAAAAAGATAAAAGAAAATCAGTAATGGCTACCATAATGCCTCTTGTTATCTTCAAAATAACTGCCCATATCATCAGGCATAATAAAATCAAGTAAAATAGTACAGGATAAAACCAATAAAAAATAAAACAATGAAAGAAATACAGGACTTCAAGACAATAGTAAAACAACAGTGGTTACCATAATGCCTCTTGTTGTCTTCTAAACAATTGCCTATATCATCAGACATAACACAATCAAACAAATCAAAATAGAATAAAATCACTCAAAACAGAACAATGAAAGAAATACAGGGCTTCAAAACAAGGTAATAAGAAATCAATAATGGCTACCATAATATATTTTGTTACCTTTGAAATAGCTGTCCATGCCATTAAATATAATAAAATTAGACAACCAAAACAGAATAAAACCATACTAAACAGAACAATGAAAATAATATGGGATTCAAATCGCAATAATAGATTAACAATGACCACTACCTTCCCTTTTTAGACACTTCCTTCCCTTTCCCTTTCACAATATGCATTGTGTATTTTGGATCCCACTAACTCCTTCAGTTTTTTATACTAGGGAGACAACACAATGCTCACCCATGTGACTCTGAATCATTTCATCCATGAGCATGACCTTAAGTTGTATCCACTTACTTACAAGAGCCTAAAGGTTATCTTTCTTTATAGCTAAGTAGCTTTCCATTGTATAAAAATGCCATATTTTTCTTGTCTACTTTGCAGGTAATGGTCAAGCTACCCCCACTTCTTTCTGGTTCCCTGTTGTAGAGGATAAAACCAAGGAAAATAAAACAGAATACACCAAACAAAACAGACCAATATAAGTGATACAGGACTTGAAAACAATATGAAATCAACAATAGTTAAAATAATGCCTCTTGTTGTCTACAAAATAGTTGTAGATACCGTCAGACATAGTGAAAATCAAACAAAACAGAATAGAACCAATAAAAACAAAACAATGCATGCAACAAAAGACTTCAAAACATGAAAATAGTAAATCCAAAATGGCTACCATAATATATCTTGCTATCTTTGAAACAGCTGCTCATGCCATTGGTTATAACAAAATCAAACAAACAAAACAGAATAAAACCAAACCCAACAAAACAATGAAAATGATACAGAACTTCAAAACAAGATCAAAGGGAATTAACAATGGCTACCACTTTCAGAAGGAGATCCCCCATAGATGCCACACTGCATACCACCATCCTCTGAAAGGATGATCAGACCACCAGCCCTAGACCTGCAAGATCAGTGAAACATCAAAACACCACAAGCATCAAATTGCATTTCACCTCAATAGCTATCATCACAGCCTGTGTTTCACCGGATCAACCTGTCACTTAAAGGGGGCAGGGGTGAGGGGAGATTGGCTCTTCTTGTTTGCCAGCCCATGCACCAGAAGGAACTAGGGTCTGGCTGTCCCTCCACCAGTGGAGGCCTACACATGGCACTGGTTTGCAGAGAGGGCTTGCTTTTTGGTGAGCCCTTGTCCTCTCTCCCCACAGTCTGTGAATCTGTCTTAACTCTCTTATGTGAAGAAATTGTTCCTGATATTGTCAATAGGGTATAATTTCCCCATAGTTAGTGGTTGATAACTACAATGAAGTGATATGTCTATGATCTCCACCCCCCCAAAAAAATGACTACCAGGATGTATCAAACTCCAAGGAGCCTCTAGGATAATTGTCATGTCCTTGAGGTTTCTATAGTGCCACCTGTCAGACACGGCTACAGAGAACACAGGCTATGGGGAGTGAATCCACTTGTTAGTTGTCAGCACAGAGAGAATTAGAGGAAAAACTAGATTCAGGATCTGGGAAGCAAAGAGAAAAGTGGTATCATTGAGGAGAGCGTATCTGTTCCAAGTATTTTAATTTCTGTCTAATCCTTACAACATTTCTGCCAGATACCTTCTCCTGTGCACCACCAGATTGTTGAGCAGGCTTGACTTTCAGGAGATGAATTTCATGCAAAGAATCTATTTAAGGACAGTATGTTTTGAAAAAAAATAGGGAGGTATCTTGGGCACAAGAACTGAACAGAAGGTGGGTGATGGTGATGGTGGAGGCGAGCAGAGACTGATCCGGAACTGGTAGCTTCCCCTTTGATAACAGAGAGGCCAGGTCTGGGTGCATGGGAACAACCTTGCATGTGAGCCTGGCTTTTTCAGCAGCAGGAGGCACAGGGTAAGCAGGGAGAGGAACTGGCCTAATAAATGGGGTCCCCTAGGAACTGTGGCCTAGGTAATGAGATCCTTGCAAAAGACCTGAGAATACAGTGTACAGGTATGGAAGATGAACTAGGTTTGGAATCACAGAAGGAGCCATGCTGTCTGCAGAGGGACCTGAAAGCACACACCCCACGTGCACAGTCCTCTGAGACCTTAAAGAACACTCCCCCAACAGCTGGTCATCTCTCTTTTTATTTGACTTCCTGGTCTCCATGAAAAATGACTCCAAGTAGAAGCCCAGTTCAAGAATGGATCTGCAGTCATAATGAGATAGACATCCTGGCTGTGCCACGCAGACCTCACTGGGCACATTTTGGAAGGAAAGCAATCAGGACAATATTAGTGGTAACCAGGAGACTGAGCAGACAGGTCGTGTATGCATGCTGGCATCCCGTGACTTATTCAAATAAGTCATGCTTCATTCGGAAGCCCAGAGGCAGCCAGGACACTCTGCACAGCAAAGAAACTGACTTAGTAGGCATTCTGGGTTCTTGCCTGACCTCAAAGATGATAATCTCTCTAGACATCCTGAGCAGAAGTCACCACGTAAAAGACAATGTCACAGCACAACTTGGTCCCAAACAAATTGCACAGGGCTGAGGGAGACAAGAGTTAGTGCGTATCCTGGGTGCTCTCCCAGGAAAACTGCTTAATCCTCCTGAGAGGCAGTAAAATCTTCATCCTGTGTATGACAATGTAACCTTCCACTGGGAAAGACAGTGACTGACTTGCTCAGTATTCTAGCCTGTTGGGGAACAGGCGTTGAGCGCTCAGGTCTGCAGGCTCTGGAAGCCTTTCTCATTTCACCAGACCCTGGGGCAGCGCTGAAATAACACAGAACCACCACTGCTGTCCTTGTTACTGTCAGTGTATATTGAAAGAGAGCTTCATGTATGACAGGTATTCATCACTGTTTTACTTAACACTGACCACGACCCAGTGCAATAGAAAAAGTGATATTTCAGTTTTACAGATGGAATATGAAGCCTACAGAAGCTAACGCTTGGGTCAGTATTGGAATGCTAGTCTTCTTCGTCCAATATCAATATGTTAAATGTTTTACCCTCAGCAGGCCTCAACTCCTCTTTCTGAATCCCCCTGTTTAATTATTGTCCTATAATTGCCCAAAATTGGGCTGGATTGGGGATTAACTACTTAGGCAAGAATACGCATATATGAAAATATGTGACTGAACATGCACCTTACATATATATGAGATGTGATCAAAAAATACAGTAAAGGATTAAATTTTATATTTCTTTTTACAGTAAAAGACACATTGCCTTTAAACTCTCTCATTTCACATATTCTTATTCCACTGTCTTGGCAGTTTCTGAAGCAGTTCTGGAAGTCTCCTTTCATGGGTAATTGTGTTGTCATGGTGGCTTCCGTGTCTTGAAGTGATTCAAAAGGTTTACCAGTCACAGTCATTTTGACTTTGGGGAAAAGCTGGGAGTGGCACCGTGCCACATCTAGTGAATGAGAAGGATGAGAACATTCTACAATGTTTCCGCAAGTCTGTCTTTCTGTTGCATGGCGCTCAGCAGAAACCTTCACCCTTTCTCCTAAAGACCATACCTTCTTCAGAAAGTGGAAAGAATGATGGGATAAGTGGATTCAGGGCAAGGATTAGGGTGCATTTTGACAGGAATTAATGCAATTTGTCTTTTTCCATAATAATTTTAAAAATTTGAACATTCAAAATATACTTTGATTATCCCTCATATATATTCCTACCCATGTATAATTTCTGTAACTACGTTGAGAGCTAGACATGTACAATATGAACTATTCATGTCAATAAATTATTTATAATAATTATAGCTGTACGTAGCAGAGAAAATTACAGTGCATTATTAAGTGGATTTTATAGAGATAGAATTTGAAGCTCAGAAAAAAAATATGGTTTTCAAAGTCACAAAGTTAGTGAATTCTGGAGCTGAAATTCAATTTTGAGGCTATTTGGTTTATAAAGCTCACATTTTATTTACTTTTTTTTTTTCCTGCTGAATCGTCCTTGTGTAAAATGATCCCAAAGTGACTTCAAAAGGAAACGATAAGACTCCTACATAAAGGCTTGGGAAGCACATTGCACACTAAGTCTAACAAGTGTTCAATATTGACACTTTTTGGTTGGTGCATTCAGATATCAGAAAAGCTGATGGAAGCTTAGAAAAGAGCTTTATTCTCATTACTGTATTATGTGGAGGAAGAGTCTCCTTGAGAAAGAATTTTTTGTTCGGGGGGCTTGAAATTTCCTCTAAGCAGCTCTTTCAAGAAGAGTTATTAGAATTTATTTTCAATTATACACCAGAATAAGCCGTCTGCAGTATAGTTAACTTTCAATTTCAGCCAATTTTCGACGCATTCAATCATAGATGCCTCAGTGATTAAGAATCTATGTTGCAAAACAATTCCCACTTTGCAACAATGCAATCAAACAGATCTACAACTCATAACTTATTATCCAATGCTTTTTCAGCTCACTGGTGAAGTGAAATAGAATTTACCAACCATCCCTGTTTACCCAGTGTTCTCCAAGCTCATTTGCAAACAGATCTGCAACTCAAAAGAGTCCACAAGGGAGTTTGGATGTAGTGTAGCCTTGAAGAGATAGACTTGAGCTGTTTTGGATATTCATGACTTTTGGCTGTCTCCCTTCCTCCTTCTGCCTGAATCCACACTGACTGAACATGACATGTCATGAGAAACAGAATCCCTCCTGTACGATTCTGAAATCACTGTGTATGGCAAGAGTTCTGATTCATTAGGAAGATCAAAACAGGTTTTATGCCCAGCTGTTTGCTCTTCTAAATAGCATAGCATGAGTGTGTGTGTGTGTGAGTGTGTGAGTGTGTGTGTGTGTGTGTGAGAGAGAGAGAGAGAGATTGGGTGAAAGATATGTGGCAAACTTACACTCCTTTAAAACTTTGAAGGATAAGGCAGTCTTGATAAATTTATAGAAAATTCTACATTTCAGAGATTGGAACAATCAATAAAGCTTCCTTTTGGGGAAAATTTTATGGATTAGTTCAAAGTTTCAGACATTGAATTCTATTCTTCCACTTGGGGTCAAGGGGACAGGAAGGATTAGTAAAAAGTGAAAGAAAAGGGGAAACTTCCATAAGACTGGTCTGGCTCTGATAGAAGAGAAGTCTTCCACAGATGGAATGGGAAATGGTTGGAGATTAGGCTGGCCCATTGGAAACCAAGTGCCAGAGAGTAAGATAGAACCTCGATTTCCATTGTGCTTTATACAGACCCAGTTGATTTCTGTCTCTTTCTGGGCCCTCAGGCTGAGCATGGTGGCAGAATCTCTGAACAGCTTTTGAATATAGTAGGAGCAGAACATCAGAACAAATAGAGAGATGGGCTCAGTGTGGCTGCCAAAGCATGGCTGAGATAAAAGCAAAAGCTAGAGTAGAACAAAAGAACAAATTAGAAATGAAGGAAGAATTTTGCTCCCAAAGGTCAAATAAAGACCCCTTGTTAGACTTCAAAAGAATACCTCACTTAAAATGCAGAAGAACATTCTCCATGACTGCTCTGTCCTGTGTCGTTATGTGGAAATAAGAGTGGATAACATACAATTGGAAGAGTTTTCAGAATATCGGACTGAGATGAAGAGACCCTATGGATCTAAGGTGGAAAGGGAAGACTTCTTGGGACTAAGAAGTTGGGAGCCAGTAATAAAAGAGGAGACAGACTGGGCAATTCATCTATTAGTATAAAGGAAGGACTTGAGATATTCTTAGGAAATGCTGAGGAAAAGAATTTAGAAGATGATGAATATGGAGGAGATTCAGAATTTAAAAAAAAAAGCATCCCCAAAGCAAAAAAACAAGTAAATGCACTGGAAAAGTATTCAAGTGTACATAATATGTAAGAATACCTTTGAATTTAAGGAACAACTACATCTGTAGATCAAAAAAGCACTTCATATGTCTTGAAAAAAGTGTTTCAGAATGATCAGTGGTTAAAAACATATCCTTGCTAAATAATATAGAATTGAAGAAAAAGTAAGAATACTCTGACCAGTAGGAAACTAAAGTCATCAAAGAAAAAATTGAAATAAATATGTAATTCTAAATAAGACATCTCTAAGGTAGCAATCCATGCCAGATGATGTTAGTACAGCTTCTACCAGTATGTGAGGGAAATAAAATGTGATCCTAAGATATTATGCTACCAATGTGTCTTAAAAGCCTTAGACAGACATCCTTAAACATGAAGGAATGTATAAGTCAATAAAAATGGAGAAGAGGAAGGCAAAAGACTTTTTTGGTTGTAAAAAGGAAAGGCATTAAAATTTGAAATCAGGACCAAACAATTATGGAAATTGTAGTCTCAAAAGTGAATGACAATGGGGAAATAATGACATAATTAATGGGACCGTGGGAGGAAGTATTACAGTGCTTATTGCCACATCTTTTTTGTTGCAAGTCAATTGCTACTGTCTATATTGAAAACATGTAGCTTAAAAAAATACTTCAATCTCTTAATGGTTTTAATCTCTTTTATTAACAATTGATAGAACTTTTAGAAAACAATATATGTTGTGATTTAAAAATCTATCATGACTTTGATAAATTCTAACAATAATATAGACAAGGAACAGAATCTGAAATTGAGAGGTTGGGTTGATGGCACATTTTGTCAGTTCACACAGTTTCTGTGATTTGAATGGCTTTCTGGGTGACACACACAAGCAGAGGGAAGGGGAGAGGGAGGGAGGGAAGGAGACATTTATCGATTTTCCATTAAGCTAAGAACTTTTTACACATTGTTCATGAACTTTTCACAACATCTTCACCCTTGGTATAACTGTCATTTCACAGGTGAAATCTGAAAGTCAAGGAGGTTAAGTAAATGGTGAATTGGGGCCTGAGTCCTACTAAATCTCTGTTTCCATACCCAGGACCTAATCGTTACATTGCAATGTCTCCATTACTTGATTTCACTCTGATCAATGGGTTAATAGAGCAAATTAGAATGTAGTCTGGTGATTATGCTACAAATAAAGACAACAAAACTTGAACAAAGCTTTTGTTTAAGAAAGTGTGGTTTCATTTTCAGCACATTTTAATCCCAACTGTTTTCTTTGCTCTGAAGATAATACCAGACAGCATTGCACGTTTGGTTTTCATAAGAAAAAAAATCCTAAATCTCTAAAAGCCCTAGCTACCATTTCATATAATATGACAGAGATAGGAAATGAAAAGTATTCAATTAAAAACTCAAACTGCAACATCTCAGATAACTAATCAGGCTCCAGGAGATCCTGGTGATGATGGTCATTACAGTCTAACCCAGGAAGGACGCAGCATGAAAGAAAGCTGAGAAACTCAGACTCTGAATAAAGAGCAAAATGAAAGATAGATGGATAGATAGTAGGAAAGAAAGAGATAGATCTTTTACAAAAGGGAAAGCAACTAAGGGTTGGAGAGAGAGGGAGAAAGGAATGGAAGGGGATGGGGAACTGAAAAGGAACCTGAGTATCTAACGGACCCTGTTGGATCTTGATGGGATATTGCATCAAATTCTCAACTTTTGCCTTGCTTTTAGGTGGAAGAGCATTCTGCCATCACTGGACATAGACCTTGTAATGTCTCCTTGTGGACTGTGCATCTTGGGTGGACAATGAGAAACAAAGCCATCTGTGGAGCCAACCGTCAGTATCTGTAAACTCTCCTCACACGTAGAATCTTACTCTACTCCTGCAGAATGTGGAAGTGTCAAGCAAACCTGAAATTTTCTCAGCTGTTCCCTAGATGAAATCTAAAAGGGCTTAGTTATATCTTTGAAGCTAGGATTAGTCACAAAAAATTAAGTTGAAACTTGGCAGAGGGAAAAAATATTTGAGAAGCATCTACTGAGAATATCAGATCTTTGGATCTTAAATGTAATAGATTTCTCCTGATCCAGGGCAGAAATTGCTAACTTTTTATCCTCAAATCTATTCTCATCTTCATAGAGTCATGGATTTTAGTGAAGCCTATGTCCCAAACTTTTTTGCAGTTAGATGTAGACATATGATTACATTTTAAACCGAAGAAAGGTTGATAGGAGTGTTCTGAGATGTTCCTAAAACACAGTTGGTTTATTCCATTTGACCTATTTGTCTTACTTTGGACAGACTCAATGGCTTGGAAGAATAATTTTATGATGGCTGGAGCTCTGGCCAAGTGACACACTATGAATGATGGAGAGGATCACAGGCTCCAAAGAACTACAGTACTGCTACTCTAGTCCTGAAATGCCGTATGTTTACAAAGTTTGCATATGAAAAGTGAATTTCTATATTATGTAAGCCATTATTTCCAGGTTTTCTATGACACCCAGCTAACCTTGGTCTTAACTGATACATTCCTTTCTGTGAAATACCAGTTTGGATCCTTTATTCTTGTACACAGATTGTTTGTATAATGAACATCAAAAGTGGTTTAGTCCTTTGTTCTGCTGAACTAACAAAAAGTAGCTGCTTCCCTTTGCAATCATGTGTCTGTGTCCATGCATCCTCTATGGGGATTTCGTGAGTAGGCTGCCTTCTTCCTGGGGCTTCCACCAGCAGAAGCAATTTTAAGCAGATAAGTGTAAGCAAGAAGCAGCAAAGTGTCTCTTGTCTCCAGCCACTCAGTCAATCAATGTGTGGATGCCATGTCTTCACATTTCTTACTGTATAGCCACTGTGGACAGAGCCCTATGCACACAGAAGAGCTCTTCCTCCTGTGAGGTTGGAGGACCTTTGGAGGAACAACTGTCCCAGAGATGGGGCACGCATGCTCATTTGGACCAGAAGTACATGGGAACAATGCAACTTCTTTGGGCTCGGATTGAAGCCCACCTCTGTCTCATCACAAATAAAAATGATCAGTCCGTTAAAGCCTTGTGTGCAATGGCTTAGGCATCTTGCACTGGTTCTAGAGTCTTAAAAAATCTTCAGTGTATTTGCAGCCACACAGCTTTACTCTTTATTGAGTCTGTTATTAAGTCTCTGGGAAGATGTCTGTCATTTCTATTTAAAGGGATGATAGAAAGAGTCCCCTAAGCCTCAGCCACAAGCTTCACAAGGACATTGCCCAAGATCTCTCTATTCTTGAGCCACGGGCCCCAGAGCTAACTACAGATGCTGCACACTGCTGACCCCCAGCCTGGTTCCTTCTCCCCTTGAAATGTATACACCGTGCACATACAGATGCTTCCCACATGTGCCCCATCTCAGGCCCTGCAGCTTTCTCACTGTACCCTGTTGGACTTTGCCTGTTCCCTTGGCACTTGAGCACACAGCTCGTCACTCCAGCGATTCCTCAGAGTCCTCTTTGATTTGTTTACAAATTTGGTCAGTATTTCAACTCATGCGTGCAGTCATATGTGACCAATGAGAAGCTGTCTCGATCTGGATGGACCACTGACACTCCTGACAGGGAAGGAGACTCAGGTGAAGGCAGCTATTTTCTTAGAAAGCAGGATAACTAGTGTTGAGAATAGGATGATAGGAATGAGAAGCAACCCACTGGCACTGACTCTAGGCTACCAGACTTCCACAAAATAAACTGGTGGGGATTTGGTTCTGACATGCTGGCCCTGAATGCACATACACACATAGGCTCATGATTCTGTGTGATTTGTTAAAATGACTATATGCCTGGGCAAAGGATCCAGCAATGTCTTTTAAGCATTTATCTCATGCCAAACAGCCATATCAAGATAGTCTTCATAAGCTACTAACTTTTATTTTTCATATTTTAAGAGTGAAAAAATAAAACCAGGCTTAGAGACGTCAAGTGGCTGGCCCAGTCCAGCACCACCTGTGGGTGACTGAGCTCTCATGCCAGTCCCCCCTTCCAGGGCCTGCAAGGCTGTGGTCCCCAGAGCTGGAGCTCACTGAATGGGTGGGATCTCTGGGGAGCAGCTGTCCATCTAACATTCTTTCTTTTCTTCCCGCTGATTTCAGAATGTTGAAGTGGAAGATCTATGTCTCCTTGCACCCTTCTTGTATATTCCCCCAAAAGCTAGGTTTTGTCCATCTCCCTTTGGTTTAACAGATCTTCCAATCTTTCCAAGTACTTTTAAAGCAGAAATGGAGTTTCATTGCCTTGGTTTGTATACCTTCCTATTGCCATAGATACTCCGACTTCCCAGGACCTGGGCCCAAGTTGCCCATGGTGAGAACAATAGCTCTGTGCTTTCTCTACGGAGATGATGTATCCACTGCTCAACGTTTAAAACATGAGCTTCCATTTTTTTTTTCTTCAAAGTTGAAGCTGCATTATGGAAAGGCCTCCTACAGGTACCTGGAAGAATGGTGATCAAATTTGTCTTTGACAACGTATGATTTTCTCCAACAATCAGAGAGATGAAATAGCCTAGAACTCATGTTCCTCTGAGTTCCTTCATTTCATTTTCTTTTATTTCTTCTCATTTGCACTTGCTATTAAGCAATGGCACCTTCATTTTCCTCCAAGAGGTGACTCAGACACTCCTTGGATTCTAAGATGGGTGTGCATATCCTTTGCCCACTCCTATTTTCATCCCTGCTCACCCCCAATCTGCTTCCCCCCAAAGCCAGCCCACTTCACCTCATTCACGTATAGCAATTTTCCACCAAGAGGGAACACCTGGGAGAGACAGGGTGCTCCTGGTAAAAGATAATTAGAGATTATTATAATCAAAATTTCATTGCCACAGCTAACTGTGTCTTTTAGCATTAATTAATCTCGCATCCCAGCCCCTGAGCCTCTCAGCTTGCCTGCTGTCAAACACACCCAGCCCGGCATCTCATTATCTTATCATGGGGTGAGAGAGAGTGAGATAAGAACAGAGATTCTGCTAAGTTTCACATAACATGGTTTCCTGGGTCAGAGGTAAGCCAAAGAAGCAATCTGAGGAGACAGGATGGGTTATTTCATTCACTTATTCATTCATTCATTCATTCATTCATTCATTCATTCATGCATTCACTTATGCATCCATTCATACTTTCATTCATCTTTGCTCCTTCAGCAAACTAAGAGGCAGAGATGGCAGTGGCTTCCATGAGGAAAATGAACAAGACCATGTGAGAAGGCTGGTGACAGTGGCTGATGGAGAGTAATACAGACTGTCTAGAAGCCTTCAGTCTCCTCCTAGTCACTGATTCTGCCACAATCACCGACTGAGTGTAATGGTCTTCTAATTTGTGTTGGCCTCCTCTGTGTTCTTCACCTCCTTGTTCGCAACATTTGCTGGCACTCTACACCTGGGCCTGGGAAGACTCAGAGATTAAAAGCTGGTCTTTTTCTGTTGAGAAATTCTTTGCTTGCAGCTAAAAGATAAGATGACATATTTGGATGAAAAGCTAACATTCCTGGGGGTGTTTTTCAATGAGTAATATGTAGGTAATACCTCTTCTCACTGGCTTTAGTGACAAAATAGAAGTCTTTATTAAAACAACCAAGCATTAGCATTTATAATAATTGACAGTTCATATACCTATGTAGTATTACTAATTATTAGTACAGTACTGGTGACTAATTACTACAAAGACATGTTTGAAGAAGTATGCATGCTGTGCTAAAATTCGATATTTTCTCACTATTATTTAATAGGTGTATTCTTTCTCCACATGTATTTGAGCTTTTAAACCTTTCTTCACTAGGCACAGTGGTACACACCACTAATTCCAGATACTCAGGAGGCTCAGGCAGGAGGATCATAAGCTCAAGACCTGTTTGGGTAAC
The DNA here is from genome assembly GCA_004363535.1 of Dasyprocta punctata. NCBI lineage: Eukaryota > Metazoa > Chordata > Mammalia > Rodentia > Dasyproctidae > Dasyprocta > Dasyprocta punctata. Next base: position 71,085 of record RJWM01000082.1, on the reverse strand, counting down.
TTTAGGAGACGCTATCTCAAAATAAAATCAAATCTTTTCATTCATTTTTGAAATATTTTCTTTGAGAGTAACAGAGAGATGAAATGGTTAAGGTTGTAGATCAGGGTGGTGCCCTTGTCCAGCATTAGTGAGGCTCTGCTTAGTACCTTAGTACCACTCCCAAGAAAACCCCAAAGTTTTCCCTCTTCTATGAATCTTTGATATAGTGAATCCGACATCTTTAAACTTCCTTGGATTTTTGAAATTAAAGTGTGTAATTTTAATCCCCACACATATACACACATATGCTCGTACAAAGTTTATATAAAAATGTATATAGCAGCACTTTGTCATGGAAGAAAACTGGGAAGTTTACAAATGCCCTTCAGAAGGACAGCCCGTAAGTAGCGTACAGTACCTTCACACAGTGCAGTGTACACAGCTTTGAGAGTGGCAATCACAAATACAAGACACGACACTCATGACTCTCCCAAACAAAAAGCTGCATGAGACTTTCAGCCACAGGAGGCTGTCCTGTAAGCTGAACAGCAGATGGTCACCCACGGTGGGAGACATCAGTGGGAGACCAGCCTGTGGGAGAGGACACTCACCACTGCACACAGGCATGGCGATTGTGCTGGGCTGCCGCTGTCTCTTCCTCTGAGTGCTGATTATTGGGGTGTGCCCATCTTGTGATGATTTACGGAGCTGACACTCTCTGCACCCCATCATCTCTCTGTTACTCTCAAAGAAAATATTTCAAAAATGAATGAAAAAGATTTGAAGCCTTTCTTCCTCCCACTTCCTCCTTTTGTCTTTGTCTGGTAAAAGTCTCTGGGGGACTCATCTCAATTAATCCCAAGAAGCAACTGAATTTCCTTCCAAGCATTGGATCAGCTCTGAATCCCAGAGATTCCTATCCTGTTCTCTGCTGGCAAAGTGGCCGTCTTGCGGGGGTTCTGACAACCCACAAAAGAGGCTCGTCCTCGGATGACAGGCATATCTGTATCTTGGCCGGTGGTGAAAATGCGTGATTTTTGAAGGAACATCTCCAAAGAATGACCATTTAACACACTTAAATTAGAACACGGGTATTCTTGTAAATGAGGTGCTTTCTTCCACATCATTGAGTTCTGTACAAAAGCCAGAATAAACTCCATGGTAGCATAGAGCACAGATGTGGCAACTGTTTCCAGTCCAATGCTAGGCATGCATAATAAGGTGCAGAGTGTTATTTACATACCATCACACTTTCCTGGTTATGGTGATTGCTGAGTACTTAGAATCATTGGGAATGTTTTTTTGAAAGAAGCAAACATTATTCAAAACAGATCATGACTATAGTCCACTGAACCATGTGCTCCGTGGGACAGAAACTCTGCCAACCTGTTCACCATCACCACTGCCCAGATGTCTGACGTGCAGGGGGCATGTGAAACTCTTTAGCAGGACGAGAAGTGGAATTGTCCAGTAGTCTGAGGGACAAGCCCAAGCTAGCATGACCTAACCCATGCACAGGCCCTAAGCACCTCCATGATGAGAGTGCTCAGGTGCTGCTGACTTTACCAAGGCTACTCTTCACCAAGCAATACAGAGAAACCAATCATTTGTTAAATGTCCATCCTATGCTCAGTAAAATGCTAAGTGCTACAAGTGATGCAAACTATGTTTATGCATGATTCCTACCCTTCATGCCAGATGTTAGTAAAGCTGGAAATAATGCAAAGAGCTAACAAATAGTGCAGAAGAGTCAGCAGGAAAGGGTCGAGAGAAGAGTGGGAGGGGGAGACTTCCTAGGATGTGTCCATGGTTGGTGATGCTGCAGACACTTTCTTAGCCCTGTCTTCATATTGACTTTATTTAATATTCAGAACTTCTCTGTTAGTAGGACTCTGCACACATTACAGATGGGGGTGCCAAGGTAAAGTGCCTGATACCAGTGGTCCTTAGTGCTAGTGTAAGTGCAAATCTGTGATGCCCTCCATCTGCCACTGGAATATGGGTTACAAAAGTCGTCCTCAGAAAAGGGCATCACACAAATGGATGGGGTACCCATGCTGGGTCTCACTATCACACCTGCTGGGGCATCCACTTCTATGTGCTGAGAAAATGAAATCTGACTCCCACCATCAGCACCCTCAGTGTGTGAGAGAAGATGGAGTCACCTTGGCATGGACCCCGTCAGCCCCTCCCACAGAAAGCATGAGGAGTCTATTCTACTCTTATTAGTGCAGCTATTTGTTGGATGCGAGCTGATGGGAGATCTCAGGGCTCATCCTGCCGAGGCGGACTCTCCATTGCATCCTGCCTAACTAGGATAGTGACAGGGTTTACCCTGGACCTACAGCAGAGGTAAAGCAGGGTACAAAAAAGAATAAGGTAAAAAATAAACTCACATCATTGACTCCTTCTCATTGCTGCCACACATTTAGTGTGCTTTGTGGGCGGTGTACTTTCTTCCAAGGGAGGGAGGCAGAGCAAGTCCTAGCCCAGAGAAGAATGACCTGTGGTTTCAGGATTGTCAGCCTGGGTTACTCCTCTGGGAGACTGCGCGAGTGTGCCCTTCCTGCCCCGTCAGGAGCTAATCCACTGCTGATTATTTGTTTATGTAGTTACTGCTATCTTGTTCCAAGCATGCTGCCACTCAAATGAATTTCCATTTAAATATGCAAACAGTGGAAGGTAGGAATTTATAATGGGAGTACTTTGAACTTTCCAGTGTGATTTAGTATAAAATGAAATTTTCTAGACAGTGTATTGTCCATTCTGGATGTTAGCCAAGGACTTTCAGTTATTAAACTACCCAAAGGAACTCATTTTGGCAATGCCCATGCAGATATTTAAATACAGTTTTACTGGGTGTGAAACTTTCTCACATAGATTTCCATCAGTTTCTCATAAATAGTTCAGTGGTCTGGGAATGACATCCTCAATCACAGAAAGGGCGAGAAGACCCAGAGAGGAAACACAGCTTTCCCAAGTTCACCCAGCCATCACCTGGGAGGATCAAGACTCAGTCCCCTTCACGCACACACTGAAACTAGAGGAATCTGCCCTTTGCTTGTGGCTTTTCATGAAGAAACCAACACAGTAAACACCTGGGGTAGACGAGCCCTTTTAGCACTGTGTGTATCCTGAGCAGGTGAGTTTCTGAGATTGTCTGAGGAAAGTTACTTCTTCAGAGCCACTTCCCGATCTTCTTTTTCTTTTTCTCTTGCTTTCCTTCTCTTTTGTCTTTATACTCAAAACCTCTAGTTTGAAGCCCTATGTACCAAGGAGAGCACCTGAACAGCAGGTAACCAATGCCTTACTGGCAACCTAAAGATACAATTTTCATAAACACGCATTGACAGATAGCATGCCCTGGGAGTGAATGTGATTCTTGGCTTGTCAACTGAAGGGCAGGACACAGGAGTTGCTCAAGTACGAGTGTTTATGTGAAGGACAGAGAAGCCAGACCACTTCTCTCCCATGCCATCATGTCTGAAATGGAACAGGATAGAAAACAGGGGTTCAGAGGCAGAATAAAGCATATTTATGGCTCATTTTTCTTTTCTGACTTCAGTACTACTTTAATTGTATGGTCATAGGGTAGATATAATCCATTTGTATTCTGCTTGTACAGAAAATTTTGGTTACCAAATAATGGGTAATTTAATAATATGGTCAACTTAGAGGTAATAAATGGAATATTAATATAAATGAATTAACTTTTCAAGCAAGAAATAAATTTTTGTTCCTTCTCTCCCAAAATGTGGTTGAATAGTAGATGGTGGAAAGCATACAAATGAATTTTGGTCCCCAAGCTGGAGCCAGCTACAGAACACAGTCATGTTGGAGGGTTCTACTCTCAGTATCTGTGCTTGTTTTCTTGTGATTATGCAAACCTTGAGGTAAAGAAAGCATATGTCTACTGATTTTACTTGTACTCATCTTTTCTCAGTCCTCACAAGGCTGTGAGTCCCCATGAGGTCACATTAATTTTAATAGATAAAATTTGCTGGTCCCTCACCACTCTTATATAACTATAGACAACTTAATTTCCAGCCGCAGCTTCTCGGTGAATTGGTTTGGGTCTGCATGATCAGTTCTCCCTGGGCTTCTTTGGGCCTTCTCTTAGTGTCTTCTGCCTGCAGGCTTTCGTTTTGAAGCCATGGAACCTACCCTGGCCACAGTTATAAATGCCCTTCACAGGAAAGTGACTTTGGAAGGAAATTGGAAGGATGTTTTGTCCCTAACTATAGTTTTCTTTTTTTTTCCCTTCAGATCCTAAATATGGGTGTCATGTCTCATTGAGTTCCATGTGCACACAGTTCTTGCCACTCCAGTCTGTAGCTCCCTTACCCATGTGGTGAGACTTGATGTGTGGTTCACATTTAGGGAGAGGCAGCGACCTCTCCCCGTATCTGCCCATAACTGTTCCTTAGCTATGCACAAACAAATGTTCCCCAACACATCCTGTGAACATCTCTTCTCTCCCCTCTTCTTTTTCTGATAGTCTCCAATAGTGAATATTAAACTTGACAGAAAATTAAAGTGATACCTTACAGTGGTCCCAACATCACTTTCAAACTAATAATCTAGTCGTATCAGCTATAGTCCTAAGGTTTAGAGGATAAACACCTTGCATTGTAAGCAGACAAATGTCTGGTCAGTGAATATAAAGAACTAAGTTATTGCCTATCCCCCCGTTTATTACTTCTGTGAACATTAGTAAATCATTAGACATGTTTGAGCTTCTTTAACTGCATAGGCATTGGGCTCCATTAGTTCTGAATTTTCTTCATTCTCTCTCATATGATACATCATTTAGGTGCTCTGTATTCTCACATCAGACAATTACAGAGCTTTGTGTACTGGCAACATCTAATTACTGTGAGCGAGTAATGTCGCATTGGTTAGCATAATTTCTAGTTATGTTTCATTAGTATACTCATTTAACAAGTCGTTATCAAACATCTACTACGTGCCAAGTATACTTCTAGGCACAAAGGATATATTAGTAAACAGACAGGCCAAATGCTGCTATCTCAGAAATAACATCTTAGTTTAAAAGATGGATAACAGGCACTAAACCAATGTGGGTTTTGAATTCAGAGAGCCCTAAGTGTTATGAAGAAGGGTACATCAGGACTCCTGGTGGGTGAACTACGTTAGGAGATAACACAGGAGCACAGACCTGAATGAGGTTCCTGAGCAGGGACAAAAGTATTTCAGGCAGAGGGAACAGCAAGTATCAAGTCTCCAAGACAGGATTATTCTTGGCAGGTTTGGGGAACAGAAAGATGGCCATGTAGACAGATAGAGTAAGCAAGGGAAACATGGTAGCTCACAGGGCCCTAGAGTAGCTGGGCCATGACAGGCTTTGTGATCCAGTGGAGAATCTGGATTGTTTTCTACATGAAATGAGAGGCCATAAAAATGGGGTCATAAACAGAGAGTGACACAATCTATGTTTTAAAATCATCAGTCACATGAGCAGTGAATAAGACAGGAGACAAGAAGAAGCAACAGGAAAACCAGTTAGGGGACTTCAAAGAAATGATGTCTCTGCCAGGACTTTGCAGTGGGCTCAAGAGATCCTTAGTGTAGTGGGAGATGCTAAGAAATTGGGAAAGATATATGTAAAGAAAACTTTAGCTCTCCCCATGGGAGTAAACTTAAAGTCACACAATTTGACTCACTGGATAAAGTCTCCTATTACGTTGACTTACTACCTATATTCCATGTTTACTTTATTATACTTGTGGTAACATTGTGGTTCCCACACCCTTCCCTGTTATTTTTCCAGTCTCCTCATCTACTGATTTCTTTCTATATCAAATTTGTTAACTTCTAGAATTCTAACGTTAGTTATGTTTGGGTTTTTCCCCTTTCCACCAAAATTTTGCTTTATTACCTGTTACCTATCTACCCAAAATTCTTCCTGTTCTATTCTTCACAACTTATCTACTGTCTTCTGCCCAACACTTAGATCTTGTGTTCTAGGCTTTCAGAGACTAACTCCGTATGTTGAGATGGTAAGTGCACAATCCTAGATTATTTTGTCCCTTCTTCTTTTTCTCACTGACAGTGAACTTCTGGAAAGGATAAGCACACTATCTGTGCTCTCACAGGCTCTGGTTTCCTGTCCCAGGCTTCAGTGTTATTAGCCATACGTGCATTTCAGGTTCATCTGGCTGTGTCCATTGTTTTCCATAAAAACAGAGTGGGAGCAGTTGTGTGACTGGTGGAACTTGATAGTCTTCCTGGAATAGTTTGGAACTGCAGTGTTCCCCAAAGCCCGGTGTATTGAAGGATTGGTTAATAGCTCAGTCCTATTGAGAGGTGGTGGACACTTGAGGAGGTAGGATTTAGTAGAAAGAAGTTAGGCCCCTGGGATGCGCTCTTTGTGGAGGTGTTAGGATTCAAATCTCTTTCTCTCTTTCACTTTCCAGCCATAAGAGGTGCAGTTTTGATCTGCAATATGCTTCTGCCAAGATGTACTACCCCAGGATCAAAGCAATGGTACCAACCAATCATGTACTGATATTGCTGAAACTGTAAGCTAAGATAAAATTTTTCTAAGTTGATGACCTTGGTTATTTGTTATAGTAACAAAAAGTTTACTGACAAACATTTCATATTATCTTATGGCCCAAGAAGCAATGAAACTTTCTAAATTGCTTCCATTTTGGCTGTCTGGGTATTACATGCTTCTGTCTAGCCCACTTTCCTTTGTCATGAAAGATGTGTGTCTGCATATTCTTTTTTGAGCTCATTTAATGTACGGTGTTCCTGTATCCCAAAAACTCCACCTATAATCTCTGAGGGCAAAACTCAGCCACCTAACATCTTTTATTTCATCATTTTGTAGCTTAGTTTTAATTCTTCTATTACCAACATATATTTCCAACAGAATTTTTCTGCTAGCTAATCTCCCTTCACATACCCTACAAACATCATACATCAGTCAGTGCTTATCAAAGAAACAGATTTAATGCAAGATATACAATGCAGAAGAATTTATAAGATTGGCTGACAAGGACCACCCAAGAGTCAGATGTGGAAAAGCACAGAAGAACTGTCTATGTGCTGCAGATTTGAAGAACCCAGTTGAAGGCCTGGAGCTCACTGTAGTGTCCCTTGAGAGTCTGTATCAGGAGGCTAGAGGGTCTGTGCTGGATCCAGGATACAGTGTCCCAGGTGAAGGTAAAGACTGGAGCTCCTCTGAGGAAACAGAAGCGAGCCTTCCTTCATTATTGTTTTGTTTCATTCAGGTGGCAAGCTTATTAGTTGGTGCCACCCACACTTAGGATGGGTCTCCTGTCTTCAGTAAATCCCTTCAGTCACACCCAGAACTGTGCAGATCCAGTTTAATTGGGCATTTCTTACTCAAGTTGACACCTGTCACACACTGCAAGTAATTATTTCTTCCACTACTTCACTATCACCTCTTTTGGAAAATAATCCCCATCAGTAGCACACATATTTGGTGATTAATGTATGTGTTCCATAATATACCTCATGCAACTTCCAGCTCTTTTGGAGCAAGTTTCCTTGTACCAATGTGTAAAACAGCTTCTAAATTTTCTATTTCCAGAGCATATAGATTCTTTAATATCCATTCATTCCCTGAATTTTCTAAAATGTAGGCTAACTACGAAATGCTTTCATCTGGTATTTACATTCAGTATCCCTGTTTCATCTGAGGACAAGGGAAGTTAAAGTAGGGCCCCATCCCAATATTACTCGAAGCAAAAACTTCTGCCCACCTCTCTTCTTTGAAATGAAAAAGCTGCTCCCACAGGGATGAATCAGAGTCAAACAGGAGCCCTGGGCAACATCAAGCTAATTTAATTTAGAAGGAAAGTCACCAGAGGGCATGGAGAAGAGGTATATTGGCACATTTGCTGACTAACTGACTGCTTTTGCAACATCTGTATATGTCTTGGATTGCATCTGGCCACAGTCCAGAGAAAATGTGGTTCTTTTGTTGCTTGGCTTTGTTTTGGTACCAGAACATTAGGTAGTTTATGAAATATCCTTCCTGAGAAATATCTAACAGCAAATATCATTGTTCTAGAGTGGTTATAGGCATAGACCTGCTTGGAGAAAGGGGCTGCACTGAGTAACCTCCAGGGACCTTTTGAATCTTGGATCTGCTGAATTTCTGCTGTAACCGGAGTTATATCTAACTGCTTCTTCTATAAAAGTCACTCCCAAAGGTCTCCCTTGCTGGAAGAGGTATGAGCAGCATGCAAATGAGCAACCTCAAGTCTTTCTGGGATTGCTATGTGGGCACCAATGCCCGGTCTGTTTCCACGTGCAGCTCTCATTCCCAGAGTTGTATCTCGTGCAGGGTGGAGCACCCCAGGTTGTGCCTGTAGACTCCACTTCTTCAGGAATCCTCCCTCACTGTTCAGCCCATGGTCACGCGATGTGTGGAAAGACTGTGTGTCCCCTCTCCCTGCCCAGCTAGTTTGGACTCAACCCTATAACCTAGAAAAGATTTCTGGTTGTCTTTGCAGGGACCTGTTTCACTGCTTCTGCCTCAACAGCATCAAAAAACTGAAACCTCAGGGTAGAGAACTTAGCCTCGACAATCATTCGTGTCGTGGATGATGAAAATGCGGTAGGGGAGGACAAGTTTGTTCTGTTCACAGGAGTCCCTGCATTTACAGTTCAGTGTATTGATCAGTCCAGGAATAACACAGCAGATGGACACATTAAAGTGACTAAAACTGCCTGTAAATTAAACTGGGCACCTGTGCTGTTCAACACTCAGACACCAGTCTTAGGCACACACCTACTTCCTCTGTGCAAGCACATCACGTGTGACCCAGTTGACTTAGAATTTTACTTGAAAGTTGTTCCATTCCCAGTCTGGTGTAGATGCCAGGTAAGGTTTGTTCTCTCTGAATCTGTCTACAACAAAATCCCTAAATTATAATCTTCATAAAATAAACCCCATCTCCTGTTGATACAGGAGAACACACTAGTACCGAGTTCAAAGTCCAGCAGAGCTGAGACAAAGATAACCTTTAAATTTGGCTTCCATGTGCAACACATGCCCAGACATAGCACTCAATTTCTTTTCAGAAAACACGTTTGATTTCCCTGTGACAGGACAGACTTATAATCAGTTTTGCAACCACAGAAACTTGAACTCTTACAGCTCCAGACTCCACTGCACAATTCCCCGGTACAAGCTTGGCCTCAGGTATATACACATACAGAAAGAGAGGGAGAGAGGGAGGGAGGAAGGGAGGGGAAGAGGGAGGGTGGAAGGGAGACAGAGGCAATCAGAAAGGGAAACCAAGGTGACATCATGTCCGCCACACACCCCAGATTCTGCTACGTCCAGCCCAGGATTCTGACTTGGCCTATCAGGGCTGACCAAATGCAGTGTTCCCCTCCAGATCTGTAAGATAAGAGCTGATATCTGCTGGGCGAGCAGCCTGCATTCCAAACTCAAGCATCTGGGGCGTAAGAACTCAGATCCTGGAACTTATTTCAAGGTCAATTTGCTCCAGAATCAAAACTCATTTGCCACAAAGCAGAGATATGCTAGAGAGGGGACGAGGGTCTCAAAAGGGGAAGGCATTCTCATTAAAATAGCTTTAGAAAAACTAAACCAAACAGCACACACACACACATACACGCGCGCACACACACACACACACACACACACACATACACACACCCTGAGGACCTGTGTGTTTTTAAACTCTTGCTAGAACTGAGAAATGTTTGCCACCAGAGGGGTGGGGTGGGGAATAGCACTATTTCTGCATCCTGTTACCTTGGGTTGAAAACAAAACGCCTCTTTCCCCTGCTGCTGCTGTGGCTTCCCATCTCGTCCATTTCATTCCATGCCACCAGGCCATTAGAAACTACCAGGAGCTCCTACAGACATTTTCCTGAGCCAGTGACAGATCTCCTTTGCTCAGGGGTAAGGCTCAGGGTGCCTGGAAAATTGGCAACAGTGACTTTGATTTTCTCATCAAATTGCTTTCTCACTGTGTTTTGTAGCCTAGGTCCCTCCATGGTCTTCTGTGTCTGGTCATTTCCCATTTTCATGCTTGGAGAAATGTTTTCTGTCTCTCTGTTTTTTGACTTCCAAACCACATCCTACATTTGAGATAGGGGTCTGCGTGGGGCACTGTGTCCTAAAGTACTGGGTAGAGCAAGGGGAATCACTGTGTGAAGGTAGCGTGGGAGCGGCCAGGTGGAGAAAAGCAGGCATCTGCTGAAGGGACCTGTCCTCTGTCCTGTGCTCCATGGAGCTGGTCCATTCCTGGCCTCTGTCTCCTCTCTAGAAAACAAAGCCCTTATTTGTAGATGATTTGTTACATCCTGACAATGTAGGATCTGTCTGCGTGAGGACAGCAAAAGGCACCTCTAGCTAGCTGGTCCTCAGGATTCACCAGCAGACCAAATCAGAACATGAAGAATCATCTGTGTCCTGAATACACATCCCCAGTATCACACTCTAGCATCCTGGAAGGCTGAAATGGCATGTGCTGAGCAGGCCACTAGCATTTTTTTTTATTTAAGAGAAAAAAAGACATATATAAGAAAGACAAAAAGCAAAAGAGACAAACAAACAACTAGAGTGAATGCACAACAGTAACATTACAGGTTTACAAAGCAGGATGATAGAAACTTGACAATGGTTGCAATACTGCGTATCATTATCTTCAAAATGGTTGTTTACATTAACAGATACAGACATGTAAAATTGATCTAATCATATGAGTATTAACTGTTCTTTCTCAATATCTAATACATTCAGCAGTATGTTTGTTTTAGTTATCTTACATATACATATACATAGATTTATATCTTTTCCTTTTCCCTTCCCTCTTTCCCCCTTTTCCCTTCCCAATTACTTTTGCTCTTTGAGCTGTTTTTTACCCTTACATAGTATTTATTATAGATTTTGGATCATACTTTTTTTCAGTTTCTTACACTAGGGAGACAGTACGGTATTCACACATGTGGGTTTGATTTATCTCACTTATGAGTATGGTCTCAGGTCGTGTCCATTTACTTATAAAAGTCTCGATGCAATCTTTCTTAACAGCTGAGTAGTACTCCATTGTACAAAAATACCACGTCTTTTTTATCCATTCTTTGATTGATGGGCACTTGGGTTGTTTCCAAGATCTGGTTATTACAAATTGAGTTGCTATAAACATGGGTGCACAAATATCACTGTGGTATGATGTTTTCAGTTCTTCTGGGAAAATGCCCAGAAGTGGGATAGCTGGGTTGAATGGGATCTCTAATCCTAGCTTCTTGAGGAATCTCCACACTGACTTCCACAGTGGTTGCACCAGTCTACACTCCCACCAACTGTGTTGGTTCTTGCTATAGGCTCTGGAGAGGACTCTAGAATAGACCATCCCTGGGCACTAACCAAGAGAAGAGCCTCAATTATCAGTTTCCTGTCCATTGAAATGAGCCCCCTATCACACACATTCTCATCACTGTCTTAGGGTTCAGAAGGTTTAGAAAAATGCACAAGGAAAGGGCCCTGCTTTCTAGGAGCTATGAACTAAGAGACATGATGGCCTGGACACCCCATATATAGATGGAGCTTGTCTGAGTTATTGTCTTGTCCCTGTGACACAATAAGTAATATGCCCCACTTAAAAGAAGAGCGGCTTATTTTGGTTGACACTTTTAGTCCCTAGTACAATGGCCCCAAAGCAGGGCAGCATGGAGGAAGTAGACATAGTGGAAGACAAGCTGCTCCTGTCATTTTAGCCAGGAAGCAGAGAGGAAGGAGCAGCCTGGGAGGGAGGTGCACCTTCACAGGTCATGCCCTCACCCCAGCCAGCAGCCTTCCCTGACCAGGCCCAGCCTCCTAACAGCCAGCCAGCTATGGTGCTCCTGTAATCTAGCCCACTTCCAGAAGTTCTGCAGTGAGTGCATGAGGGCTCTGGGGCTCATTCTTGATGTAAACTATAAATAACAGAGCTACTGTTTAGTAAGAACATGCTACGAGTCAGGAATCACACTAACCATGTTTTTATTAATATGTGTCAATTGTACAAATTAACGGAGTTCACTGTGCAATCTCAGTGCATGTATACAGTGGGCCTAACATCCCATTTTGTCATCCAGTCGGTGGTACACATACCATGACCACAGACGACACATTGCCGAGGAGGAAATCGAAGTTGTGAGGCCCAGTCTCCAGAAAGAGTCAGCTTCTGAAGAGTGGGGATTTGAACTCAAGTCCCTCAGCACCCCAAATCACAGCATGAGTGTTTCAACATGGTGTGTGTGGCCTCAAACAGCGGGATGCTCAACTGGAAATATATCGGCATCACTTTGGGATGGAGAGGGAGGAACAAGGAGCAAAACCCATATGGACATAGGATCACCTGCTTCCAGCACACCACAAGGTGAGGCAGTCAGGAGACTGGGGCAGAATGGGACCATTGGGGAGAGGAGTTGATAGGACAGACAGAGAGCAGGAATGGGGCCAGGCAAGGGTCCCGGGGCCAGCCATGCTCATCACATCACAGGCAGCACCTCCAGGGTCTCACTTTCAGTGACACATATTCTAAACCCAAGCCTGCTTTCCAGTTCCATCATCTGGGCGAACAATAATGCAACTTCCTGGCTTTATGTGCTTTGAGACCTGGGACGGGCAATGGCAGCTTTATAACTCAAGAGACCTTTAAACTAGAACTGACAAAGCGGTGACAGTCTCAGAGCAAAACTCACCCAGAGCTGGCCAGAAAACTGGGCCAAATAGCAGGGAAGAGCTTCGGGCCATTTCTGGCCTTAGGGAACAACCCAGTGGCTCTCAGCAACTTCCCGGGGGCTTCCTCTGGGGCTGCTGTCCTTCCCGGGGCTGGCAGGAGGAGCAATCTGCCTCACACCTCCAAATCAGCCCCTTACCTCCTAAAGGACTGTTGGCACTTTTGTCCCCTTTGGGAAGAATAAGTGATTAACAGAAAAAGAGCTGACCCATTTTGGGGAAAGAGTTTATTTTCCAAGCATAACTCTGTACTTGCTAATAATAGAGCTGGAGCAGAGAGTGAGTCTCCACGGACCATGGGCAGCATTCATCCTGACCTCTGCACCACCCCGTGGGGCATGTGGGCATTCAGCGGAACTGCCGTCTTCACCCGAACTGCACAGAGATGACGACAGCACTAGAAACACAGGCTACTGCTCTTGGAATCCCTGGAGGCACTGCTGTCTATGTGGGGGGAAGAGGGCTCCCCAGGAGAAAGTGGGCCCCTCAGTCTATCTCTCCAGTTCCAGACTGGCAGGAACCTCTCTCTCCTGATCTCAGGGATGCCTTTCAAGCATGAAGCACCTCCCTGTCATGTGCACCCAGGCACTGAGAGGCCACTCTGAGTCCCTTCCTGACACCAACATGTGAGTTTTCTGCCAAGCTGAGGGGAACAGGCTCAGTGTATACCTGCGATGCAAAATGGGAACTGGCAGACTAAGGCAAGCAGCCTAGGGAAGGAGGAAGCAGGGACAAAATAGCCAAACATCTGGGCTCCTCTACGTCTTCAGGTACCAAATCAAGGCTGGTATGTGATGGTGCTGTCTCAGGCATAAATACAACTTTCGGTTTCTACAGCCTTATGACCATGAGATAGTCATGTAACCTCTCTGAGTTTCAGTTTTTTCTGCTGTGACCTGGCAATGACAACCTGTCCTTCTGCAGTGGGTGAGCATTCAGAGCCATCGTGCACATCGCCTTCTTGACAGAGAGCCTGGCTTTCACCCATCTCACGGTGCAGGCGCTGCGGGCACAATGCTTTAAGATCAGATGATTGAATCTGAGACTTGGAAAGTTACACATTTTTGCACATGTGAAAGACGTACCCATGCTGTCATGAAGCCTCTGCTCAGCCTGACATTTGGAGATCAATGTGGAAAAGGGGGAGAGAGAGTGCCCCAGAGAAATAGCGCAAGGGGTAGATTAGGAATTAGGCATTTTAACTGATCGCGTTGTAACAGAAATTCATGCCTCAGAGAGGACCTCTGGGGGCTTTGGAAAAATTAAGATGACTAGTTCAGAGATCTCAGGGTGAGGGGCCAGGCTATGGGGAAACTCAGAAATCTAGCCTGTGTTCAGTGAGAGGACTGTGTGGGTCTGCTTTTAGGAGCAACCTATGAGCTTCAAGGGCAGAGAACCTGATAATAGCTCCTCAAGGAAAAGCACCTAACCAGGTTCTTTCCTACAAAATAAAGGGTCAGATGAGAAATGAAGGAGTCCTGTGAGGAATGTGGATTGGAGGAAGGGAAGCAGGAACGAAGAGGATACTGGGAAGGACAGAGGTTGGCAGAGGTTGCACATCCCCAAACGCACCTGGTCCCAAGGAGTCAAGCTTCAGCGGGGGGAAGTGGCAGCAGGAACTGATCATTTCTCCTGTGTTTAGATCGTCTGGGGGTGCATGGTGGATGTCACAGTGCCAGGGTTCTCTGGCAGAGCCTGAAGGAAAGGGGAAAATCGCACCACTGAGGCCCAGCCTTACTCTCAGGGATTTAGGGCCAGACTACCTGCTCTTCTGCACATGGAGCCAGAGCAGGGGGGAAACAGCCTACTCCTATCAGTGAAGCCATGCTGCACCTCTTCTGACTGGTGTGGCTCAGTAAACTCGTGCTCCACTGTGTTGGTAGTGAAGACTTCAGTGTAGCGCACTCCTGTCAGTAGTTCAGCCTTCGATAAACACACAAGGTGCCAGTGTACAGTGCTTCAGCGGTAGCTGTCAGCACTTTCAGTTTGATTTAACTCAATAAGCATGTGTGTGACATTTGGTGTGCCTCCACTGCTTTCCCTGAGTTCTGCTTCACTCCACGAAACTCTAGATAGACTTTGGGATGGAAACATTTTATTCATCAATTTCAGTAAGCTGATGATGCATTATAGGAGCCAAAAATGCTTTTCATATTACACATTGTGAAAAGCACTCTAAACATTTCCAGTATTTTTGTGAAACTACAGTGTCTTGGTTATCTATGGCTGCATAACAAATAAGCCCATGACTTAGCAGTTTAACTGCAGTCTTATCTCCCTGTCCTTCATGGCTCCTGTGGAGCAGGAACTGAGGAGCAACTTGACTGGAAAGTTCTAGGTTAGTGTCACGTTAAAGGTTGAAGTCAGTTGCAGGCTGGGGTTGAAGACACCCACAGTGGATAATCCACTTTGAAGGTGACTCCTGTGCATGACTAGTAGCTCAGTGCTGGTTACTTGTGGTGATGCAGGTGGCTGTCTAAGAAGCTGCTTTGGGGGAGCATAGGCTTTGCTGGCCAAACAGCTGATAGAAGACAACAGGGCAAGAATAGTAACACCTTTAATGATCTGGCTTCTGATGTCACATACCATTACCTCTGCCACATTTTATAAGTCACATAAGGCTACTCCTGATCCCTGCTGGACGGGGAGTATACAAGGGTATGTGGTGTACCAAGAAGTGAAGGCCACCTTCAGTGGATGGCTACCACAACTAGAAAATAATCTTCAGAAGGTACCATTTCAAAAATACGCTCACCTCTATAGATACATGAGTGAACAGTGATAGCTCCACATGGGAAAAGCCTATTGTTCTCAACTTAGCTGGCATGGTCTAGTGTTGCTGTATCATATCCCATCACTAAATTGCAGCCCCATTCTTGTGTGAGGTTTTCCTTCTTCCTAAACCTCGTGTTTTCCTGACAGTACCATTGTGTTCCCGGCCCCAGCTCCTTGCCACTAGCAACAGGACTAGCATATATTTTTAGGTTCCCAGCTCCTTTTGAATTAAAACCTTCTTGTCTTTCTTCTCTGATCCTTTCCTCTTTCCTTTATGACCAGAAACTCCTTTGATCTAGTCTATTGTTCTCCCAGTCCCACAGAAGTGTGATTTCACACAGAAAAGTCAGATAGAAAAAGAGCGAGAGGATTTATCCTGTAAATACCAGCTGCATGTACACACACAGCACGGGACGTGATTATGAAATGCCATTGTACATGCAGGATCCAAGGATTAGCTCTGCCTAAGACTTAAAGTACCATTTGGATCAAATTCAAGTTCTAATTGAGTTTCTCCACCTTCCCACACTAGGATATCCTGTTACTACCTCATATTTAACATGTATATGTAGATACCAATTCATCACCCTCCCAAATCCAGCTCCCCAGGCCTGAAGCACAGTTTCTTGTCCATGTTCCCAACTTGTCCCTCTCTCAGGAGCAAAAGGTAAAACCTTGATAACTTCTCAGCTCTCTGGATCTCTTCTGCCCGCAATGTACGCTTAGTCATAAATGTTTAAGTGTTCTCCCACATACCCTTCTCTTCCGTTCTTAGAGATACCCTAGGTTTAATTACCTCTCCTCACCTTATTTACATTGTTCTCTCGAGTTATTCAGCCACCTCGAATGCCTTCAGTCCCGTCAGTTCTCCATGCTTCCACTCGATCAATTTTTCTTAAATGCCACATTTATTATTGCATTTTTTGGTTCAAGAAATATTTCAATGTTTCTTCACTGATGTTGGAATAAAGTTTAAACTCCCTGCCCTGGTTTTTAGGATCCTCAGCACTCATCCCAAAGTATGTTTCTACTAACTTTTTCCTCCCATCAAGGTGGGTTGTGCTTCTATGTGCCAGCCCATGTAATTCCTCGCTCTGCTCACTGGCCTAGTATAACACTTTCTATTAAAAGCAAGCTCTGCTTGCTTTTCTCATAGATAAGACAGCATCTTCCCCACCCTGCTGTGTTGAACACACTGTTCATGAACCAAGAAGAAATTGGTGCTTAGTTTTTAATGGATTTTGTGGACCAAAACCCCAATAGAAACCCCAAGAACAAAGGCTCTAATAAATTCCTCCCTAACCCTTCTGGCTCCACAGCTGCCTCAGGTGGAGAGAGCAGATCTTCCAGTCATGGTTGAAGCCAAAAGCATTTCACTCTACATCAGAGAGGAGGATGTCATGCAGCATTCCCACAGTAGAGGACAGACCCTTCATTTCCTCTGCTGTGGTTGATTTCCCAGCTTCATTTGTTTGTTTGCACTGAGTTTATTTTCTCTCTCAGTTTACCCTGTTCATTGTTTGACAATTCATTGATTATTCTGGTGCCACTGGCAAGTGTCCTATTTAGGGCTACCCACTGTGGGAAACTGGAGTAATTTGTGCTTGTAGGTTTTTGTTTTCCACAAGATGCTTGTGGAATTGTGCAAATGACTGAAACAAAGAAATGTATTTCTCCTGTTGCCAAGGGCTGGAGCTTCCGCCCTTGCCTGGAGGAGGGGATGGAAACCAGAGAAAGACAGACATCCTGAGGTCTGCCTTCCTCTGGAAGGGGAAGCCCTATCTTTAGTGCCTTCTCTCTGAGAAAGAATAGCAACCCTAAACCCACATCCTAATTAGCATTTATATTAAGTCAACTAGGAAAGAGGAAAAAGATTTGAAGGCAGAAGACTGTTTGGCACTTAAGGAAAAGAGAATGAAGGGGAGCCATTCTTTGCACATCTAGCGAATAAGAATCTAGTAAGTGGCAGGCCCATGGTTTGGCATTGTTTTTCATACAAAAAAAAAAAAAAAAACCACCAAGAAATAAACCCAGCTCAAATGCTCAGATGTAAATAAACCCCAGTATGCTTCTCTGGGACTATTAAGAAATTTTTCGATCTTCTCAGGATTATGTCAAAACTTGTCAAAGGAACTCCAACCTAAGTCACAGTCAGGAAACGACCCAACAGGAGAGCAGATCTGGGGAAACTGAAATAAGAGGTGGTGAAAGCTTGAATCACAGCTTCCATAACCCAGCGTTGGCCATGTCCTCACCAACTGGGTTTGGTCTGGGTAGAGATGACTTCAATCTAGGACTTTGGCCATATCTCTAAGATCTATTATTAACCTGGCATAATAATCATGAAATAGTACAGCCTCCTAAGCAACCCAAATCTAAGTTTTCGGTGCAACTGAGAAAAAACTCCAAAGTGAGAAAAGAAGTGCCAGCATGACCCAGAGGATTTACATGACAGTCACATCTTCTGTATCCAGATTCTAGAGATGCAGGGCCCTGCAGGACCTTTGCTCTTAATAAGTTTTGGAGAAAAGTCAGATGAGAGTGCTTCGTGTCCATTCCCTGACCCCAGCACCTCCATTTTCCTTGGTTTTGACTGCTGAGCTTGAACACAGGTTTACTTCATAAAACAGTTCCCTAATTTTTAAGAAAAAATATTCTCAGTTATTATTTTAGCTAATGTTTGGAGCTACCATGCAATAAAGCCAAAAGAATCAAGATTAACAGTTTGATACCTTACTATGACTTTGCCATGAGCTCATTGCATCTATTTAGGACACTACCAAATGCAGATATCTCTGAGAATGTTTTCTCATCTGACAAATGGACCAGTTGGGTCCAATGGCATTAGAGAAAGTATCACAAACAAAGTATACCTGAAGAGAGAGGGCTGGAGGGAGCGGGAAGAAAGGAAGAGCAAGGGGTAAGTGATAGGCTGAACAAGGAAGAGGGAATTGGTGTGCACAGATTCTCGGACACGGTGTCTGGGACACGACTGGAAATCAGGAAGGTGCCTACCAAGACACAGGCCCACTGGTAAAGAAGTGGGAGATGTGACTGAAAAATGCAGAGAATACTTAATTTTTAAAAAATCTATTACATTAAAAGACACATTGTCCTCAGAATGTTTGTCCTCCCTTCAGAGTTACTTTTTTAAATCATCCTTGCCACTTTCCAAAGCAGTTTGGGAAGTCCTCTTTCATGAGGCTGTCTTTAGCTATGCTGTCATGGTTGCCTGAATGTCCTGACTTGACTCAAGACATTTTCCCTTCATGGACATTTTGTCTTGGGGGAAGAGCCAGAGTCACACAGTGTGAGACATGTGCTTTGGGGAGGTGATTGCATCATAAGAGCACATAGCAGATGACTATTAGAAAGTAGGGGAGGCTGAAGAGGCAGGTCCCTGGGGTGTGACATGGGAGGATGCTTTGCTCTCTTCTTCCCAGCCACCATGACATGAGCAGCTTCTCTCCACCCAGGCCCTGCTACACGTGGGTTCTCTGGGTAAGCCTGCCAAAACTGGACTAAAGTTCTGCCTGTGAGCCAAAATAAACTTCTCCTCCTTTAAATTGTGGGCATTGGTTATTTGTCCCAGAGATAAAGGAAGCAGTAAGACAGAAGGCACGAGGCAGCAGCCACCTTCACCATGTATTTCATGAGTGCCTTGTAAAGATACTCGTGAGTGAGGACTTCAGAACCGTGAGAACTGCAACATGGCAAGACCCATGGGGTAACTGTGTGTAAAGTGCGGGGAGTTTTTTGAGGAGGATTAATGGAAACGTGGCACTTATTGTAACTATTTTAAATTTAAATGGTCACCATTTATTTTGATCGTATCCCCATTAGCTATCAGGTCCATTGTGTATGAAAAATAGTGTGATTCTGTCACAAGGAAATGGTATGACACTGTCACTGTCCTTTTACTGCCTCCAAAGAAGGAGTTTTTATAATCAGTCGATTTGTAGAAAGAATCAAAAAAATATTCAAACAACCAAAAGCAGTATTTCAAACACCTATCCTAAGTCAGCATGAGTACTGAAAACCTTCCTATTCAGTCATCTCATTAACTTGCTCAAAAAGGTTTATCGGCGATTGAGGTATACTAGGTTTTGGCAACAAAGGAGGCAAAATAGAATCATTCCTTGCCTTCATGGAGTCTACTGTCTAGTTTATACTTTAGTATGCTGAGTGCCAATAAATAGGTACAATAATTTTCAATCATGTTTTCCTTCAATATGTGCATGATTTTACAGACAAAGAGACTGAGTTTAGGGATTCTCAGATATCTTATTCAGTGTTTCACAGTTAATAATCACAACAGGGCAGACTTAAACCAGTTTAGATAGCACCGAACTGATACTGTTTCCTTGGTATATACATTTCACCTCTCTTCCTTCAAGCAAGAAGGGGCATTAGAGAGGGACAGAAAAAAATGGGGAAAGGGAGAGCCTGCAAATATATTGCGCCATGTCATGAATAGGGTTACCTAGCCAGGAGAAGTTAACACTTATTCATAAAAAGTGTTATATTTATAATTTGTCCATGATTTGACTACCTA
This sequence comes from Dasyprocta punctata, assembly GCA_004363535.1. NCBI lineage: Eukaryota > Metazoa > Chordata > Mammalia > Rodentia > Dasyproctidae > Dasyprocta > Dasyprocta punctata. Next base: position 51,016 of record RJWM01000082.1, on the reverse strand, counting down.
AACCTACTGGAGCAAGATTTGCTGTGACAAACAAACAAGCTACAAAAAGAAAACGAGCTCCAGGAAGGTCTACATCAGCAGGACAACTGAGGAATGCAGCCTATCACTGGTCGGATTTCTGAAGGAGACAAGAGGAGGCAGCCAGTAGCCTCAAAGGCACAAGTTCATAACACCTCTGCCCGTGAATGTGTCCTTCCTTGTCAGTTCCTAGCTGGTGGCTAGTGATGCAGACACTTGTGTGAGAGGTACAAGCTCTACGCTGCTCAAAGCTATCAGCACTCACATGTGAGGTGTGAGCAAGACAGATCCTGTGGTACTCAGGGCATCAAAAGAGATTACCCAAACACCAGTAACAGATTTTAATTTAGATGATCATTGTGGGGGCTGGGGGACAGCATGCTGAGAAAGGGATAAATTTAACTCCAGGGTAGCAAAAGGAATGAGATGGAATGCATGATAAGGTACATGTAGAGGTCTATTTATGTGGCTTTCTATGCCATGGCCTCTCTTTTGTGCTACACAGCAGGCTGGGGTAGTGAAACTCCCCAAAGTAGGCTGGCCCTGTGCCTGGGATTCTAGAGGGCCAGGAAGAAATTAACAGCTATCATTGCTCTTTGTTACCTTGAGACAAACAAGCACATGCTTGTTAACAATGCAGACTATTCAACACACTGTATTGTGTTTCTGGTGGGGTATGGGTGGGCCCCACCATGACAGAACACTTTCAGGAGTCATTTTTCACAAACTGCACTGATTGATTGATGATTGATTGATTGATTGTCTTGGTTACTATTTGAAATCTTCCACTGGAAAAGTCCCCTTACTATTTTCCAAGCTCAGTATCACCATGACTATTTAAAGTTCAAAGATTTGCCATTCATCCTTTCTGCTTCTGTCTAATGAGAGACGACTTAGTACATATCTGTTTGGACATCAGTCACAGATTTATTTACTCAGTTATTCAACAGCTGTTTTTTGACTAATCAACTATTATTTACCAAGCGCAGTGGTAGATGCAAAAAATAAAGCAATGAGAAGCAAAACATGGCTCTGTCTTCCACAGAAGGGTTTTTATTGGTGAAGGGAGACGAATGGTGGAAGAGCATTTAAAATTTTAATAAGCAACATGGTGGAGGGAAGTACAGGATTAAAGAAGCAGTGATGAAAAGTGAGAAGAGAGTTCAAGGAGGGTCCCTGAGGCAGCTAAGATAAGGACTTTGTAAAGAGGGACCACTAAAGCTGATGGTGTAAACTGAAGAAGACCTTGGATAAAGTCTCTTAGCAAACTCGGAACAGAAGGCAACATTCACATCCTGATAAAGAGCATCACCAAGTACTCTTGACTAACATCACACTTAGTGGCAACAAACTGGAAGCACCTACCCAAAGTTTAGAGAAAAGACCAGGTTGGCTGCTCTCACCACAGGAATTCAGCATTGAATCTAGCCAGGTAGTTAAGCAAGAAAAATACGAAACTGTATGTAGATTGGAAAGGAAGAATTAAAACTGCTTCTGTTTGTGAATGCCATGATTATATACAGAGAAAAATTCTAAAGAGACTGCTAAGAAATTATGAGAACTAACAGGAAAGTTCAGCTAAGTTGCAGGGCACATGATAAATACATGAAATTAAATCACATCTACACATTATCAATGAACAATCTGAAAATGAATCCAATTATAACTGTATTTAAAATAAGAAAATATTCCATCATAATATTAACCATGAAATCCGCACTCTAAAAACTACAAAACATTACCAAAAGAAAATTTTAGAAATCCACAGAAAAGAACCGGCATCCATGTTTAAGGATTAGAAGACTTAATATTATTAAGATGTTAAACCTCCAAATTCATTGATACATGAAATATAATCCCTGTGCAAATCCCAGTGTCGTTTTTTATTTGCAGAAACTGGCAAGTTGATCCAAAAATTAATATGGCAATGCCAGAGATCTGAAATAGCTATAGTAACCTTGAAAACAAAGAATTTAATTGGAAATCTGTCATATTTCCTAATTTCAAAACTTACTAGCAAGTGATAGTAATGAAAACAACGTTACTGATGGTAGGGTAGATATAGAGACCAATAGGTGGTAATAAAATGCAAAATTGAAACTCCCAAATTTGTGCTGAATTAATTTTTGACAAATGTGTCAAGGAAATTCCACAGGGAAAGGAATTATTTTTTTTTTATTAAATGGTGTTAGGACAACAGGATAGCCACATTCAGAAGAATGAAGTTGATTTCTACCTCACACCCAAAATGAACAAACAGATAACAAACAAACAAGAGCTAAAAATTGATCATGGACCTTGACATAATAACTAAAATAATAAAACTGCCAGAAAAATTTTCAGGGTAAATCTCTGCAAATAATTTCTTATGTATGATAATAAAAGTCCAAGTGAGAAAAGAAAAGCCAGGTAACTTGAATCACATCAAAATATTTAAAAAGTTTGTGATTTAAAGGACACCAGGAAGAAAATGAAAAGAGAATACTTAAATGGAAGGATCTTCTCACAGATCACATATTTATCTAAAAAATGCTACACAGAATATATAAAGAGCCCTTATAACTCAATAATAAATGACACATTCAATTTCAAAAAGAGGACCTCTTTGGGAATGGGCCTTTCACCAAAGCAGATATACAAAATGTCCAATAAGCACATGAAATTATGTTCACCATCATTAATCATTAGAGAAATGCAATCAAATTACAATTAGATACCACTTAACACCAACTAAGAAGGTTATAAGGAAGAAGGAGATAACAAAAAGTGCCAGGGAGGATGCAAAGATGGAAGTCTCCATGCATTGCCAACAGTATTATAAAATGGTGTGGCTACTTTGGAAGACAGTGTGGCAGGTCCTGAAAAGTTTAAATACAGAGTTGCATTTAAACACACATCTACGGTAGAATGTGAACTTTCTCATTCACAGCATTATTTGTCAATGATAAAAAGCAAATAAAATCCATCTGATGAAAAAACTAAATGTGGTATATCACTACAACAGGATATTGCTTGGTTATAAAAAGAAATGGAGTACGATATATGCATGCCACAATACAGATGAGCTTTGAAAAAATTAGGCAAAATAAAATAAGTCATTCACAAAAGATCACACTTTATGATTCCATTTATACTCAATGACCAGAAAAGGCCAATCTATGGAAACCAAAGTAGACCAATTGTTGCCTAGGGCTGATAGCGAGGGAAAGGCTGTGCTGAGTCATACCGTGAAAGGATGTAGAGTCTTGGCCAGTGATGACAAAGCTTTCAGAGACTGAGTGCCAGACTACAACCAAAAACCCAATTATTTATCACAAAGTTCCAACATAGAAATTCAGCTTGAATACTGAGGTTTTAATTTGGAAGGAACAACTCATGCATTAGTATCTTTTGTCTTAAAAGAAAAACACAGTAACTGAGTGCCATAGGTTCACCACCACTGGTCTAGGGAATAAAGTTTGAATTTCCTTGCAATGGGCAAAGATCAAATGTTTCAGCCAAAAAGTGACAATTGCTGTTATATGGGCTATTAATTGGACAGAACAAAAACAGAAATTGAGAAATCGGTTAGTTGTTAAGTGGAGAGATGTTTGTACCTTGAACTAGTATGGGTGATTATGAGCTGTCTTTAGAAGGAAAAGTTGACAGGACTTGATGATTAAATATGGATGACAAATGAAAGGAAGGCATGGATGACTCCTGGGTGTTTGGCATAACCACTCGAGTGGATGGAGACAGAGAGAGACAACTGAATGTAAACATATATAGCACAGTATAGTAAATCTTGGTTCACAAACTTTATTTTTTTCATGATTCTAGTCACAGAATTCATTCCACAATTCTGACTGCAACAAAATTGCTAAGCTTGGAACAAATTCTGAAAACAGAATCATGGAAAGAATTAAAGTCACAAACCAAGGTACCACCATATTAGTTTAAAAAGGAGAACTCAATTTTGGGAAGGTTAAATTTGAGCTTTCTGAAAGGTGTGCAGGTGGAAATGTCAAATAGACAGATGGATATGTGAGTCTAGAACTCAGAGATGTTTGGACTGGAGATACAAATTTGGGAGTCATTAACATAAAGATGCTATTTCAACAAGATCACCTAGGGAGAGTGTACAGAAGCCAAAGCAATTTTAAATGCTAAAGACAAATGTTAGTTTCACTATCTGATTATCAAACTAGAAAAGCACTAGGAACTCTATAGGGAGTGTATAGTAAGTAGAACCAATCTCTTGAGAACTCAGAATCTAATTGGCAGAGACTGAGTTTAGTAGAAAGATGTTGTCGTCATATTTGATAACTGGGAAGGTGCTGACATTAACCACTCAAACCATGTCTGGCTACAGGATGGTACGGTGCTGTACACCCCACCTTGCACTCACTGTGTAGAAAAGTAGGTGGATCACAGAAAAGTGAGATATGAGTGGATTCAGCAAACAGAGGAACACAGAACACTCAGTAAATTCAGGCAGCACCTATTTATTGATTTGCATGGAGGAGTTTCATATTTCCACAGCTGGGAAAACCAATCATGAATAGCAAACAACAACTAGAGGACAAGGAAGTAGTTTTCATTAATGACACAGCCAGCAAAAAATTATTGAGATGTTTAGTTACATTCTTTTTAAACCTGATTCATTGTTTTTGCTAATAGAAGGATTATACCTCCAAATCCAACTCTAGTACAATGGCAGGTCTTGCCTATGGTCTGTGCTTAAGCAGTGCTTGGTCCAGTATTTGGAGTGCAATGCATGAAGAATTCTCAACAAATGTTTGTTGAATAAATGGCTAATAAGCATGAAATGCCTCTAAATAAGTAAAAGCAAAAACAAGGATAGAAAAGCTCTCCTCTCCTCTCAACTCGTCAGACACAGGCCACAGTTTAACTTCAGACCCATGTGGCTGGGAAGTGCTTTATATATCGCCAAACACATTTGTTTTCACATTTCTTTGGGAATCTGCATGGAATCAGAATCCAGGCTTCCTAGGGTACCTAGAGAAAGGGAAGGAAGTTGGTTTGAACTGACAAGCACTGTGATCTCCTAACCCTTCTCCAACTAAAGAAACAATTTTATCTACCTCTGAGTGAGATTTCATTGGAACAAGTGATTTAATTATTTAAAGGTGTTTTAAATGAGACTTAAGGTTATAAAGTAATGTGATGGAAATTGTCCTTTTTGTCATTAAAACTGAGACCCATAGAAGTTAGTGAGCTCCACAAACTCTCACACTTAGTTGGTCAGCAGGTGTCATTATGAAGGCGCTTTTCACAAAATCATGTTTCTTATCAAATTCCTCACCAACCACTGGGAGGATCTGCTGCCCGAAGTGGTCCTATGCACAAAAAGACCGGGGTCCCCAGGGCACTGTCCACCTGGAATTTGAGTGTGGGGTAGGTAGGATAGGGCCCACCCAGATGAAAGCCTGTCCTATTTTGACCCTCCTTTGACTTTTAGAAGAAAGTTGATATTGAGCATTACCAGAAAAGTGCCCCCATCTCTGATTCTATTCATGATGCAGCTCTAAATTTTCCTGGAAGCATGAACTTCAAGCCTAGGAGATACTTTCTGCCAAGAGGCAGATGGATAACTCAGATGATCCCTGATTCTGACCCAAATCATTATTCAGAAATATGAACCATTTATAATTACACCTCCAAAGTAACTCCTTGCTTCACAAGGGAAAAATTTGTGACAAAATAGACACTTTGCTGAGCATTCACACTTTGGGTTTGGCAAGACCTGTGGGCCTTTCACACTGAGGCTTTGTTTCATGTTGTGTCTGGACCAGCAGATCCATTTCCCACCCACTCTGCTTTCAATTCCTAAGTACTGGTCAATGGTAAGGTTGCTATCTTGGCAACTGACACAATAAATGTAGGCAGGATATTTACATTCCCTATTATATGTTTTAAAATTTCCTTGGCAGAAGAATGGTGAATGCAAAGCAATAGTATGGCTGGGAGGCAGGGGGCCATAATTAAAATCCCTTTTTGTTTTTTAAATGGCTTATTAAAATGCTTGTGAAACCTGCTACACAAAGCAGCAGCCAAAACCCTGTTGCTGCTAAATGGAATGAAATGGATTTTTCAAATGTCACGCTAGTATCCACTTAATAATACATTTTTCTATAGACAGGACAATAATATATATTTTAATCACTTTTTTACAGGCAAATAGACTGCACAGGAGCTGCCCTTCACTGGCACTTGGAAATTATAAATTTTTCAATAACCTTTTCTATTATTCATCCTGTGTTATTCCGTAACATTTCTGCATGAGGAATGTGCTTCCTGGACACTTTATGAATCTCTTCTATTATTTATTAAACAGCAAGGTGTCTCCCTACAACCCTCACCCCAAACCCCTAGAGAGGACTGCCTGGAGGAGGGTCTAAACATGGATAGCTACATCCTGGGTTATTAATTATTTTGTATCTATAAGAGGTTCTGATTGACTAGATTTTTCCACGTGGCTCGACTTTGACTGCCCGAGGTGTGCAGGCTCAGGGAGTGATCTGCACTCTTTGGGAGAGGGCAGGGAAGATAAGGAGCTGGAAAGAGCCCTTTCTTATAGAAGGACACTGTATTTACTGCTCTTGCAGTGTCCCGATTCCAGGAAGAAGCTCTTTGGGGTAAAACTCTGACCAGGGAGGAAGGATCGGTGATTGCATTTTTTGCAAAAGGTAAAGGACCTAATTTAGAAAAATCTCCTTTTTTTTTTTTTCCCATGGCTCTTGTGCACATAGTAGTTTTTTTGTCTGGATAATTCTGACTCATTCTTCACATCTCGACTATATCCTGTGCTCTCTGGGGTAGGGGGGAGTGGGTTTCTCCCCAGACACACCCCTAGAATAATAACTCTTCCTGCGCTTCAAGGGGCCATGAACTTAGCTATCTCAGCATTGTCACACTGTGTTATGTCATTGTTTAGAGCTACGTGAGACAGGGACACTTTCTCTCCTGCTAACCATATAAACTCTCTGAGAGGAAATGGAGTTAGCAGTAAGTAGGTCTCTCATCATTATTTGGAATGAGTGAATGAAGACATAAATAGTAAGGTCAACCAGATGGTCCTAGCATGTTCTCAAAGATGCAAAAGAATCATGACATTGAATACCCATGTGCTTCTGTACATTTCCCCTTCCTCTTGAAGTTGAGCAAGAGCATAGTGACAAGTTCCAGTCCAGGCACTGGGTGGAGAAGTAATCTGGAATGCTCAGAGGCGAGTACCTTTAAAATCAGTCAGCATCAGCAGTTCTGTCTTCTACTCCTGTGGTGCTGGTGGAAGGCGTGTGTGCTCCACGCTACAGCTGCAAGATGATGGGTTCCCGCGTGTGCACAACTCCACAGGCATATGCACACTGACCTGCACTGCCTCTGTGCTGTGCACGACCTCGAAATTTCTATTTTGTTAAACCAAACTTAATCCAGCCTCCATATAACCTGTATGACCAGAATACACTTGAAAGAGAAATTTGTGGTGGTAGGCCTTTGTCCTTATTGTTGTTTTAAATCTAATTTACTTGTCATTTCCCAGCCTTTCCACTCTGGGGAATGGGAATGTACCAGTGTGTTATCATCTGGCACCACAATTAGAAGAGAAGACTGAATTTGGAGAAGTTTCCAGAACTCTGAAAATTTGACTTATTTTGAATATACCCTTGTGGAATTCCCTGTAAAAAACTGTTATGGCAATTTTCCTGCCACCAGTAGTCTGGTGAGTGACTGTCCTCAGATACTAGCTTTCTCTCTTTGTATTCTCCTCTTCCTTCAGCCTGGAGAGGTCAGGGCCTGAGATCTGCTGGCAGCCCTGCCCCTTCCCATCAGGGACGCTTGGAGAAGGAACTGACTGTGTCATAGTCAAAGAAGTGGAAGCATGTGAGTTCATTACTAGGGCACTGGGACAAGGGCGGGGGAGTGATGCTTAGTGCTCTGTGGTTTATCTTTCTTTGAGATTTTATGTGTGCATACATGTGTGTGAGTGTGTGTGAGTATGTGTGTGTATGTGAGCATGTGTGTGTGAGTGTGTGTGTGTAGTACTGGGGGTTAAACCCAGGGCCTCACATTTGTTCTGCCACAGAGCTCAATCTCCAGCCTTGTTTTTATTTTCATTTCGAGACAGAGTCTTGTTAAGTCACCTAGGCTGGCCTTGAGCTTGTACTCTTTCCTCAGCCTGTGGAGTAGCTGGGATTAGGTGTGCACCACCTCACCTGGATTTTCTTTGAGATTTTCTGATGGGCTACAGAACTTCTTATTTAATCTTCAGAATGTATTTTCCCTAAATCTAGTGATAAAAGCTACATTAATAATGTGAGTAGTATTGCCAGGAGATTCACATAGACTTGCTTGATCCACATACCGATCTTAGGAAGCATGAAATTTCATTGGCGTGGTTTCCCCATTTTCCCCTTCTCTCATCTTCCTTGCTCTGGGGCAACATGACAGGTGGGATCATTGCTATGGAGACACTGAACTAAAGCTCAAGAGCTGGACAATTGAATTTGAAGGTTTACCCTTCCCAAAGGTAAGGGTGGAGGCAAGTGGACTTCAGTAGAAACAGGAAAGCAGTAAAAAGAACTTTACATACTCAGTTAAGATAGAAGGGGGACTAGTCTCGAATTGAGAGGCTGGAAGCTGGAGTTTGTGGATGAGCTAGAAGACTGAGATATTTTTTCTCAGCTTGTATTTCCCAAGAGCAGATTTTGTGTATGCTTTTCCACTAAACTGTAGAGGGTATTCCTTAAAAGTGAAGACAGACAGGAGGTAGAGGGAGACAGAGAAAGAGAAAGAGAAGGGAAGGGAAGGGAAGAGGAAGATGGGCAGGAGGGATGACTGAGGGAGGAAGGAGAAGGGGTAAAAGGAGAGACAGAGACAGAGAGAGACAGAGAGAGAAAGAGCGGTCATTAAAGGGGCTCCTAAATTTGTCAAGTCCACAAGTTGAGTCTCAGGCAGCTGGGAAAGTAAGTCAAGGTTATAACCTGCCCCGCAAACTGATGCAGCAGGAGACAGTTACCTTGTGGACCCAGGTTGAAGTCTTTTGGGGGCTTGGTGTCCTCAGGATTTCCTCCTGTCCCCACACATTTGCCAGGACCCCAAGTGGATGATATTTTGGTTTTACAAAGAAGTGCCCCCCAAACTCTTATGTTGAGGGTTTGATTATTACCAATGCAGTAATATCCAGAAGTAAGGTCCAGGGAGGAGTCTGGACCATGAAGGCATTGGCTTCATCACTGGGCTAATCTATCAATAAGCTCATAGCTGGATGTGTAGTTGGGAGTTTGGGCACAGCTGGAAAAAGTAGGTCACTTGAGGCCTGCCTTAGAGCTGGGTATTTTCTTCCTGGTATTCAGATACCTCAGTGACTGTGCTGGCCACGATGGCAGGGTTGAATCCTGGGAGCGGAACCACACAGCCTCAGTGCCTAAAATATCTACCCCATGGCTCTCTGAAAGCTGTGTTTGTTGATCCCTGGACTGTAACCTAAATAATAATCTTGAACTCAACTGCAAAAGGGTTAGATGGAGCACTGGATGGACCTGAACACCCTTAAGAGTATCCAGAGGCGGGGCTTCCTGCCATCGAGGAGAAGGATGGGCTGGGTCAAGTTCACCAAGTGCTATCATGAGATAGGTCCAATCCCAAGGTAAGTGCTACACCCTGCTGCAAATAAGGACACTGTCACATAGTTAATGAGTGCTGCTGAGGACAACGAACCTTTTTCTTCCCTGCCACATGGAGGGTGCTGCAAAGGGACTCACTTCTAAAAGGGACGGGGGTGGGGGGCGAGTCCAGGCGGGGCTCCAGTATTTCATGTCCTATTGAGGGTTATTTCCTGGATGAACAGGACGGCAGTCACTTTCTACAGCTTTTTGTTCAGTACCAGCAGACCATTCTCTATGTCTGTCTCTGAAGTATTTAGACGTGCTTTTGAGGTCTTCCTGAGCTATTCTTGCCTGCCTGTGAATCCCTCACTCAGACAAAGCCCTTGCTGGTTTCAAACAGGAGGGAGAGAGGTTTGGTATGTCTTCTCCATCTCCCCATGACCTCCTTCTCCCCTTGTGCAGCCCATCCCAGGGGCTGGCAGAGGGGCCCCAGTGGGAAGAACATGTCTCCCGCCTCTTCCTTTCATCCCAGCCAAGCCTCCTTGCACAAAGCCACTCTCTAAATATCATTCATTTATGTGTGTTTTAGAGTGAGGGGGAACAAAGTTGCATGAGACGGATATCTCACTTGCAAAATAATAATAGCATCCCAGCTGAGGAGAGGCAAACACCCCCAGGGGTCAGTGCTGCTGAATGATACATCGTTCTTAACTATTTAGCTTATGAGGATACATGAGTGGAACACTTAGACTAATTTTAGGGCCTTTCTTTTCCTCTGTGTGAGCTGTTCAGCCCTCTTCAATGTAGAGTCTATATTCCTAATTGGATCTCATCAAAGCTTTCTCATTGACTTCAGCTGGCGGAGCCACATCGGAACGTGGAGGGAGAAGGCTGGCACAAAGGAAGAGCAGGTCGGATGCCCCTGGGTACCGGCTGTGCATGCGTAGGTGCAGAACAGAGCCGTAAGCATCACAGTGGGACTCAGCAGCAGCCACACAACCTCATGCCCATGGTGAAAACAACAGCAGAAGTATCGACTACCTCTTTTAGTGAAGGCTCACTGTGTGCTAGAGATTATGCCACACATTCTGCACATACTTCATGATGCAACTCCAGCAAAAGTCTGGGGGGCAGAAGCACTGTTAGTCCAGTTTCATCAACAAAGAAATGGAGGCACAAAAAAGTTGAGTAAGTGGCTCAAAGACAAAGAGCTAGTGACCGGCTGAGCACAAATGGAAGGCTAGGCAGAGCAAGAAGGGAGAAATAAATGTTGCAGTGACATGAAGCACACGTTATGATCTGATCTTCCTTCCTTCCTGCCAGTTTCTCTGGGTCTTAATGCAGGGAACATGCAGGAGCTGATTTCAACCCTTTTACTTTCTTGAAAGATGGTACAATCTTTCCCTTGGAAGGAAGATTGTCACAAATCTTCCTTAAAGTAGTCAACTTTCTTTTGTTATAAGTGTGACAGGATAGCAGCATATATGATTTCAGGGAATAGGTGCTATCTTGACACACCTCAACCAACATAAGCATTCTTAGTACTTATCATAAGGAGTGCATTAAACAGGTTTTAAAAATCTACAGGACACAGAAGAAATTCTCTTCATGGTCTTTCCTACTACCAAATTATTACAAACAATAAAAAAATGTATTGCTATGTATGTTTTCCTTGATTCTAATTGTCATGAAGTGTAAGTCTAAGTTCTCTTGCCTTATAACTTTGTTTAGAACTATCAGATTCATGCATCCAAAAGCAAAGAGTCTTCCATGTCCTCCAGAAACAAGGCTGATGTAAGCCTCTAGCAATTGCAGAAAATAATCCAGCCACACACATACTGACCTTCTGTGCAAATTCGTCCTACTAAGTGCATGTAGGGTGCCCACTAGCAACTGAGTACCATGATGGGTAATGAAGGGAGGGAATCAAATCAAGGCTTTTAGAGACCAGTGACAGGTAGGTGACAGATGATGGACAGATCATCATGAAATAATGACAGACACTGAATGTGCCTGGAAACACAGAGAAACATGCTTTGCATGGGGCAACAGAATGTGGTACAAACCAAAGCAAAACAGGCTAAAAAAATAGGGGTTTTGGAACTAGAAAAAACTGATGTTTAAATTTCAGCTTTTTCTGCATTCTGTTAGCTGGGTAACATTCTATTGAGCAGTTTTCTCATCTATAATCTGGGGATAGTTATGATTTTTGCAAAGGTATAATGGGGATTCAATGTGGAAACATGGGAACTGTTTAGGGCAGCTTCTGGCATGGGGTAAGTGGATCCTTACCCATGGGGTAGGTGGGTCAGATCCACAAGTGGAGATATCTTGGGTCCCTGGGCTAACTGATGCATTGGGACCCACCAGCCAGCATTTCATCTCCAGAAGAATCTAGGCCTCCACCTGCCTGGAAGTGGCTCAGCATTTCTACTTGCTAGAAGGCAAGAGAGTAGCAGAGTGGGCAACTCCCTTCCCATCTACAGATTTACTGGAGCAAAAATCCAAATGGAAGCAGGTGACCCTAGAGGGTTTCAAGGAACTGGGATCCAACAGGAAGAGGAAATGTAGGGGCTGGGGCTCCCTGAGTAGCGTGTCTATTACTTGCCTATTTCATCCCTAGAATGGAGAGGGAGAGGAGGAGACTTAAATAGTAGTTTGCTTTTTGGTGGATCTTAGAGCACATTTCCTGCTAAAAGTACCACTCACCAGGGCATCTGCCTGACACTTGGGCAAGGGAGTGAGTGGGGAGAACAGGACAAGATAAAATTACAAGTGACAGTGTTGCCTGTACCTGTGATTACAATGCATTGTAAACAAGGAGGATTGCAATTCCAGCTGCCAGCCACGGCCAGGAATCAGCAGCATTGACAGGGACTATGTGGTATGTGAGAGGAGAGAGGGAACCTGAATATCTGCTTTGAGCCTAGGCTGGTGGGGAGGCAGGACAGACAGAAGGGACCTGGAGCTGTACTGTGGGAAGTGTTGCTTAGAAGGAGCTCAAGAGCATAATTTTGAACCAAGTTCTGCATGTGCCTGCACCTGTGTGTGCCTGAGTTATGCACATACATGTTGGAGGGGAGGTGAATAAGAGAGCTATGCTTGATATCTGGATGTTCCCTCAAAGCCGCATGTGTACAAAGGTGGAAATTTTGGAAAGGTGACTGGATCACAGAGGTGCTACACTCAGTGGAGGATTAGTCCACTCAGGGGCTTATAGCTAAGTGTGACATCAGGAGGTGGGGTCAGGTTGAAAGAGGCACAGCCTGGAAGGGTGTGTGTCCCTTCCTGACTCTTCTCTCTCTCTCTCTCTCTCTCTCTCTCTCTCTCTCTCTCTGTGTGTGTGTGTGTGTGTGTGTGTGTGTCTGTCTGCTTCCTGTCTACCATGAGGTAAGCAGCTATCCTCTGTTCAGGCCCTTCCTCCATGCTGCGACCATGTAAGGACAGATACTGCACTTCTTATAATATGAGCTAAAATAAATCTCTCCTTTAAGATGTGGGTATCTGATACTTTGACCCAGTAACGAGAAAAGGGACAGATAGGGAATTTCAGACCCTACTTGCATGATTTGCACTACCACTGCATAGCCAAGGAAACTAGTTTCTTGAGAGAAATGCCACATACCAGGCTTTGTAACAGTCATCCCAAGTATGTTACTTCCATGACCGGTACCATAGACATTCAAGCATTGACCTCTTTGCTAGCCAAGTCATTGTTGACCATCTATGATTTCCATGGCCTGGGCTACATATATTGTGACTTTTAAATTGAAAAGACATATTCACTACTTTATAGGAAGTAGACAGTTTAACTACATTTCACAGAGGAGGAAACTGTTTCAGAGAGGTTAGGTAACACACTTAAGTTTCTCAGCCAGTAACACCAAGGACCCAGTCTGGGCTGAAAACCAACATTCAGCATGCTTTATTTTTTATTTCACAGAAGTCACCACAGTTCCATCTTCCACTGTCAAAGCTATTCCTCTGACCCTTTGACAATTATTAAGTTAAACTGGAAAAAATGTGGGACAAGAACCTATTAATAATAATAATAAAAAAAAAAGGATTTTCCTTTCAACTTCGACTTGCTCAAGACAAGTACCTGGGAAGAGACCCAGAGCACACAGGAACTTGGTTGGGGGCACCACCTGGAATGGGACAAGGATCTGTCACTTAGAGCATCTGTATTAAGTGAGGCCACAGGTCCCTTGTGCAGGTAGAGGGAAGGAAGGAAAGGAGCTTAGACTTAGAGCAGGAAAGGCCATGGGTTGACCTAGTGAGCTCAGAAATGGGTGTTTCTTTCTCAGAGCAGAACACAGGAGCTGCTGCTCCAATGAGACCCACAGGGAAACAGGTTCAGCTGGGGGCAGGAGGAATTTTGGTCAGGCATGTGAATGAGCATTTCACCTGTGGATAAGATGCCCCCTTCCCAACCCCAGCTAGTGTCCCAGTCGGGCCCATGTCTGGTTTCTATGCATCACTGTGGAAGACTGTCAGTTGGATGGAACTTGCTAGACTGGATCCCAGACTCTAGGGGTGGCATAGTGTGTACTGGCCATGCTGGCACCCCCAGTCAGTTCTGTAGTGGGCAGCAGACAGAGCAGAGTGGAGGCCTCATCTCTCCCCAGCAGGGCCTGTGTGCAGTTTGTCCAGGGAGCAAGTCGTTTGTTATGGATTGACCCCGGGGGTGGGGAAAGGCTGTCCCAGGGCATTCCAGGGCTCACCAAGGTCCTAACTCTGAGATGAATGAGAAGAAGGAGACAGTGGTGCAGAGCAGTGTGGTGATGGGAGAGGTGGAGAGTCCTTGACTTCACTGAGTTGGCTGGGTCTCTGGCTGGGCCAGCAAGGTGACTCTCCCAGAGCTAATGCCTCAGGTTTCATCTGGTCCAGCCAGCCTGCTTGTGCCCTCATCCAGAGTGCTGCCTGGAGTTCTGCCTGCCCCGGAAGCTTCTCATGCCTACACAACCTCTATGCTTCTCCTCACTTCAGGGCATCCCAACATTTTTCACATGGTGCTTGGGCACTGATGCCTTCCCACTGCTTTGGAGGTGTGTGGAGACAAGAGAAATCAATGGTGAAGAACATTTAAGCCAGGTGTGTTGGTGCACACGTAATCCAGCTACTCAGAGGCTAAGGCAGAGGGATCTCAAGCTCAAGACCAGCCTGAAAAACTTGACAGAAAATAGAAAGAGCTGTGGGTATAACTCACTAGAAAGCCCTTGCTCGGTAGGCACAAGGCCCTGGATTTATTTCCCAGTTTTGAAAAAAAAAAAAAAAAAAAAAAGGAGCATTGAATTTGAGTAATGTCCTGGGTCTGCCATTTGTACATCTGTTCTGTACACTCTTAAACCCTCACATTCCTGACACTGCTTTACTGATCCATTTGGAAAATGTGAAACTGTTACGGAGAGACTGACTGGGAGTGAGTATACAAATAATCTGCAGGTGCTGGGGTGACCTGATACTGGGACATTAACAACTACTCTCATGTCCTCACACTGCAGAGTGGACATCTGACTCAGCATTCTACTTGGATGCCAGAAAGCAGAGTCCAGGGAAGCGTCCCTGGACCTCAGGATTCACTTTCCACTGCTTTCTGTCCTACTCCTAAAATATGAGGCTCTTGCTTTCTTTCTGCTTCGTAGTCTCACTCTAGGCCTTGGAACACTTTGTCCTGCTCCTCAGACCAGCTCACGTGTGGACTTCACACCTACTGAACACTCAGCTCTGAGATAGCCCCGCTTCCGATCACTTTCATATAACTACTTTTAGTTGCTGCCCCCTCAGACCTGGAATTTGTTTTTTTATCAAAACTCTTGGGGTCATCTCTGCGGAGTGCTGGCTGTGAAGAGAGAAAGGACACAGATGACAGTCAACGGCAACTGGACAGAAGGCTCTCCAACACTACCCCTTTCATGAGAATGAGTCAGGCAGAGGGAGCAAGGTCAAGGGAAGGTGGGGATCACTGAGTCCAATAATCTGAAAGACTGTGAAATCTTAGCCACAGATCCTCTTGGAAGCAACTTCCAACATGCCAGTTGCCCAGTGATAACTGCCTTTATTAGAATCCTGGCACATGAAACGTGGCTTGTTTGTTGGGTTTGAGGTTAGGAGAACCATTCTCCCTACCTTTTCAAAATGCCCTATTTATGTGGGGATGCTTTATTTTGTGTGATGTGAATCTCACAAAAGGGTCCAGTAAGTGCTGTGAAACATGGCTTTTCTCCCCCCACAGTGAGGCCAGGGGAGGATTTGCCAATGTATTCTACGGGCATCAAGTGTGTATGAGTGTTTGTGTGTGTATTTGTGCAAAAATTTTTCAACAAATGTGCTGAGGAAGAGGTGGGACTGTAGTTCCTAACCATGCAGGGCACAGTTAAATGTAGTCCACAAAGGGTGCCAAATGTGAAATGACAAACAGGGATTTGGGATTAAATAACCTGGACAGAAAAAAAATCCTGGTTTTATCGTCAGGTGCCAGGAAAAGGAGGATGTGGGTGTTAGCAGAAGCTGGTGCGGGAGTTGCTCCTGCAGGTGCAGGGCAGAGGATGGATGTGTGGGTGGCTTTTGATGCCTGTAGGAACCAAAGCAGCAGCTCTGTGAGAAGCCAGAACCTAGTGCTGGAAGAGCTTCAAGGTCCCCCTCTTCAGTCCCACCGTCCTATAAGGAGGACTGCATTCCCCATGGATGGGACACCGCCTCTGAGATGCGGAAAAAGGCAGCTTCCTTCTTGGGCAACCTGGCGCACTCTCCCCTGGGGAAACCGGCTGCTCTGGAGTAAAGCAGCCTTGAGGAGAGACCCACATGGCCAGGCACTAACACCAGGCACATGAGTGAGTTGAGGCAGATCTCCCAGCACGTTGTGGCCCTTCAATTAACTGTAGCTCGAAGTTAACACCAATCTCTCTCTGACTCATTTTCTTAATCTGTGAAGTGGGAGTGATTTTAGAAACCACTGCGTGTGGGATACAAGGGTCAAGGGAGAGGACACAAGTGCATCATTTAGAACAGTACCTGCCACACAGTGAACATTCCACCACTACTTCCTTATCCGTTGCCTGCGACCTGACCTCACCTGGTATTTAGTTATGGATTACTCTTGCTCCTCTCCTTCCTCCTCCTGCAAAAGATGTTTTGGGTTTTCTCTGTCTCACTTTTCATTCTAACAAGACTGAACTTGTTTGGCTCTCTGGCCACCTCTTCTGCAATGCTGTCAACTGCTGGGCCTCCCTCTGTGCTGACCCTGTGGAACTTCCTACCTCACACTCTTTCTGATGCATAGTCCTGAAATAACAGAGTCTGCACTGCATGCTACAGAGGACTTACAGTGCAGTTCTGATCATGTAGGTCTTTGTTATGTCTGGTGAAATAAGGTTTACATACATGGAATGGAATTTTAAAACATATGCTCTGTTACCAAATTCATTCTATACCTAGCTAATTCATCCATATATCAATCCAATAATATTTGAGTCCAAAGATCTGACTGTCTTTAATGACAAATTTGACTGGGATGGTAAGACAGAATAATGTGTGCTCAAGACTATGACCTTTGAAGTAAGACTTTCATTAACTGTGTAACTTAATGTATTAAGATCTCTGCAACTGAACTCCTCACCTGTAAAATAGTGACAATGACAATCTATTCCTTAGGGTGCAGAGAGAATGAAGTGAGATAATCCAGTATAAGTTATGTTGAATAATAATGCTACAGCCTGGTTAGCACTGTTTAGGATTTTTCTCATATCTCAGTACTTCTACTTGATTTATAGCCTTGTAATCAAGCCTTTACTTATAGTTAAGTCACTTCAAATTAATTATGTTTATTTAAAAAATATTTTGCAGTGCTGGAATCAAACACATGGTCTAATGCATACTAAGCAAGTACTGTAGCACTGACCCACACCACAGCACTCTCACAGTAACTTTATACAATGCACTGTTGATACCTCTTTAATAGCTGAAGTTGCTCTAGTAGGATAAGATCCGTGATATAGATGCCACCTTCTGATGAGTTAAAGAGGCCTAAAAAGTAATCTCTTACAAATGACATAGAATCTTTTTCTTTAAAACATCTTAGGAGGAGAATGGCATATTACAGTGGCCCAAAAACCCACTACAATCATGAAATCATGATCCATTGCTGTGTAAACAAACAGTAAATAGTTATTCTCTGTGTACCAGTGATGGCAAACCTTTTAGAGCTTTCAGTGAAAACAAACAGCTGGAAGTGGCATGCGTGCTGTAGTTTTGCCACCAGTGCTCTAAATTCTGGGGCCTGGAGTCGGGTACCACTTTACCGGCACCTCTGTCTCCAGGGAGGCTGTTTGCAGGGCTGTGGTCTTGTCCCTTGGCTCCCTCACAGTACTGGGGGCAGGTACTGACCCCTTCTCCACCCTGACAGCTGGCTTCCCTCAGGCTGTGCTATCCAAGAAAGTGGAAGAAGTCATTGAAGAAGAAAGCCACAGTCTTTCCGTATTTTAATTTTGGAAATGACATCCTGTCATTTTTGCCATATTTTATGTGTTAGGATTGAGTCAAGGGTAGGGCATGTAGGTCAGCAGTGCAGTGCTTTCCTGGCAGAGTGAGGTCAGTAGGTCAATTCTTGATAACAAACAAACAAAAAAAAAAAGAAAGAAAGAAAGAAAGAAAGAAAGAAAGAAAGAAAGAAAGAAAAGAAAAGAAAAAAGAAAAAGAAAGAAAGGAAGGAAGAAAAAGGATTGAGTCAATAAATCCTACCCAAGGAGAGAGGGTTTTACAAGTGTATGGATGCCAGAAGCCAGGAGCTCCGGGCCATTTTCGTAGGGGCTCCCTTGCTAATCAGCTATGCACAGACAGAACTGTGCAGAGACTTATCTCCTAGTGACTTAATAAACCTGAGATGAGAAAAGGCCGTACATAAGAACACTGACCACACACGCAAGCATGCACGCACGTACGAGGTTACCCCGAGAGTATGTAATCTCCTTGACCTTCAGAGTGCAGCCACTTGGGGCCGGGTTCTGCGCTCTGTGGTCTGTAGACACCACGCCATGCCTCGCGGGTGAGCCCTTCCGAGGACAGAGCCCTGAGTCAGGCTCGTTCGCCGGCTCTGGCGAGGAGCTCAGAGGAAGGAAGGTTAGAAGGAACCGCAGCCCGCCAAGAGCGCCAGAGGAGGCGACACTAAAGGAAGCGAAAGCGGAACCAGAGAAGCCAAAGTGGGGATGGACCACGGAGAGAGCGCACGCGTGTGCCACTTCTCCCGCGGGGCTGGGAGGCCTGTCCTGTGTCCTGGGTCCTGTGTCCTGGCTGGGGACACAGAAAGAGGATGCGAACTCCGCGGCCTCATTAGAGCTCCCGGGGCTTCGGGCATTGACGATGGCGCACCAAATGGTGCTGGAATAAAAGTAACAAATTTCCGCAGGAGCAAGCGTTTACCCCGGGGAGCCCAGCAGACGACCCCCTGCGGGCGCGGGCCGGGGTCCCCTCGGCCTCAGCCTCCCCCGGGGACTGCGTGTCTCACGAGGCGGCCAACGTGTCAGCGGGGATCGGCCTCCGGCGTGGTTCCCCGACCACGCCAGCTGGCAGGGAGGCTGCCAGGGCAGCAGATCTGACGAAAAAATTCTCAATCACATTTACATGTGCGTGGTGCAAAAAAGGAAAGCAAGGGGGAAGGGAACCCCTCCGGAATCCAAAGAGAAAGTCACCAGCTAGTCCGCCAAGAGGAGAGAATCAGCCGCAGATTTGTCTCAGATGTTCGCAAATTGCTGTCCTTAAAAGCTCTGCTTCTCTGTCTTCCTCCTCCTCCCATCCGTCCAATTGCCCGAAGAAAGTCTCTAATTTTGCCTTAATTTGTGCCTTGGTTGCAAGAACAAAACAGGACGTCACTGCAGCCCCCTCGCCGCCCTCCCCAGGCGTCCCGCAGCTGCGCTGCTTCCTCAAAGGCCTGATGGAGCCCTTTCTCCGCCATCAGCCCCTATTCTTCGCCTGCAGCCTCACATCCGCAGCACGGCCCGGCCGTGCCGGGAGGGGGCGCCGGCAGAGGGCAGCCTGCAGGACCAGACGCCCCAAGGTCTTGATTCCCTGACCTCTGGGAGACTCTGGGGCAAGGAAGAGTGAATCGTGCCCTGGCTGGCTTTGGGGTGACACAAGCTGCAGTCCTTCAGAATTACAGATATCTTGGGCATCTTGCCTGGACCCGGGAGTAGTAACAAATTTGGGTATTTACATCCTTTTCAAATAAAAAATAAACACTCTTTATGTCCTCCCATTTGGACGCTTTGGAATGCCCAATGACTGTTTCTCTGTTGACTACTGAGGAGACACAGGGTTTTATTCGCAGATACAGTCCTGGCTTGAACCAGCCAAACCCACACAGAGAATCATTGCTTCCCATCCTTGGGGGAGGCTCATTCACCTCCCCTCCCGGGGACTCCTGTCCCTGCCTCCACCAGGAGAATTCAGAGGAGCTTCTAATTAATCTTCGTAAATTGCCCAGAAATCCTGGGATATGAAAAAAGTATTATTACACAGCCCTGGCTGGGTTAGTCGCAGGCCACAGAAGTCCAAAGCTGATCAGCACAATTTTCATGCAATTATTGAGAATGGCTGCTACGAGTTTTTATGTGATGGTCGTGTGGTAAGCATTTAAGAAAAGCACATGGCATGGACCTAGGCAGACTCTTGTGACTTGGGGCAGAGGTCAGCAGAAAGAGTTAGAGCCAGTTAACTTTCGAGCTTTAACCTTGGGTGTCCAAGTATACAGTATACTTCGCTGTGAGTTTGCTTTGTGAGGTTTTAGCTATGGGTGGTCAATGGAAGCGTGGCATCCTCTCACAACATTGTAAGTAGCAGCAGTAGCATGAGTAGGCACAGGGTAGTAAGATGTTCTGGGGGGGAAGAAGGGAGAGACGGAGAGAGAGAGAGTCAGACAGAGAGAGAGAGAGAGAGAGAGCGAGCGAGCAAACTACTTTCCCATTCCAGTATATTGTTCTATCTTATTTACTGCTATTAGTATTTTACTGTTTCTAGCACATAAACTGTACCATAGACAGAAACGTGTAGGAGAAAATGTAGCATATACAGGGTTCAGTACTATCAGTGGTTTCAGGCATCCATCAGAGATCTTGGACTGTGAATAAGCAGACGATGTATTGAATCCCTGGTAATATGCATAGTACCTTACATTTTGCATTTTGCTAGAACAGTCCTCTTCTCTCTACTTTTCAACATTTAGAAAAAAAAATCACTTGTGAAGAAAATGGGTCCTGGGAATACCATGTTAGGCAGTGGGGTCCTTACTATAATACCTCCTTGCTGGAGACTCTTGGACCAAGGAGTAATTGATTAACGAGCACAGATTAAAATGCTTCTCAGAGGTGTATCTATGGAGTTCTCAAAGCCTAGAGTTAACCATATGAAATTTGGGGTGCATAGCCCTTATGCCCACTTTGTAAGTCACTTCTGATCCATGTGCAAGGATTAAACAAAAATTCCTGCCCTAGAACAGTTAAGCACTGTGAGGCAGGAGACTGCCCACTTCTCTCTTCGAATTTCCTTCTGTGTTTAATATACATGAATCCACCTTTCTAGGTTATTTGGCAGGGTGACTTGTTAATATTTAAGGAATGCTCTGTGAATATGGAGAAGTGGTGTCTGATGATGACCACGCCTCTGAACTGCAATTGTCAGGGTGATTTTTCTAGAGGCACATGACTTTCGGTAGAAAAATGCCCAATTATAGCAGTTTGTTTATTATTCCAAGTTAAAAGTGTTAACACAGATATTGTCCCTTAATATTTTATGATAAAGATATCTTAGATTTAATATTTTAATATCTACTTGCCACAAGAGGTATAGAATTAAATAGAAGATATATATATATATGCATATATATATATATATATATATATATATATATAGCACTGGGGAGGAAGCCGAGTGGGATGCACTGGCATGGAATTTCAAATTTCGCTGACATGAATTAAAGTCAAGATTCCAAGAGACAGTTTCCCCTGGTCTCCGGGACCAGCAGGATGGTAGTCAATATAAGGGTCCGAATCTAATTGGAAAACTGCAGACCATAATATATTCTATCACAACTGAAGACTCAGAGAGCGCCTTCCCTCAGGGCTTCCTAGCCACTGTGAAAATAGGTTAGTGATGCATCCAGAGAATCAAAGAGAGCTAGGAAAGTGGTACACACATGTGAAAAGAGGAGCATTTATGTCAGCCAGGCCTTCAGCATTTGGAGCCCCTATTCTTAAGAAATTCCTTGTATTAGGTTTCCTTGAAACCTCTGAAGAAGCCATAGATAGGAGAATGGAAGCCAAGTAGGCAGAGAGCTGAAGATCAAGGCACACACAGATGCCTAGCTGTGATGCGGTGACATCATTGCCAGATGTGGGAGAGTGTGAGAAGAGCTTGTATTTTGCCCAACAGAAAAGTAGTGGACACAGAGAATATGGCACTGATAATTATGAAAACAGTCATGTGCCGGATAGCATTTCAGTCAGTAATGGACTCACACCGTACTGGCCCCATAGATTATATTGCCTTGTGATGCCTTAGCCATCTTGGTTTGCATGATGACACTGATAATATTCCTATGACAACAAAATTGCCCAACAATGTGTTTCTCAGAAGATAGCCCCATTGTTAACGATGGGTGGCTGAAATGTCATTGTGTAAAACACTGACAGTGGACTGTGTATGAAAATCTGCCCTTTTAATGCACTGATGGGCATTAATTAGTTGCACCTTGCACCAACCCTTAGGTGAATAATGTCTTCCACTTTTCAGATGAGAAGATAGTTCATCCAGAATAAAAATAAAACAGAAAACATAAAAACTAGTAAGTGGGAAAACATGGGTTCAAATGCAGGCAGTGTAACTCCAAAACATGGCTTAACTTCTATGTTAACTTTAGCAATATATTACTTAAATTTAGAAGTGCAGCCTCTGCTATGGCTCTAAAAAAAAAAAAAAAAGAAAAAAAAAGTGGAGAAGTTCATTTATATACAGTAAGCATCCGGAAGGGGGAGGCCCAGCTGAGGAGCAAAAGGAGCTAGACTTTTTCCTCCATGTCTCACACGGACTTCTGCGCGCCAGTCGGTGTGGATTTTAGTACATATTCCCTCCTTTCACAGCTATTCTTGTTCATTTAAAACAGATCTTGCAGTATAGAAAATCTCCAACGTTATAGCTTTGAAAGTAGCAGCACTTTCTGTATGCAAAGGGCTGGCTCTTGAAGGACTGTTGAGCGCAGGTGCAGGGTGGGTGAGACCACTTTCACAAGCTTCTTGCATTGCAGAGAATAATCAGAGTCCAGCCTAGACAAGGATTTTCTGTTCTCTTTTCTCACTTTCCTTTCTTCTTTTTTTTCTCTCTCTCTGTCTTTCTGTGTGCCTCTCTGTCTCCCTCTGTCTGTCTCTGTCTCTATCTGTCTTTGTCTGTCTGTCTGTCTGTCTGTCTGTCTGTCTCTCTCTCTCTCTCTCTCTCTCTCTCTCTCTCTCGCTGTCTCCTGCCTTGTGCAGTACTGGGGATCAAATCCAGGCCCTCATGCATGCTAGCCACAGCATTTTACAACTGAGCTGTATCACAAACCCCTGACCCTACAAGGGGATTTTAGGATAGGAAAGATTCTACAAAATAATGCCAGCACTTATTTTCCTTAGAGACAGAACAACACCTCTGGAAACTTCTGATGATTAAGGAAACCATTCAGTTCCCTTAAAACAAGGCAGGAAGAGGGAGAGGCAGTTTGAGACTCTGGAATTCGAAGAAGGATCAGGATTCCAGGGGAAGGAGAGACCTGGGAGAAGTTTCTGGTGTATCTCCCACGTGGATTCTGACAGTGAATGTGAAAGAACATCTCTGAGAGTGGCCTCCTGCACTAGGCTCCAACAGATCCAAGTAAGCCAGAATGAAACCACATGTGGTAAGCGCATTGAAATCAAATCAAACTTTGAAATGTACCAGTTTTCAAAAGTAGGAGATTTCAGTCATCCTGAGTACGGGCAAGGTAATAATAAAATTCTCCTTTTTAAACCTTTAAAGAATTGACCTGCTTTCATACTAAAACAACCAATCTGCTTCCCCCCCCCCATTTCTGCTTTCCTTGGCCCTTTTCTGTCTAAAAGCCAGCTTCCTCTGCTAATCCTTGAGCATTCCTTTCTATTTTATGGAATGAGGTGTTTTCCTGATCTTAGACTCACAAGTAACAGCCAATCAAATCTTTCAACTCAATTTGTTGTAATGTTGTCTTTTGACACTGATCAGACCTCTGCCTGTTCCTTGAAGCAGCTGTCCTCTGTCACCACCAACCTTCAGTGGCATCGGTAGTCATGCGTCCTTAGGGACAGAGGAAAAGAACAGTATCGGTGTCAACATTTGGGGACAAAAGAGTGAAAGTGAGGTGCAAGGGCGTGTTGTGACACAGAGATGAGGAGATGCCAGAGGTGCTGGTGACTGAGACCTGTGGTGCTTGCAGAAAATCCCCAGAAATACAAGGAAAGCCACACAGCTTCTGACCCCCAAGGACTGAAATATTTTCCTGTAACACTGTGAGTCAGAAGACCAAAGCACAGCCCAAACTGAAAAAAGTTGTTTATTTTCAGAATGAAAAAAATACTTTCTTCGAATGTGAGTATGGATACCTAAAGTCCTACTTCTTCTAGCAATGACGAAGGACCCATAATTCTCTATGATTTTCCTACCCTGATCCTAAATTTTGTGTACATCTACTAATCAAGTATAGCTCTTAATCCCCTCTTTAGTGACTGTTATGATTTTCAAAGGAGAAGAATTTCTGCTTATTTCTCCCAGGACTGTGGTTATCAGGGCCCTTCTGTAGCAGCCACAAGAACCCAAATCCAGTGTGATGAAAAAAGTTTTTTTCCTCTGTCTCTATAAGGACAGCAAACTCATGAGTGTGACAAACTTGATTCAGGCAACAAGAAACAACTATAAACTACATTCCTGATTTCAGGCATAGGATAAGTCCACTGCCCACTGGGATCCAGAGGTGACCTGAGAGGGCAGTCCAACTACAAGTCTATCACCTCTTTTCTTTCCATAACTCTGTCCACTCTTCTGCCAGAAGGAGTCACTTTGTGGGGTCTCAGCCCTGTGGGGCAGCCCTGGCCCACCTGAATCCTGATGAAAATATGTCTAAGCCTTTGTTCTCTCTCTCTTTCAGAACCTATTTGCCTAGGTCTACAGGCAGATCAGATCACAGGGGTGGCAGGTCCACAGGAGAGGGTTGGGTCACCGTCTGTGGCCTCACAGTCTTGATATGTAATCACAACTCAGCCATAGACGGTAATGTGGCCATAAAGATCTCAAAACCATAGTATATGAGAGTTATGCCTGAAATGAAGTCCAATCTGTGATAAAGCAGCCAGCATTAATGCCACAAATATGTGACAGCGGGCAGAGAAATGACTGATTGGGGATGTTTATAAATATAGGAAGTGAGCTGCTTGTGGCATCCAATAGAGAGGGTTAGCAAAATGAAGACAGATGGCAGGCGATTAGTTCTCAGATTCCTTTATGGCTGCCAATCCATGCAGATAGCTCTCTGCGCAACTTCATCACACAACCCTCCTGATGGGCCTCTCCAGGTATGTTCCAGGGCCATCTCCACCTCCAGGCTCAGCAGGGAACTACAGAGTACTTCTAAGGATGACTTCTGCAAGGACAGTGGAATGCGATTTTACCCAGGGCAACCATTCCAGACATGGCACTGATGGGTTAGAACTGCAGTTATAATCCTGGGACTTGTTCAATGGATTCAGAATCATTTTCACAGAATTACAGAATGCCATCTTTGGGGAAAATTTTTAAAGACTCCTCTCTAGCCCAACTCTTCAGCAATGTGAAAAATCCCTGATGTGCTTCCCCAGCCCATGGAAATAATGTCTATGCAAAGGTGGACCCCTCCTTCATTGACTGCCTGTAGGAGTTAATGTTCTCTTCCTTGAGCTAGGATCTGCTACTCTTTCTTTCTGAGACCACTCGGCAAGCATTAGAAGAAATCTTACATTCATATATGGAGATGGCCTGGGACCTCACGGAGGAATGCCATGAGTTCCGTCATTCTTTGATATCAAATCACAGGCTCCTAATGGGTTATCATCCCAACCAGCATGGGCATGCCACTCCTTTGAACAGAATGATTCAGTGATTGTTACAGTACTCTGAGTACTGCCAAGCTGGTTCATAGCAGTGCAACACACACAAATGTTCTATTTCATATGATAGGAGGAAGAAACCTTGGCCCTGTAACTTGCAGGAAATCTACAGTCAGTAAAACCACTTAGCTTTCACTCTGTCCCTTTTTTGCCATCCTGATATGACTAAACTTTATTTCTTCAATCTGTAGGTTTGTCTTATCCCTAGTCTCTGTGCTCTGTTGTTTTTGTTTCCACCATGCTTCTGACTTTATAGCTCCAAGTGCACTAGTATAGAAGAAGTTCCAAGTACACTAGTCCAACACCTCAGCATCAATTGTTATAGTAACTTGAACCTTGCATTTCTTTTGAGTGCTGAAGTTCCATTTCAGGCCCTTTATTCTGGTTGCACTCCTTTGCTCTTCTGGCCTCTTAGTCCCTGTCTTTCCTCTCATGACTGTCTTGTTGAGTTCCCAGGTCTTGTACATCTCCAACACAGCTTTTTCTGCTTGGATTTTATCAACCTTCCCTCCCAAAGTGTAATGTGCCCCATTCTTCCTGCTCTTTCAACCGGTACACCTGGCAAAGCATACTCAAAATAATAAGGGTTTAATATGCATGGCTGAACTGGATTCTCAGTTGGACCCTCTGAGTCAGGTAGCTGCAGATACCTCCCTCTCCTTTCTATAGATGCAGAAATTGAGGCACAAGAAGTTAAGAAACTTGACTTTAAGTAACAAAGTCGCATTGTCAGCTCCAGTAGTATGAGAATACAGCCCCTATGGCCTCATGCTGAACATACCTAGAAAGTCTAAAGGAGTAATTTTATGTGCCTGTCTGTCTTCTCAGCCTTGAATGGTTGTCCACTCTGACTCACTATGCCTTTCTACAGCTGTCTCCCTCAGAATCCACACTTCCCCTCATGCACTACCTTTCCCTCCTTACTTCATCGCGCAGGCTGCAGACATGTCTACATAAAGGTGCTTTCAAACAGGCCCTACTTCCTGTAGTTAGTTACATTATACCCAAATCTGACATAAGACATAAATCTATATTTGAATAATTGCCTTTGGAGACCTAATTATAAAATATTACATTTTTTCCTCTGTGAAATTTCAACATCTTTCCATTTCTCCAGCCTGACAAGATCTTTATGGATTTGATCATCTGATAGATTTGCTTTTCCTCCCTGTTTCATGTCATCCACAAATTTGATGAGTGTCATTCCTGTGTCTTCATTCAATTTGGGGATGAAGATGTTGAGTAATAGAGGGCACAGTCAGCACCTGGCATCTTCTGCCAGGCCAACTGTGACTTTGATCAATACGTCATTTAGCACCTGTTGACTAGAGTTGTCCACCCACTTACTAATCTGACTAACTTTGCTAGTATTCCACATAAATTTCTTCATTATTCCATAAGGATGTTAGAAAAGTCCTTGTCAAATGCATTCCTGAAATGCTGGCTCATGCTGCCTACTGCATTTCCCTGGGGAGTACTGCAGAATGAAGAAATGAGGTTTGTCTGACACGACTTCATCTCAGTAAATCTAAGACAGTAGGAAATCACTGTTAATCCATACTACATTGTCAGAGTCTAAAGAAAATTCCATGCCTTTAGAATATTGGCTTTAAACCAATCCTGGGGAGCCCCCAATTCTCTTCAAAGTGAGACAGAGACAGCTGCAGGGACTGGGGAGAAATGGACTGGGTAGGATCCTAGCCACCTTCATTTTGGGAAGTTCCACTATTTTATGCTTTATTGTAATGTTTTATCTTACATTCCTCTTGAAAAGTGAGATGCAAAATATAAATTGAAAACTACTGCCTTAAAAGAAGAACCAATTTGTCTGTCTGGAGTTTGGTTTGACTGTTATATTGACTGGTACTCGGGACACTCACTTTGTTAATAAAATCGAGACACCATTATCCACATTTTCTCTGTGCCTCACAGAAGTGCTATAAGAGTTGATAGATAGCCTTAGGACAGAGCTACTAAGCAAGTCCATTATTGAAATGCACACATCTAAATGCCCAAAAGAATCCTTGTCATTTTTTCCAAGCAATTGGCTCAGAGGATATGTTCTCCACCCCCAAACATTTATCGATGCCTCCTAGCTACAAGGTATTTTCAAGCACATGACTTCTCCAACCTTCACAGCCATCCTAATGAGGGAGATGCAATCATTCCTGTTTACCAGCAAGCAAACTGGTGCTCAGAAGAAGTTAAATAAATTGTTTGCAATCATGCATTCAGTTATCAGAAAAGCCAAATTTTAAACTCAGGGTTTACTGATCCCAAAGCCCTTGAAATTAGCATTTACTCCACATGGCCTTATTTTACCATCAGTGGACTGAGAATTAATACTTTTATGTGTGTATAATGGACTAGGTACTATGCAAGATATTTGCAAAGATTAACTAATTTAATCCAACAATAACCAGGCTTCTGGTAGCCTTCTTATGTTCCATTTTACAAGATATGTAGGAACTTCTCCAGGGTCGAACAGGGAAGACACTGACAGAGGTAAGTTTCCAATATAGGTATTCTGGTTCCATAGACTCTACCATTAGCAATTATGTAATTATTTATATCTGGCATCATCTTACTGTCAAACACAACACAAGTAGATGTCCATTGGCCATTCCTTGAGGGGCCTTAGAAGCTGTATCTGCTCCCTTGAACTCCCCTACATGAATCTGCCACTACAGATCATCTGTTTCTATTAAGCATTTTCATGTGTTGAAGTAGTCTGGCAGCCATTGAAGGTTAAGTATGAATATTAGTTGACAGTAGAACATTAAAAGAAATGAGCAGAAACAAAGCAAGTATTCGATTATTTGGGGCATAAGAAACAGTGGGAAAATATAGAGAATGGGTGAAGGCAGGTCTAGGTGACTACCTTCGAAGCACTGGACAGGGCTCTGTAATGGGAAGGGGTGTGCATGGGTGAGGTTCACCTTCGACACTTTAGCTATGGACCATTCTTTGCTCTTTTGAAAGAAGACCTCACCAGTATCCACATCCTGCTGTTTCCTCTTGTCTCTTTCCAACTGTGCTGGAGAATACTTAAAAGAGCTGCAAGGCTGTAGACTGTGTAGCCTGTGTGAACAGAGCCTTGCTCAGAACCAAGGGAATTCAATGGTGTGCCTGTTATTTGTGGTCTGAGAGCTGCTTCCCCCCCTCCTCTAATTGGCAGGAGCAGAGTGGAAGAAGGGAGCGCAAATCTCTGTGACTCCCTCCATCCAGCCCATCTTCTAGACGCCCAGTCAGAGGCTGGCTTTCTGCCACATATATATTTCTATTGCCTATTGCACACGAAGGAAGATAACAGTTCTGAATAGCATCCGACAAGGAATGAAATGAAATTTTAACCCTGGTAATGTAAAATACATTGCATTTTTCCTCCTTTTAGAGTATATTTGCCTCTTCAAATGATTCAGCTGCAATTCCCAGAGTACCCACTGGGCCTGGAGACAGCAAGAGTACCAAAGAACTACAGGGAAGATAGTATTAGCATGGGGAGTTGTGAGCTGAGGGCCCTGCATCTTGAGCATTTTCTGAATGGGGAAGGGTTAAAGCCATGGTTGTTATTTTGGCTCCTCCTTCCATACCACGAAAGTCTTCAACTCATTGAGCTAAACCATATGAAGAAATGAGATTAGGGTAGAAGAACCAAGTTGAAAATTACAGGAAGTTAGATCCTCACAATTGCCTGAACTTGGAAAGCTAGCATAATCTAACAAGAATGCAAGTTTATTTAATATGCTGTTCAGTTAGACTGAGCTGCTTTGCATTACTTCATTTTACTTCTAAACCCCAATCAGAAGGGCAACAGTGAACATTGCTTTTTGTTGTATAATGTGACAGAAACAATAGGGTATGTAGTTCTTGTATTCCAAAGACTTTCCAACTAAAAGAGTATGCATATACACATGCACACACACAGAGTCTGGTTGAAAAGTATGGTGCAAGCTTACATCAAAAATAATTCATCACAGTAAAATACAGATTGCCATTAATCTCCTTCAAAACTACTCTTCCTCATTTGAACAACCTTGTCCCGTTGTTCTTGCCACTTTCTAAAGCAGCTCTACAAGTCTTGTGTTGTGACTGACTTTAGTTGTGCTGTCATGGCTGTCTTGATGTCCTGAATCGATTCAAAACATTTACTTTCCACAGTCATTTTGGCTCTGGCAAGAGCCAGAAGTCACATGGAGCCAGGCCCAGGGAATAAAGTGGATGAGGTCACGCTATCTTGTTTTTATGAGCCTGCCTGTCAGTTAGATGACACTTGGCAGCAGCATTCACTGTATTTTTGATCAAATCTTGTAATGACACTCTTGAAGTTCTGTTGCAGGACTTCCTGGTGCCTTTATATGTGAAAGCGCATGGTAAGCCTTTCAGAGGAAAATGGGTACCCAATAATTTCCCCCCTTTTGTTTAAACCAGATACACTGGTTTTCTTGGAAATGGTTTTCTGGTTTTTGGAAACTGTTTTCTGGAAAACAATTTAGGAAATCCCCACTGAGTAAGATGTCCTTGCAGTAAGCACAAAATATACTGTCTGAGGTCCCCATGATGCTTGGAGACCTGGGAAGAGCAAACATTTTGGAGAAGGGTGGGTACACAGGTGACCTGCTGGTATTCAAGTACTCCAGAGGCCCCAGCAGCCCCAGGGCGGGGCTCTGCCAGAAGACGGGAGGGCAGTAAGGGGAGCATTTCCTTCCTCACCACAGTGCAGTCACTGACCAGGAGGGTGCTCCACACCCAAATATGGGAGAGAAAACCTAGCATCCTGGGAAGGAGGCTGCTGCTTCCTTTACAAGGTCTAGTTCACTCCTCTTCCTTCCCTGGAGTGCTCATCTTTTAGCTTGTTTTTCTCCTTTACCCAGTTGACTCTGCCACTGGCATTGACTATATAAAGACCACAAGAAGGCATCCCAGTCACACTAAGTGAATGTGTGTGTGCATGTGTGTCCCCCCAGAGGGGTAGACACACACATACACATACATGCACACACATATTTGCGTATCTTGAGTGCATCAGTTGACCCAAGGCAGGTCCTGTAGGCCCAGGACTCTGAAGCCACCTCAGTGATACTGCATGACCTGGGACAAGTCGCACTGCCACCATCCAGGTCTCAGTCTACCCATCTGTGTCACAGAGACAGCAGGAATAGTGCTTTCATTCCAGGGTACTGAGTGAATGGTAAGGAGTAGGCACAGGAGAGGCTTCAAGAACTGAAGTGCAGACAGCAAGAACAGCTCGTAGACTATGACCAGTGAAACAGATTGAGGGGTACGGCGGTTTTATTTGCTGGTTCACAGCCGCCACGAATGGTTCATCAGCTGCTACTGTTGAAAATAATGATCACTGGTTTTTAAAGATTATGTGGAATTCTGAAGGCTGAGCCAGACCTATGTGTTAAAGCCGGCTACCTCTCCTTCACAGCATACCTCTCCAGACACACCTAGTCTCCCTTGCCCTCAGATAGGAATTCACCCTAATGTCCACGTGCTAGAGATGCCAGAGAGAACAGAGCAATTTGCTTTATAGCCTAGTGGTACAGTGCCTGCCTGGCAAGTGCAAGGTTTGATTCTCAGTACAAAAAAAGAAAAAAAAAAAAGAGAAAAAGAAAGAAAGAAAGAAAAAATACTCACATGCCTTCCTTATCTAAGCCAGCATTAGTTCGCTATGGATCCTAGGACCAGACCATGTCCTATGGCAAAGAAGAGGAACCTCTGGGATTCCCATGTCCTCAGGGGGCCAATGCACTGGCACTCTAGAAGAAACTCCCAGAAAGGGGCAGGTTCATTGTAGATCCCAGGACCCAGGGGATGGTTGAGTGGCCTGCTTTCAGGGTCTGATTCTCTAAGCAAAAGCACACCAAGTTTTATGTGATGAGACAGCTGACTTTCTGTCCCTATCACAAATATCTGAGAAAATCAACTTGTGTAAAGGAAAGCTTTATTTTGGCTTTGGTTCTCTGGAGGCCTCAGTCCATGATCAGTTGGGGTCATCGTTTTGAACCAGTGGTGAGGCCACTTGTCATGGCGAAAGAATGTGGCAGATTAAAACTACTCACTTTACAGTCAGAAAGTGAATGACAGAGGCTAGGCTCATATTGTCCCCTTTATGGACTCATTCCCCATCATCTAAGGACCTTCTGCAAGGCCCCAACCTCTTGTAGCATCAAGCTGAACACCGAACTGTTGCTGTGTGGGCTTTCAAGAGACCTTTAAGATCCAGAGGGTAGTAACCCTTCTGTTGATGAAAATAATCTTTATTTTCTTTCCTTCCAGGTTTTTCCTGCCAGTCTTAGGAGGGAATCATTTTGGAAGAGGTACTGTAGCAGATTTGGACTGGCCTGACAGAGGTATTCATCTATCAGCTAAGTCATTGAGAAGGGGTGGAAATTCGGTTTCTGCTCAGCAACTGGAGGAGGCTGACATCACTCTTAGTCAAAGTAGATTCTACTCTGCTGTCTGGAGAGCCTGTCTTCATGTTCTTGCCATTTAAAAGTATCACACCGGCTAATTTATATTGGCTTTCTACTGTGAGGCACCTGATAGAAGGCATTTCATATGCCCCTTTCTCCATCTTAAAAAGCAGGAATTTAGCAAATGAACAAACAGAAGTTCAGGGATACAGTGATAAAGCAGCAGAACCAGAATAAAAACCTTGGTTTTCCTGGTTCCAAAACTGCATTCATGGGTCAAGAGTTTTTTCTGTGTTTTGTTTTCTGGAAATGGCACAAAATGACTCAGTTCCAGACAGATAGCGGGAAGTCCCTAACAGATCTTGAATCCATTCCCAGTTCCTATAGTTTGCATCTGAAATATACCCTCAGAGGCTGGAGTGCCAGTGGTTCTCAGGGTGGCACTACTGGGAAATTGTGAAACATTTGAATTTGGGCCCAGAGGGAGGATTTTGGGTTTTTGGGGTGTGTCCTATAGATTATGGAGTCCCGGCCCTTATCACTCTCTTTGCTTCTTGGCTCAGTGGTTTTGCTCTGTCCTATGCCCCTGCTGTGATGTGCAATGCTGCCAAAGCAAGGGGAGCAATCACCAGTCATCAACCACTACCATAACTATGAGCCAAAACACCTTTGTTCATCACAGGTTTATCGTCTCAGGGTTGGATATCTTGATGGAAAGCTCCCTAACACCCTGCAATGATCAAGGCAGTTCCTCCTAGGGCTCTTGCCTGTGACTGCACTAGGACCTGTCAGTAGGAGGCAGTAAAGAACAGAGTGATGTGTCTCCTGTTCAACCCCATATGAGATCTTTACAGGGTCCTGGGTCTCCTCTAGCCCCTGATTTTGGATCTCTGCAGAGAAGTGAAAAGCAAATAAGTAGCAGTACAGCCAGGAACTGTGAGCTCTCAGCTAGGTTGTTGAGTATATGCCAAGCCTGCTTCTCATTCTACCTGCATGCTAACGCATTCTCCTCCAGCAGCTCAAGAGTTGGATGTCTTGAGACACTGAAGTTTTCATTTGATCTTGATTGGGCTCTACAGCAGCTTGAAAAGCCTCTGAGTAAAAGTGAGATTCCTGTCGCACCTTAATAGCCTCATTTCTCCAGCAACATGGGCTTCTTCAACTTGCTAAGCCTTGGTGGGATGTCAGAGTTGCTTTCTTTGTTTGTGTGGTGCACATTTCTATTCAGGGAGCTGTCTCTGCCAAGCCTTTCATTGAGTGCACAGTCATCCAAAGGGAAAGAGAGACATGCTCGACATGAATGTTAGTGGCAGCTGGAATTTGTCACACCCAAGATGAAAAAGCACAGCCAAGTGAAGGAAGGCAATGGAAAGGAGCAGCAGTGGGGCATGTGGGAGTTCCTGGCTGAATGAGGATGGTCCTGTTTCAGGTTTGATTCTTAGTGCTCTGGAGAAAAACAATGTGCATGAATACGATCTTTCTCTAGACCAAGTGTCTCTGGTTGCTCATTGTTGCAAAGGATGTTTGATTCTGGAAGGGATCCATCATATGTCCTTGTGCATGAAAATACCTGACTTGTCTGCTATGGTGACTTCCTCATGACACCCTGGGGACAGCAGCATCCTTCCTGAAAGAGAGAAAGGCTATCCTGGGTGTACTACAGACTCACAAGCAAGGAACACTGGCTGTGGATCCGTGTGTTTAGGTGTATTTCTTGAGTTTGTGAAACATTTTGATTTTCATTAATATGGTCAACTTAATTTTAAGTGGGACCAAGCAGGTTTCATACATAATTTTTAATCACCTGCACAGCTTGCTGTGCCTTACCTTAGACAGAAAGTTGAGATTATGGAAGACACACTTCACTCTTTCTTGTATATGTTCTCTTTCTCCCAAAGCCAAACTGAGTTCTTACGAGGCACACTTGTGACCTAATTCCGAAAGGATGAGTCCTGTGTCATTTAATTAAATGGTGTAGGATTCAGGCTGCAGTCTTCTGTGCTGTGGGGTCTGCTACAGAGAGACGAATCAGGGATCCACTTTGTCTCTCCATGCTGTGCTTTCAAATAAAGAACTCAAAACTAAGGACTGAGGAATCACCTCCCTGGAGACAGCTGGGTTCTGCACCCCTGACTCCAAAAGGCCTCATCTCCCAGGCACTGTTATCTTAAAACATCTTGCCTTTCTTCCATAGCTAATTAGGGAACTTTTGTCCCAGAATTGCATCTTTACTGGAGTGTGGTGCTAAGAGCTTGCTTGGGCTTTGGAGTGGGACCTGATTCCATTTCCAACTCCACTCACCTTAGGCAACACACTCAAACATTTTGGAAACTCTCAGTTTTCTCCTGGGTGAATTAAACATCAATGCAATACCTACCCTCAGGACAGTTTGGATTTATGTTAATGTATGTAAATCATCAAGAGCCCCTGCAGTGTCCTTTCATCAGAGAGGGGCTTCTGGACCAAACACTTCCCTTCTTCCACCCTCCCATACATGTCGAATATGGTCAGTTATCAAACAGCTAATGCTTGGGCACCTAATGTGCACTAGGCATTGTTTGAAACACTTCATTAGTTACAACATCCTTATGACTGCTAATCTCCCATGCTGAATAGCAATAATTCAAGGCAAAGAGTAGCTCAGTGATTTGCCTGTGGCCAGCAGCCTCCCTGGAATCTATCTAGCACATCTAGTTTGAAAGCCATTTTCTTAGCCACATATTGCTATGCTGCCTCAGCCCTGCCTGTCTACTTTGTGGCTGTCTTCTCCGGTATCCTATATACCTGGACAGTAAGAGATGCTGTTATGGTTTAGATCTAGACATCCCCCCAGAGCCTCATGCACTCATGGGTGAGGCTCTTGGGAGTGACTGGATCACAGCTCTGTGGTACTGGCTTAGTCCACTGCCTGGTTTAGCATAGTTCTGAGTGTGATGATGGACTCGTGAAGAGGAAAGACCCATCATAGGTTAAGTGGCACCAAACAGTAGGCATCTTGCACTGGCCTGGCCATCTTCAATATGTGGTCTTTCTAAGCATCTCTTATTGTTCCTCAGGCTCAGTTCCCTGCAGGTCTTCCAGACACTGTGCATGCCTCAAAGGCCCACACTGGTCACTAGTTCATGCCATCCTTAGGAGGTCATGGAACCTTACAAAGTGAGGCCTACAGAGAGGGGATGGAGCATCAGGGTGTGTTCTAGAAGGGGATTTTGGGACCCAGACCCTCCTCTACCTCTTAGTCTGTCCCCTACCCACCATGTGTTCCCACCATGATATACTGTGCTGACACAGGCCCCAGATAAACAGGACCAAGCCAACATAGACAGAAACTTCTGCAGCCCTAACACTAATAATGTAGAATTTTCCTTTATTAAAATGATTTTCTTAAGTGTTTTTCCCACAGTGAAGGAAAGCTGACTGACACATCTCTTCAGTGGAGCTGACCTCTTTCTGGTCCCTCTCTACCCCACACCTTTCTTAACATCCCCTCACTGCACTAAACACCTGAAATGTGTCTTACTGCTTTCTATATTGTGTGTTTCTTTCCTAATCTCAAGTCTGTCTGGGTCACTGCCATGGCTCTTGTATTCACAGAATGTATGGCATGCAGAACGTACCATACATGGAGAGGCAGCGATGAGGAGCGAGTCATACACTGAGTCTTCCCTCAAGAGACTCCTTCAGCTCAGGGCTATGGTGATTTGTCTCTGCAGGCCTTGCACCTGGCATGTCCTAAGTGCGATAATGCTCACGGAAGAGTAGCTGGGTTTTGAATTTGGGATGGTAGGATGGGAGGAAGACCTTGGTAAACTTGAAAAGCAATGGATGTTTCTATCCCTGGAAAGAAGTGGATGACTGGAGCAAAAACCAAGGAACAAAGAGGTCTTCTGGCTTCCAGGCAAGGATGTAACTAGAAGGGAGTCAGAGAGAGGTTTCAGGAACACACTGCAGAATCTCCTGGGAATTCTGTGAAAAATGCTGACTCAGATGCTCCCAGTGAAGGACCCCAGAACTGAAGTCTGAGGATCTGCCTTTGCGATACATCCTGGAAATTTTGAATACTTGCTGTTAGGGAATAGGGGCTAGAAATCTTGAGAACCAGAGGAAAAGGAAACATGAAACAGAAAGACAAAATGACTCCTACACTGAATGCAGGGATGAACAAATAAAAAGTCAAGCAGCAAGGCTGAGCCCTGGGACCCCTGGGAGCTGCCCCGAGCAGGGACTGCAGGCTGGATGAGGTCAGCTCCTCTCTCTGAGCAGACGTCAGAGACCAAGAAGGGTGAAGCTGCAGCCTAAATCAAGCAAGCTCAGGGGTATTTGGGACCCAGAAAAGTGAGAAAGAAGAAAACCTGAATCTGTAAGTAGAAATAAGAATTTAAATAAAATATTTAAGGTCAAAAAGAGAAGATTCGATAAAATGCAATGCAGTGTAGACATGTCCTGCAACAGGCACCAAATTTGAAAACAGTTTATACACAAAGTGAGAGGAGCCAGTTATAAAAGACCAAAAGATGTCTAATCTCACTTTTATGAGATGTCTCAATGGGCAAATTCGTAGAAACAGAGGGCAGATTAGCTGTGGCCTAGTGTTGGGGTAATGAAAGGATTAGGGAGAAGACAGTTGAGGAGTGAAAGGTTTCACTCTGGAATAATTAAAATGCCCTGAAATTGATTAAAGTGATAAATACAAACTCTGTGACTATTCAAAAAATTAAGTATTTGTTAATAGAAATAGTTTAATTCCATTGCATTTAACTTATCCAATTCATTAAATGGGCAAATTGAATGGTATGTGAATTATATTTCATTAAGCATTCTAAGAAAAAGAGAAAGCCTCTGGGAGCTATAATTTAATACTCATAACTGGGCCAAGCAGAGTAATGTGAGTCGTGTGTTTGCAGCAAATTCCACTGTCACTCCCTCCCTCATATGCTAATTAGCCAAGCTGACCTGAAGGATGCTGGGAGCTCCATGCTCTGCTGGCCATGGTGGGAAGAGGAGCCAGCAAAGAAGTGAGAGGAATGAGACTGTGGACTTGAAATCCACTTGTGCATAAGAAGTATTGTGTTGCTGTTCTTCACAGTGATATTAAACACCTCCTGAGATGAGTGGTTCCCACCTCCTCCAAGGTAGGGTTTCCATTTGAAGATGGTCCTCTGACACATTTGGCCAATCAGAATGGAACAAAGTTGTCCACATGGGGAGTGGCCACGACCTCATACAAGACAAGGAGAATGCTTCACTCTATCTTCGAAACCTACTTCTGGACCAGAATCTCCTTTCTGGCTTTAGCTGGATGGCTTTTTGCAGATATCTGACCCTCTCTCCAAAACTGTTTCCCATCTATAAAATGACATAGAAAGTGAAGATTATTATGTCAGTACATGTTTTTTGACCTGTACAGTGATTCTAATATTCTTTCTTTTGCAAAATTTTTGAATTTAGAAATTTGTGAATTTTGAATTTGCCAATTCCTAAAAATTTAGAAATTTTTATTTAAAAATTTCTATGCAGATTAATGAGATATAATACAAGTCTGAGCTCAGAAGACACATAACAGGTGCCAATTCCATTTGGTACTATTTCCTGATGGGAAGATTATTCTCTTATGCATAATTTTTAAATAATTTGGACAAATTAAGCTCCTCCACTTGCTTTCCAGTGAAGCAGAGAGAATTTCCCTCCTCTGATCTTTAAGATGTCATATGACTTACTACACACGAAGCACTCAGAATAGTGAGGTCAGCATATGGGGCTGGCACTGTAAAAGCTATGATACAGTAATAGTAATAATAATAATGCCATCACTAGTGTTTACTACTATATTCATTCACTGAGCAATTAAACACTGAGCATGTACCATATTCTGTGATAACACTCGTGGCACTACAAATATTAATAAAATTGTCACTAGGCCCATCTCCCCACTCACCTTGCCGTAGCTAGTGCCACCTTCTCATTTTGACAGACAAATGGGATGGGCCCATGTAGCATCTTTGTGAATTCATTTGAGAGAGAACCACATATTATGTTAGCATGCACAGAACTAAGTTGACTTAGGATCATACTTCCACTTGGATCTATGATTATTTTTACAAGAGCAAAGAACTACCTTCTTAATGTTTGGAGTACATTTTGTATCTCATGAAATGCAAGAGTTAATAGAGCCTTGAGCAGCAGTTTTGAGGGTATAACATGATAATCTGACATATGTGAACAATATAGAATTATTAAATCAAGGTTAAAAATATCTCCATCTCCTTCAACATTTATTAGTTCTTCTAGTTCTTTGTAAAATACATAATAAAGTAATCAAAGCCACTGTTATTCTCCTGTGCTTTGGATCACAGGAATTTATTCCTCCTAGCTAGCTGGATTTTGGTGCCTGTCATCCAGTCCTACCCACTCTGCCCAACCGCTTGTGACCACTGTTCTGCCCTCTTCTAGGAGACAGGCTTATTCAGCTTCCGTGCATTTGTGCGAGGAGATGGTCTTCCGGTTCCTGGCTTACTTCCTCTGGCAGCATGTCCTCCACTGGGAAGTCCTCTGATGCTGTCCTGGTCTGAGCTCTCCTTGGTGTCCCTGACCAGGCTCCAAGCTTCCCATAAGTCTCCTGCCCAGT
The DNA here is from genome assembly GCA_004363535.1 of Dasyprocta punctata. NCBI lineage: Eukaryota > Metazoa > Chordata > Mammalia > Rodentia > Dasyproctidae > Dasyprocta > Dasyprocta punctata. The sequence goes on along the minus strand of RJWM01000082.1, from coordinate 12,171 downwards.
GTACACCAGCCCCCCGCCCCAGCCTTCACACAACTCACTTGATGACAGGGAAGTGATCAGCTCCAAACTACCCTTTCAGACCGGCCCAGCCTCCACTTACCCCCATTTCTGCAGTTCCCCAGTTCTGCCCACTGTGAGGGTCAAATTTCAGCTGAGCTATTTTCCCAAGTCTAAATTATGTGTCTTCTTTGAGGGGCTGCTCTTCTTTCTAAGACTTCTTCTGTTCAGGCTGGTACCTGGCAGGACTTCTAATCACAAGCAATTGATATTCCACTGAGTATCTTCCAAAAATAATGTGCAAACAAGAGGCTGTAGGCTATAAAATTCTCTTTCTCTTCCTCACTCTCTTTCTTCTCTCCTTTTTAGAACAAGGCTTACAGCTTAATAAAAATACAACCAGAGCCAGAGCAGCAAACCTTAGCACATTGCCCAACAATATTATCCTTTTAAGAGTTTTATTAATCTGTTTAAAGTTGTGCCACATTTGGCTAAGTGGTGCAAGGTGCCTTCCCCTGCTGACAAGATTGTCCTTGCATTTCAGGAGTTGGCACGGTTGGTTCAATTAACAGAACAGTGGAAGAAATAGGGTCAGCCTTAGAAAGGCAGCATGTGTGAGGAGCAGGGCAGCGATTTGGCTGATGCGTGCAGTGAGCACAGGAACACACACAAGTACATGAGGGCAAAGGCAAGGATCCTAAAGCTCCCTCCCTGAGAAAGCAGCATCAAGGGAGAATGAAGGAGCTCCTGATTTGTTTCTCTCTTCGCTGTTAAGGAATTTGTAATACATTCTGCAAGGAAGACCGACAAGCTTGCAAGGAGAGGTAAACGCAGCTGTCAATTTAGCAGCATCATTTGAGCTCAATCAGTGTGGCGCTGGAGAGGAGTCCCCTAAATGTTTAATTTCTTCCAGCACCATAAGCGCGGTGATAGGTCTTATCAGGATTGTATTGACTGCACAAAATGAGACACGGTGTGGAGCAGTTTTCTTGAAGGGAGAGACATTAAAAGCACACACACCAGGAACCCATTTAACAGGTTTCTAGTAATGTCATCTCATAGTGACACCACATTTCCATTCCTATCCACTTCAGTCCTGATGTACACACAGATTACTCATTGTTCGTTCAAATACAGTGCTGTCTGGCTTGGGGCTGAGGAGACTGAGCAAAGGTGAGATGTCCTGATTTTGCAGATTGGTCAGCACAAAAATCAAGATCTTCCTTCGAGAATACTGATTAATAGACCAATCATTAGATTATAAATATTGTTTTGTTAAGGTCAATGTAATGCAAGATAATTTCAGCAAAGTACATTGGACCCAGGTTTACAGGAAGTCAGATAGCAGAGCTCCCATGGGTTTGCTGATTTCTCAGGCACTTTTCTGGCGCATATTCAAAATGAATCAAATGTGGGATTAATTTTGCTTTAAAAGCATGAAACATGAAAGCACTTAGTCATTCATCAATCGAGTATTTACTAAGTACTAAGAGCCAGGCACTGCTAATAAAGCACTCCTAAACCAGAAGGGAAAGAAAATGTAAAATCAAAAATGTCCAACCTAGAATGGAGCATGCTAGAGAAGAGATGCATGCAGGGATAGTGGTGGCACAAAGGAAGAAATGATCCCTTCACTTGCTGGGAAGAAGGGAAGCATATCTGGAAACTTCCACAAAGAGAAACTTGACCTGCACCAAAAACAGTGGTTGAGTCTTTCCAGACAGAGAATGGTGCTAATGTCATTTCAGGCAGAGACGCACACAGGTAAACGCACAGAAGAATGAGATATGAGGTGTCCAGGAAAATGTTGGTGTCACTGAGGCTTGAGACAGACACTGAAAGAGATGATACAAACCACCCTTTAGGGACAGTACTGCCCCAATCAGCACAGCTACCATGGAGCGGCAGGGTGTCTTTTGGTCATGCAGAATGGTTGTCACATCACAGGCTGGCCATCATATGAGGGAGGTGACCACAACGTGTGAGGGCTATGAGGTAGCATGTATCCACCAATGTGAGACACTGTGATGAATGGGTGACAGGCACCAGGCATTCAGCTAAGGAAAAGATGATGTGACCTAGGAGTGCACACATGGAGAGGACCGGAAGGAAGTCAAGTGTGTTAGAAGAAAATCCATGTGCATTAGTTTGTGTGAGTGTATGTGCACATGTATGCAAAAGTGCATGAGTATGTGACAGTAGGAGAATGTTCACACATGTGCATATGTGCCGTGTATGTCAAGAGCATTCTTGGGAGGAGCCAGGCCTACAGAAAAATGTACATTTAAAGACTGAGCTGCTAAGAGGCTTAATAAGAATGTCTAGTGTTCTGACCACAAAACAAATAAAAAAGAACAGGAAAGAATAATGAAAGGGCACAAAGAAATTCTTAGAGGTGGTGGATTGGTTTAGTATCTTGGTTGTAGTGATACTAACGAGAACATAATATAATATAAGATAAGATAATATAAGATATGATGATATGACATATGTTTAAATTCACCACATTGTATAAATTAGTTATGTACAGATTTTTTTGTATGTCAGTGATATTTCACAAAGCTACAATAGCAATAATACCACGAAGAGATCCAGGAGATTCTGCCCTTTCTCTGCCCTCCCCTACACCCCAGGGGAAGACACAGTGAGCAAGGAAACGGGCAAGAGAACCCTCACCAGCACCCACGCAGACCGGCAAGCAGACTTCCAGCCTCCAGAATTGGGGGAAATGAATGTCTGTGGCAAACAATAACTAACTAACTAACTAAATAAATAAGTAAATAAATAACTAAGGTGGGGCTGGTGGGGTTGACCTGGGGACCAGCTAGCTACACCAGGAAGAAAGGAATGGGGTACAAATGGCAAGGTTCCTCCTCAGTGAGATGCAGCTGACCCCAGGTCCTCAGGCCGGGAACACTTGCAGGAGACATAAGACCTGAACTGCTGACTGTGAGCCCATTTCTGGAATGTCTGTTCTTCTGATGGCACTGCTGCATGAGTATGGCAACAGGGTTTAATTTAACTTTCTAGGTATCTGAGGTTGCCCTGCTGAGGAGCAGGGACTTCTGTGTTCCCGCCAATGCCTGTGCCCCTGCAGGCTGTCTGAGGAAGCAGGGAGGAAGGACTGGGAGTTTGCTTTAGGGCCCAGTAACTTGGGGAGCTCATTAAGTAGGGTAACTCATTGAGATTCATGGACAGAAGAGTGAGAGAGACACAGACTGCCACTGCCTTGTGCTATTTTTATTCCCTTGGAAAACACAGGTCACTGTTTTAAGAAACATAGTTGATTTGACATAGTAGATTATGATGCTTTTAATAGAGAAGGTAATCAGTTATTTGAAATCAACCCAAAGGTACTATATTAAATCTTGTTTCTTAAAAATGGGTATTTGGTGGCTTCTATGCTGTTACACCAAGTCCCCAGCTGGAGGGAAGGTTACTGTAAAAGGCCAATCTGTGGACTCCACGGCAGAGGGTAGAAAAATCATTCAGCTGGGGTCTTGCCCTGGCCCAACTAGGCTGACTCACATGACCTCCGTGGGGGGTGGGGGCTTTGGAGCATGAGGAGCTGGGAGGAGCAGAGGGCTGATGCCCAGGGAAGCTGTTAAATAGGAAAATTTTTCTTGCAACCTTCCCCAGAGAGGGACTGCTGGAACTTCCATTTAGACAAATGCTGTCCTTGACAAATGGCAATTTTTTTCCCCACTACCCAGTAAATTACTCGAAGTTAAATTTAATATATTTTTTTTCCTTCAGAAAAGAAATAATCATTAGCCTTGGAAGCAAAATTGGAGTTAAGGCAGCAGTGATATAATAATAATAATTTGCACTCACTCCGATTCTTTCAAGCAAAGGTCTCAGAAGCTTTGCCAAACATTAATTAATTAAGCCTCGCAGGTCCCCCCAGGAGGCAGGTAGCTATTATCTCAGCCTTCCAGATGTGGAAACTGAGTCTCAAGGAGGTGAAAGTCATTCGCCCAAGGTCACTGTGGGAATGAGAAACAGGGCAGGGACTGAAATTACTGAACTCACCCCCACGGCCAGACTAGGCAGTTGGCTGCGGCTTCTCCCCCTGGAGCTGGGGGCTGTGTGGGGGTTGAGCTGGGGTGCCTCGTGCATATGCAGGGCCCTGAGAATGAGCATGCTGGAGATGGCAGGGAGGGGCTGTCTCTTTTCATTTGCAATGTGAAGGCTGCCTGGGATTTAGTAGAGCTCTGCTCAACTCTGGAAATGAACAGGGAGTGGTTAGGGAAGACAGGATTCCAAAATGTTCTGGAGAGAAAGCACCATGTTCTCCTTTTGGTGGGATTATTTATATCTTCATACTATGTTTCTGTACAGACTAAAATGCAGAAGCACAAAGGCATGGGGTGAAGGTAAATTTCCACCAGGATTCTCCCATTTTCCCAGGGCTCTGCTGGCCTAGGGGGACTGTAATGGGAAAGGCGGATTGCAGGGAGTGCAGGAGAAGCTGCCCCTTCCTTGCCTGGTTAGGCGGCTGACAAATACCGTGGGTGCACACCACACTCTCCTCCACCCTCCCATCCGGGGTGCTGCTGACACATATTTTGATATTTCCTCATGAGATTATACTTCACATAATGAATTTGATTCTCCATTCGTTCTCTTTCCCTCATAACTCTGCGGCTTCTGCGGGTTTATCTGCCACAAGATGGATCGCCCAGAGACTCCTGGTGCATCTTTCTTTACACTTCACCTCCCCCACTGCAGAGGAGAAACAGACTTTTCCCTCATCCATCATACGTCAGCGTGACAGGGCTGCTGCTCCTCAGCCCTGACCCACTACATTTCCCCTCTCTCTGTCCGCTTCAGTGCGCGGCCCACTTCTTGGAGATCACTGGGGACCTTTAGAGAAGATTTCAAATTGTAGTTGAACCAGAGCTCAAAAATAAAGTGAAATAAATAAGAATTTGAGAATAATAAAAAAGAGAAAAATGAATTTTAAAAGTGACATAAGAAAGTCATTTCCGATTTCTTGACTCCAAGGGCTCTTCCGTTTAAATAGGATATCATGAAGTTTAATAAATCCAGTCTTTTTCCTGACATGTTATTGATCTTCCAACTTCCCTTGAGGGCAAAGGGTAAATCCTATTTGCTTGATTTCACAGGTCGGGAAAATGAAAGGAAAGGAAGTGAAGATGGAAGGTTATGACAGCAGGCCGAAGGAATTAGGCTGTCCGGAGCCAGGAGAGAGGCACTGAAGGACAATGAGCTGCTGTCCCCTGTGTGATAGGAACAATGAATGTAAGTAGGATACTGACAAATTGTCCCATCACTCCTCTGCCTGTCTATCCCCCAGTGGGGACCAGTTGAATAAAAATAGATTCCAATTTTAACACAGGAAAAATCCACTTGTAATGCTGAAGTGAAAGTTCACAGGATCGGCAGAGGAGACCTGAGTTCAGGCCAAGCTGGGTTAAAACAACTTGGATGTGTCATTAGCCTTTGACCTCTGAAATGGGGAGTCCATCCAGAAGACTGCTAAAATCTGTCTTAATGCTGAGGCTCTTTGATTTTTATTAGCAGGACTTGAGATATTGAAAGTTTTTATGGGAGATTAAGGAAGGTTCTCATATCACATATTTTAAAATCAAAAGAAGCATCTGTCAGGGGAAAGCTTTGATGAGGGACTCCTTACAAGCCCTGGCATACTCAGGACGTAGCCACCTGGTTCAACTAGTAGCCATTCACATGACCCGGTGTCTTTGTCACCAGGACAGGGAGGAGAAGAATCTTCTAGAACCATTTCAGCAAACCTGAGGCTGACCAATGGGGAGAGCCATCTATCCCCATCAGCACTACTGGCCCAAGCCATGCATGTGAAGAGTCACTGCCCCGTGTGACCTGGGTTCCCACTCAGGCTGCCATGGGTTCATCTGCTGTAACAGGTGGGGTTGAGGGCAATCCAGGCTGTGTGATTAAGTGAGTGATCACAACATTTGTGCCTGGCTTGCTCCTCCGCAAGTCCCTCAAAGACCCATCCTCTGCACTGTCACTTTCTTCATTATGGACGACACAGGCAGGAGGAACCTTTGCTTCCAAATGTTATTGGAAGATTTAATTAAGCATCATTTGAAATTTTTGAATGAAAATTGCCACATTAGTCATGATTATTACCCATTTTCTTTACACATAGGGCCAACTGCTAAGCTGTTAGGCACAAGCATGGAAATTGCAAAAATATTCAAATATCCATTATCTGGGACTCTGTTTGCCAAGCATCCTATCTAATCAGGGGAAGCCTGCAAGAACAGATGGGCCTTACTTTAGGCCCTTCTAAGCCAGGCAACTTGGACATATTGGGACCGAGTGAATCCAAATGCCAAATGTTGCTGCCACTGCAAAAACTCATTTTTACCTGGCAAAATCTTGTTCTCCTCAAAGACCCCATCATCCCACATACAGCTTATCTCTGGCTTCTGGGACACAGCACTAGAAGAATGAACCTTATCTTTATGTTTGATAGGGACTCAAGGTAGCACTGTGGACAGCCAGGAACTTTGTTGGGCTGTTGGAACAGGATCTGTTCACAGAGGGACAAAGAAAGATGGAGCCCACCTTCAGGAGGGGGTTGTTAGAAGCTGTTAATGCAGGTGCTTCAATGTACTAAAAGTACCTTCATTTCAACTTCATATTTATGAGTAGTTTACAGAAGATTTGGAGCCAAAGGAAACAAATTTGGTAAACACAGTAAGTAATAGATTCAACAAATACAGCTAAGGATAAAGGACTAATTTACATTTAATGAGACAGCGATTGTTTATTAAATAAGAAATGGTTGTGCTTATGAAGATGGCCTTAAAAGTTTTTCAGGAAGAATTCATTAAGCTTTGAAAATAGCCTTTTCATATTCAAAAGATGTGATGGGGGAGTGGGGGAAGGGAGAAGTCCGCAGAATGAATAAAGAATGTAGGAAGCTGATAACTTCTCCCAGAATTTAGGGCACTGGACAAAAATGTAATGGAAAATAAATTCCACAAAAGGTTCTCTTCCATGGGTGTTATACCGCAGGCTGACCCCGCAGTATTGATTTTTTAAAAAATAGTATATGATTACTAGAGAATTGATGGCATGTTGGAACATATATTCTGGCCTTGACCTCATAGAAAGAATTTTTGAATCAAAATTTCTTCCACTGTGTTTACAGCTACACAGCTGCAGCTGTCTCTGTAATTTCTAAGTGAGGAACAACTGATGCTTTCCATGGAGAAAGCTGAAAAACTCTCTAGTCTCCCATGAAAAACAAGACCAAAAAAAAAAAAAAGAAAGAAAAAAAGTGTGACAATCAGAGGTCACTTCTGTCTCCCAGTTTCTAAAACCAGCAGAATCACAGAGTTGGCATGAGCTGCAGAAAACTGTGCATTTATATCATCCTTTTTTTATTCTCCATAATGAGACAGTTTCATTAAGTTGCTAACTTGCCTAGGATGAGCATGTACTTGTGAGGCTCCTGCCTCAGTCGCCCAGATTTTTTGGATTACCCAGTGTGCCCCTCTACTCCTGGCTCATAGCACATCTTAAGTAGTACCGTATCCAGACATAGAAAAGCTCAACTTGAGTCCTGGACAGGCACTAGCTGAATGTGGCAGAAAATACAGGTCCTCAGCCATATATCTTTCTGTTTTAATAGCTGGAGTTTGCATTTTTCAGCCTCTTTTGAAGTTACAGAAACCATGCAATTGTATTCTAGGTAATGATATGAATTTTAAAGTGACATTTATGGTTCTGGGTCAAGGCTTGAGAAGGAATGGATATATTATTTTCTCATTCTCTTATTCTTCTCTGTTGTCTGGGTCAGGGATGTGATGGGGAGTACATAAGCAGCCACTTTGTACTCGGAGTTAAAAGTCATGGTGACCAGCCTTAAATGGTGTCTACCTGACAGAATGAGAAATGTATCTTTGCCCCATTTAACGCCCTATATTTGGTGGCTTCCTTACAGTGTATTAGCCTGTGCCTTCAGTCCTACAGTACTCTGTTTTAACAGCCTTTTTAAGATATTATTCTGTGCATTTTGCCTCTGTTTTAACACAAGTTTAAGGACTGGGACCATATCAAATAAACTTGAGACGGTGAAGTAACTGAGTTCCCTGGATGTTAAGAATATGAGTAGGAAAAATGAAAAGAAAAAAAAAAACAGAATCCTTAAATATAGAAGAAGAAAGGCAGTTTGTCACATTGTCAGAGAATTATCATGAAACAATGGATTGACACTCCAGCAGGGCTAGGATTTTCCTTGGGGTAGAACTGGAACCCAGGACCTGTGTGAGCTGAGCATGTGCCTGCTCTGCACTGGAACCCCCCTGAAATCCAGAACACAGCTACTCAAAGACCCCAGGAGGGGAGACAACACTGCCCTTCTGCTAAGATTGACCTCTGCCTTCTTCAGGACATGCAGCTCTGTCCAGCTGTCTTGATAGAACTTTCCTGGCTTTTTGGACAAAGCAAAAATTGCTTGGATTACTGGGATATTGCCTTCTCCATCAGCAAACAATATCCTACAATTCATGAGGGATCACCTTGGAGTGGTTTTAGTAATATTTGAGCATGCACACAAAAAGTGAAGGAATTCTGACAATATTTAGGAATAAAAGGGTCTTGAGCTCTAGGTAAAAGAGAAGAGGGAGTTGAGACTTTTGGAACAATAAAATCGGTAGGACTTTTTCCATAAAAGTCAGGACTATAGAGAGGGCCCTCCTGTCTGTCCTTTGGCTCCAGCATGGCATGAATAGTCCCAGGCTGCTGGACAGTAAGGATATTTCCAGGTCAGTGTGCCTTATACCAAGCGAGGTGGGAATATCAGATGTATGGATGGCCCCCCAAAGACTCAAGGGCTGCAGGGCCAGTGCTGAAGAGAGCCAGGGACAAACAGACTACCAAAGGGAGGAAGGTTGCTGTGGTTTAATCCCAGCCACGGGATGACCTTGGTGTCCCTGTAAAATAGTGTCTGGGTCTCAAGTGGATGGACTCAGAGGTGGAACCTCAGCATATGAGGTTCTCAGAAGGTTCCCGGGATGACCCCTGTTCATGTCAGCACTCAGCAGAATGTTTCGGTGGAGGTCAGTAGGGAACAGGGTATCCCTAACAGGTAGCTTTTTTCTTTCTAGTGGTCTCAATATAGAATCCCTAGATAGCAGCAGCAATGCTACCTTCTGCAGCTCAACCGTGTGCTGCAAGGTGAGTCATGTGGCAGCCTCTGGGGCTTACCTTTTCTCATTTATCAGTCTTAAGCTGACATTTAGCATTTCAAAGACTTGGTAGACCTCCGCTCACCTTCCATTCCTACCTTACTCCCTTTACTTCTTCCAACAAACCCCTTCATCAAAATGGTCTAAGTAGCATTTGATTGCAAAAGGCACAAATAGATCAACAGCAGGGTTTCCACCCTCAGGGAGACGGCAGTCAAAAGTAAGAACAAATATGTTCCTGTGTGTCTCATAGCAGGGTTGATAAAGAACAGTCAAGTTAATTTTAGTATAGGTTTCCAGATTTGAAATACAATAACTGATGGTGGGGTTACATCCTGATAAACCCAATAGAAATTAAATATATTATTAAGTCTAAAATGTCAAAATCCAAAATTTGCTAATCTACTGAGCATCATAACTTAGCTTTAAACACTCTTCAGAACACATGCAGCAGCCTGCAACTGGGCAAAATCATTTAACACAAAACTTACCTTATAACCAAGTGTTGAATAGCTCCTGTAATTTATTGAATACTGAAAGTGAAAAGCAATAACTGGTTATATTTTCCCCACTTCCTAAAGTTGAGTGATCATTAAGTGGAACCATGTCTAAGTGCCTGTGTGCTGGTTTTAGTTCAGTAAACCTAGATTGCTGAAGGAAGAGGGCTTTGAGAGCATTTAAAGCATAGAAGATCCTGACACTGTAATTGAATGGTGCTGACAGGACGCCCGGATCTGCTTCACATCTGTAATAGTGGCCTCTTGTCTTCATCTCTGCTTTGGAAAGAGGAGCCAGGAACGTGAGAAGTTGAAGTGCCTTCCATAGTCAGGAGTCAATGGCAAGGTGAGGTAGCAGCCATTGCTCTCTGTGTCTTGCTCTGCTTTCCTCCCGTGGAGCCCTGGTACCCAATTGTAGTGCAGCCTGCAGCTCACGGAGCATGTCCTGGCCACACCACAGAGGCATTTGCAACCACCTCAGTTACCTAAGCATTGCTTCTTCCTTCTTTCCCAAGATAAGTGGCTCAGCCCAAGAGATAAGACTCATCTAAATGTTTCTTTCAAAACCCTGTAATGAGCTGCCCCTGCCTGTCACGGAACACTGCTTTCTAAAACTGTAAGTCACAAATCACCTGGAATCCCGTTCTGCAGTGGCACACATGAGCACACAGGCATGTGGGCACCGAGATGACATGTGTACCTTCCAAGCCTTAGTGTTCTGTGCCAGAATAGAGTAACTAACAATAACTGCTAACATTGACAACATGGTCTTCTAGGATGTGTTTTTTTAGTTCATTGTCAAAACTCCCTCTACTTGATAGGTGCTATTTTTATGGTCTTTTTGTAGAGTTGGATACTGACATACAGAGAATTCAAAGAATTTACCCAAGAAATCATAACTCATAAGTGGCAGAACCCAACTTTAGGCTCCGATACTCTGACTTGTCCACTATTAGATCATTTCTTACAAGGGTATACTGTGAAAGTTTAAATTTTAACACTTTGTATTTAATGTACTTTCTATAGAAGTTGTTTTCCCCAGTTTACATTTGCTGCCAGTGCTCTGTCCACTGGCTTCCTTCTTTTTGGGAGGCAAGGGCAGAAGATGATGGTTTTGTCTTGAATGGTGCTGCATGGCCTCATCCTTGACATGGGAAGGTAACTTAGACTCGAATGAGAGGTTGGCATCAGAAGCATAGTGGTTTTAAACCTTGCATTTACCATGATTTGCCTCCTTGTTTTTAGTCTTTCATTTCTGTTTGAACTAGCTCCAAGGTATATTTTCTAGCAAGACAATTCTCAGACCATAAACCCTTCACAAGACACCAAATGAACATTTCTTAGCACAGCTAAGAGAGTTCCCTTCAACTCCATCCCTTGGAGGACTGCTCACTTCCTCTGGAGGCACCTGTACAGAATTGCAGGCCACCAGATGTCACCAAAGCAGACACTTTCAGTGTAATGTAACACTTCCCTGCTCACCACCTCTGAGGCTTGTGTCTGGGGGTTCCATGTGAGCTGTCTCTCCTTAGCATTTTAAAATTTTCTATTAAGGCAATTCCTTAGGGCAGGTGACTACCCTGAGGAAGAGATGTTATCAGAGAAAATGTGCTCTGCTCCCCATGGGGTTGTCACCCTCCTGGAGGACAATTCTGACAAAGAAAAGGGAAGGCAGGAACATGGGTCTTTCCTGCCTGGGCAAGAGCTACAAATGTTCCTCTCCCCAGACAGCATCTGAAAATAGAAGCTGCCAATTGATCTGGGACCAACAGACAGATGTGAAGAGAGAGACTAAAGAAATATTCCCAGCCTGCTTTACTCCTTACTAATCTGTCTGTAATTGTGTATGCCACTGGATGCAGACTTGGGCTTTGTGCAGGCAATTTGGGATTGTCAGTTAATTCTTCTGTGGTGGAGGCCTCTGTTCTTCCTCCAACCCATCATCAAGAAAATAGCTGGGAATCACTGATGGACGCCAAAACTTTCACATTTAGGAGATTCTCTCCAGTACTGATTTAGTCCTAAGGACCAAATGGTGACTCTGTCCAGTGGAATTCTTCTCAGGTTATCCTGTCTTCCCCTTAAGAACCAACTCAAACCAGAATGAATCAAAATGACACAAGGTACAAATATACTTTGATCACAGATTGAGGACAATCCTTGATGACACTGATGACATGGATAAAATTGACATGTATATTGATGAAGTGTATAAAATTAACACACCAGTGATTTAGAAAAATGCATAAGTTCTTTAAAAGAGCCACATTGTTTTGTCTTGTTGTGATGGTTACCCTGAGAGACCTTGTGTAGTTCAATTAGAAAGGACAGCTAGGACACAAACCCTGCCATCAACACTTTCCCTCCAACAGTAGTGTGGCGAACCCAGAGATCGCTCTTCAGAGAGCAAAGCAAAGCACGCCCATGTGGTCATTGAGTTTTCTGAAAAATAATTGACAGGGGGTGGG